>JAHREE010000175.1:701069-794184 GCA_033628505.1 Tringa tobata | reverse complement strand
AAATTTCAGGGCTAAGCTCTCGGTGTGCCACAGCTCAGAGCCTACCTGTCACACAAGCCACAAGCATTGCAACAAATTAGTCACCGTCTCCTAAATGTTTGTAGGGAATCCTCAAGCCTTCAGCGTTACACATGCACTTCATCACACCTTCCTCATGCAGAGGACAGGGTTGTGACTGGAAGATGATGGCCAGGGCTGGCCCAGCAGGACCTCCCGCTGAGGCAGTGATGGTGAGAGATGGGGCTCCACAACCTCTCTTTTCCCAAATGAACAAAAATATCTACCACATAACCCGCTGCCACAGAGGCAGGATTAGGGGATCTCACGCATCAGAGGTCGAAGAGATGGGAGGGTCTCTGTTTACATTAGAATCTCTCTAAAGGCTGCTGGGTTTTACCATAAATTTGCATAATGTCCAACGGAAATGTCAAAAATCAAAGATTTTGGTTTACATCACAGTTACTCTCCTGAAAGAGCTCATATTCATGTCAAAGCTGACTGTTCCACATTTGTCTGTGAGGTGCAATTAAGACCTTAACTATGAATTGAAGTAGATTAAAAAAGGTGAGCCATAATGGAAGGTTAAATTTCACAGGGAAATTTCATGCACTGCCTTCTGCCAAGGGAATAAAAAATGTCCTAGACGGCAGTTTTGGAAGAGGCAGCATCCTTAATTAATGAACAAAAGATACTGTTAGCTGCTCATCAGAACAAAGTAGCCAAAGATGTGTAAAAATGAGATTGTTAAATTAATCCACAGGCTATTTGGGATACGGTGTCCCACTGGTGTCAAAGAGAATGGCAAGACCTGCAGTTTCTCCGTGACCTGTAGAAAAGACAAGCTCAATCTTTCCTGGCAGGAGGCACAAAGTACCTTTCTGAAGCAGTAGTTGTGGTGAATAACCCAGGTCAGCCCCGTGCGAGATGCTCCTGATCGCAGAGGCCCTGAGCTGTTTGTGTAACAGCAGATATTGCAGGTTGGATGTGAACAGCCCTCCTGACATTACCGGGAGCCAATTTCCCAGTCATTTATTGTGACCGGTGAGAAACGTGGTGGCTCCCATACGTTAAGCTGAGATGGTTTATAATACCAGTGTCCTCACAGCCAGACAAATCCTACCTGGGTTTAGCTTTACTGGTAGTTCTGTACTGTAATGCCACACAATAAAATCAGAATCTGGGAAGACAGAGGGGATCAGAGCATTCATTTAAACGTTGGAGCAGAGCACAAATGGGAGGTGGACCATTGCCAGACACCTCGGCACCCCTCCAGCATCGTCTGCTAAGAGCAGTAGTGGTGCCAATGAAAACTGCTGTATTTAAGTCACAGCTAACCAGGGCCTGTGCCAGGAAATTGATATTTAAGAAAGATTAAAAGAGTTTCCTCCTTCGCCACAGGAATAAGCAACAGGTATTAGAAATGAACACACACAAATGCCTATTGCAGCAGCTACACCTTCGAAAGCTTGGGAGTGACCTCGTGGCAAGTACTGAACATCACAGTTGTTTTATCAGCCCTGAAGGACAAGCTTAATTCAGCAGCAGCCATCGTGCTGGAGTGCCACTGGGAACCAGGGGATATGGAAAGGACAGGAGGAGGTTGGCAGAAGTAGAGTAACTAGAAACATAGCCAGGGTTACTGCGCCAGAAAAGGTGTAGGGATGAGGGACATTGGAACGAGTCCAGCGGAGGGCCACAAAAATGATCAGAGGGCTGGAGCACCTCTCCTATGAAAACAGGCTGAGAGAGTTCAGGTTGTTCAGCCTGGAGAAGAGAAGGCTCTGGGGAGACCTTATAATGGCCCCTTCCAGTACCTGAAGGGGGCCTACAAGGGAGATGGGGAGGGACTCTTGATCAGGGAGTGGAGCGATAGGACAAGTGGTAATGGTTTTAAACTGAAAGAGGGGAAATTTAGATTGGCCATCAGGAAGAAATTCTTTCCTGTGAGGGTGGTGAGAAGCTGGAACAGGTTGCCCAGAGAAGCTGTGGATGCCCCATCCCTGGAGGTGTTCAAGGCCAGGCTGGATGGGGCTTTGAGCAATCTGGTCTGGTGGGAGGTGTCCCTGCCCATGGCAGGCAGGTTGGAACTCAATGGTCTTTAAGGTCCCTTTTAACCATTCTACGATTTTATGACAAACCCACAGGACACCAGATTTCATCAGCTCTAGTGTCTATGGAACAATTTGTGTTACCTTAAAATTACACATGTAGGTACAAAGAATATATAGGTATACAGAAATATATGTGACATGGAGAAATATTTTGTGCTGAATTGTATCTACCTGAACCTTGGGCAAAAGGGTCTTGTAGATGAGCTCAGTTCTGAGCTTCCAGCTACTGCCTTTCTCTTGCAATCTGCCTTAGACCTTTTTGGGCCTATCACAAGAAGAAAGACATTGAGGTGCTGCAGCATGTCCAGAGAAGGGCAATGGAGCTGGGGAGGGGTCTGGAAAACAAGTCTTGTGAGGAGCAGCTGAGGGAGCTGGGGTTGTTCAGCCTGGAGAAAAAGAGGCTGAGGGGAGACCTTATTGCTCTCTACAGCTCCCTGAAAGGAGGGTGTAGAGAGGCAGGGGTTGGTCTCTTCTCCCAAGTAACAGGTGATAGGGCAAGAGGAAACAGCCTCAAGTTCCACCAGGGGAAGTTTAGGGTGGATATTAGGAAAAAAATCTTCACCAAAAGGGTTATCAAACATTGGAACATTCTGGTCAGGGAAGTAGTTGAATCACCATCCCTTGAGGTATTTAAAGGACAGGTAGATGCGGTGCTGAGGGACTTGGGTTAGTAGTGGATTTGTCAGTGTTTGGACTCAATGATCTAAAGGTCCCTTCCAACCTAGACAATTCTATGATTCTATGAATATCTACATCCTACTGCCCTCTTTCACTGGAGAGCAGTAACATCATGAGACAAAGAAGAGACAACTGCACTATGGAAACAGTTCCACTTCTTGTTTTACTCATATGTCTGATGGCCATGTTATCAGATCTGTTTGTTTGTAAAATTAAGGAACATGGTGGAATAACAAAAAATGTTGAGATGTTTGCCATCTCTAATCAATATTTTGATGGGTTTTAAAATAAATTTGTTGAAAATAATGCTATAATTGAAGTAAGTCTTTGTAGAAGTGTTATAATTCACAGCGATAAATGTGCAAAGGCACAAACCATGTTATTCCTGAAAAGACACTGAGATTTGTTCTGGAGAAAGTTTCTTTAAAATTAGAATATTGGACAGCCTGATACCCTTCTGCAGCTTAAAAGTAATAGAAAAGTTATTCAGAAATAATTTTCACATTAATGTTTTTGTACAGAGCTTCATAAACTCTACCAGGAGACATACTCAGCTCTGATAGCCTGAAAACCAAAAATACTAAGGAATCATGCTGGTTGCTTGGTGGTCCCGATACAAAGCAAGGTGACTCAGTACAAGTCTGAGGAAAGAATATGTCATAGATTCTAGCCTTGCTTCGATTTTCCATATTGATTTTAACTGTAATTTAATTAGTAGTTCACCAGGTTATTCTGCATGGTGGTTCCACACTGTCAGACATTCCCCTTAGGGCTTGTCCTCACATCAAACATCATTAAATTCTCAATTTACCTTAGTGCCCGCTACCTTCCCTTATCCAGACAAGCCTTCATGCCATATTGCTTCAGTTAACAGGAAGAACTATTGGTCTAACACTACTTAGGTGAAACACAGAGCACTGTTTCCCTTTCTCACCCTGTTTTTACTTGCATTATTTAGATTTCCTGCCTTTAACAGTTGTTCTTGGGAGGACCGGGTTTTCACTTCTTCATGTAACTCCACACAAATGGCACTGCTACCTCAGGTCTTCTCCTTACACCCTGAACAGTCTTACTGAGCCTCATGGATTTAAGCCCTTCACAGATAACGTTACCATTAATTTAACCTAAACTCAAAACCTAATCCATGTTGTTAGCAGACCATCTACATTACAGGAATTAGAATCAGTGTCATAAGGAGTGAAGGAAAGAAAGGGGCACTTTCATCTTGTTGGACAGCAGGGGTTTCACATCATGTAAACTATTCAATGTTATAGTATGGAAGAAAGAGGAGATTATTTGAAATTCCTCCATATCATAGAAAACTGTTAAAGATTCACAAATACTTTTAAGAGCCCTGGCTTTTCTAGAAAACTTTCTTAGTTCTCTTTGGTGTGCTACAGATACGGATTTTTCTCATACCAGATACAGCATCACAGATTTATGGATTAAAATGTAGCGTGGGCTGACTGGTTTTTAAGCATCAGGGGAAAAAAAAAAATAATCAACATTGTTCTTTCTATATGGCAATCCCATGCCTTGCTCACTCTGTTCATGTGAACACAGAACAATTGCAATTCCAACAATTGCTAATTTTTTTTTTTTGTTATTAACATTCTCTATAGCCAAATACACATTTCCATAGAAGCTGGTCTGCATGACTTGCTCGTACCCCATAGTTCTCTTACTCTGGTCACAGGCAGCTGAATTTTGCTACTAACATGTCTCTTGCAGAAAGCAGTATTCATCTTGAGTCAAGTTCCAGTTTTCAATAGTTTTTGTTTCCTTGCCTTCATGAAATGGTATTTTTCCTTCTGGTGCTGTTTTCTTGGGACAGTTGTGCCCAGAAGCCAAAGTAGCTGCCAGGTTAGAATTGCACGGGACCCTGCAGAGCTCTGCCTGTCTGTTTACTAATTACTCAGCCACCAATTAACACCCCATCTGTAAAGCCACCCAACTCTCACTATGGCAAGTCTGGCATCAGCAGCTGGATTTGTTATGCCACGGAATTCAGCTCTGCCTCACCACAGTGAGCACATACAAGGAAATCACAAAGAACTCAAGCTTCAGCCCTTCCAGGAGGGGCTTGGTGTCCAGTTTCTTCTGATTTCACAGGAGATTAAGGCCTTCCACATTTTCTATTACTGAGCCCATATTCAATAATTCAGCCGCCAGCCAACAAACTGCATTCATCCTCCACGAGACAGGACATACATTTAACTGCCAGAGACAGAAAATGGTAAACCTGTAGTAAATTTTCCCCATCGCTCACAAGATTTGGGCCCATACAAGTATCTCTTGCGCAGCATTGATGCAAACGGATTGATATATCATCCCTTTTTATACAAATTATTTACAATGTTCTCATAACTGATTGCTTCATTACTTGCTCTCACCCACAGGTAGCAAACATGCTAACAGCCAAAGTAATACAATACCTAATAAGAGGATTAAGTAGAGAGGATTTCTATTTAATATTGTATTAGCAATAGCAGATACCTTCTCTGCCCGTCCTAACTCCCTCACAGGATACAATGTCCACGCTTGTAAGGGAAGCTTATTGACATCTGATCAGTCAATAAATCTGTTCTTGTTTTTTAATGACCCCAAGAGCTGTTTCCACTTGCTCACATAATCTTACCAACAATTTAGCCTCATAAATTAATAATTGCCTTTAGGGCTTTTTAAACCCTAGGACCTGATTTAGCTCCTTTGCAACGATTCACTTTTAATTGCAAATCAAGACTCAGCCCAGAGCAGGATTAAGCCTCCCCAAACCAAACACAGCAGCATGTAACAAATTACCAAGAGCTACAGAGACAACAAGACTCCTCTGACATCTACAAATGGTAGCAGAAAAAGACTTTCTCATAGGAAAAAGGATGATCCCAGAATTAAGTCACTAGATTTGAAATAAGTGGGTTTGGGTCTTTGTTGCTAAATCCTGCGTATGCTGTTTGAAATTAGTTTCCCTTCTGTGTTTCAGTTCTCTGCATAAATGGGGAGGACAGCACTGTTATCATACAAGGACTTGATCAATAAGAATATATTAAAGATTCATATGTAAGTGCATTAAAGCATCCATGCCATGCTAATGTCTCCCATTTAAATACTATAAAAAGCTCAGTGGGCTCTTGACTGAGCCATTAAATGAATGATAGGCAAATCAAAAATGTCCGAGAAAAAACCCCCAGAATTACATTCTGCTATGAAACACTGGGCAACTCCTATAAAAATCAATGGGACTGTAGAGTAGTAAATTGCCGGGGAGATGAGCTTTATTTCATGGCTCATAAGTGAAAATGAATCTCTAACAACCTGTCAATCCTGACAGCTTTGCCTCTGGAAAGAACCAGCTTCTCGGCTGCTGCTGCCACAGCCTCCATCCCTTGGACCGACTCCTTCAGGGGGTGCAGCTCCTCTCACAAAACAGCTGCCCCCAGGCACAGGCAGCCCCGTCCTTCTACAGGGAACCCTGGGGAAGGGTATGCCCTTAGGATATCTGCTCCCCAAAATACTGGGAGATGGCAAAAAGCCTTTCCAGCCTCCCAGGGCTGACCCCACCGAAAGCTGGAGCGAAGAGGGTGCTGGCGTGAACGTAGCATCCATCAGTCGAGCCGTGCAAACACCTCTCTAAACTGTGGGGTTTATTTTTATGCCTTCTGCCAAACGACCTTATACTTTAAACAAGCAAGTTGTTCGCTAATAACGTTACGGCTCCACTTTAAAGAAGGAGGCACAGAGGGAGACAGCAGCCTGCCTGAAAACAAACAGGAAAAATCTCTAACAAGGCTACAAATTGACACGGGAGCGGGGCTCCCACACGCCTTGAAGTTTGTGCCCCAGCCCAGGGCCTAACGAAAGCGGAAAGATGCGGGAGCTAGCTGGCTGGTTTTATGTTAGGAAAATTGTTAACACATGGCAGTCATCAAAGAAGATTGGCAGCAACTGTGGTGCTACAAAATACATTACAAGAAAGAAAGATGCATATTTCAGAGACAGAGACTTTGGTGCCTGCACTGTGCTCGCTGAGCCGGTAGGATGGCTGAATTTGAGGGAAAAATGTATATTAATATGCAAGATGTCCTGCAAACATAAGTAGCTTTGCTGCTTCCTTAGCTTGCTGGCAGAACACTTACCTACCCTTGTATGCCAGAAATTTAGCATGTGCCAATAAATTATCTCTTTTTGGATTACCATACAAATAACTTGTTTTGATGCTGGCTGTTCACTTCGGGAGCATAGTGCCATCCTCCAGATTCAACAATAGAAGCCAACAGGGGATCTACACAAATGAGCACTTTGCAGCGTATCTAACGGGTCCACGGGAACAATAGATAAAATCAAATAAATTACATAAATCCCCGAGGTTCCGGAAACAACAGACTCACATTTAACCATTGTCACCTACTTTTTCACAGAAGGAAATTAAAATAAGCCTTTTTATCTGACAGTGAAAAGCATGAACTCCTGAAACCTTGAGATGACAAACCAGCCAAAACCCGGAATGTATTTTCCCCTCAAGCCAATTTTTCTACCTTATCCTCTCCCCCGATACCGCACTTGCCTTCAGCTCCCCTCTTCAAGCTGCCAACCTCCTTACACAACCCATGGCAGGCAGGCACTTCCAAATCTTTCTGCCTCATCTTTCAACTATTTTCCATTTTTTTCCCCCCAATAATGATTTCTTATTACCCTCCAAAAAGCCTTTGAATCTGTTTTCCCAACTCATACAGTACAATACATTATCAGAAATTACATTAGCTATCAAAGGGCTAATAGACTTGTTCCTTCAAGGGCTACATTAGTCTTATCATACTTTATCTGGAAGTGGGAAGGTTTAAAAAATATACTCTTCCAACAGGTTTTGTTCCTCATTATGTATACTGAAGCCTATCTTCAGCAGCCACTCAAGGGACCAAGAAAAGTCAGCTGCTCAGCACAGATGGCCTTGAACTAAAGGTCAAAGAAAAGAGCAGGGAAAATGTGGAAATACTTTAAAACTGTTCTTTGCAGGCAGCAGTTGCTGGCTGGAGTTACCTTTCTGTATAGGCTTCCCTCTCTTTGAAATGCCTTCTCAGTATTATGGCATTCAATTTAATTTTTTTTTTTTTGGTTTAACTTTGCTGTGTGTTGTAAGTGGGATTTCTGGTATCCCTCAAGAAAGGAAAAAAAATATTTGCTTCATTGTGAAAGGATTAGGGAATATGGGCAGCTGAATTAGCTAAGACATAGTATAATATTAAAGCAGTCTGGACTCTCCATTATGCAATAAAAACTTAACAAAAAAAGCCCTCAAAAAGAGATTATGAGAACTATTTTTCCCCAGATATAACATCCTGATCCCCACTGGCAGCCGAGTGGATGAAAAAGCTATAATGAACATTATTACATGTAGGAAAAACGCAGGGTAAATACCTATTGGCTAAAGTCCCTTTCAGCTTGTGAACTGATACCTGAGCAAAATAGAGTACATCATTTCTTCAACATTGCCACTTAAATTCTGCTCTCAAAGCACAGCTCAGTGCGCTCATTAGTACAGAGATTATATGAAAACAGAGAAAACTGGTACTGAATCTCAAACATTAGCAAGACCCATCAGTTTGTGCTCCCAACCTGGGCAAAGAACCCTTTGGGGTACAGGATCTCCCCTTACCTGGATGAGGCAGGACGAGACGATCTCCAGAGGGGGCCTTTTCAACCTTGACTGTCCTTTTATGTGATGTTCATCACGTCCCTTCTGAGTTGCCTTGCTCTGACCACTACAGTCTATTCCAGCAACAAGATACACCTGTGAGGCAGGCAATCAAACCCAGCTGCCTTTGGCAGGAAAAAAAAAGATGCTTGATTGCAGGATGAGCACAAATCTGCAGCAGCTGGGGCTGTTCACCAACACACCCCCAGACTGAGGAATGGAAATGTGGAGATGACTTTATTTGAAGAGGGAAATCAGCGGGGGGGAAACTTAAATTTCATCATTTTGTAGGAAGAAAGGGCGAAACAAAGTGCAACAGGAAGACTTTGTGATAGACATGAGGTGCTTTGAGGAGCTGAACGTGCTCAGCTCTACAGTATTTGTGGGCAGCTCGGTATCTCTGCACAGAAATGTCTGCACCTTGTGAGTCTAAAGAGAGACTTTTAAAATGAACATCTAGTTAATTTTAAGAAGCACCATAATAAAGAGATTTTATTCGTTTGGGCACCCTGTGAAACAGAATTCTTTGAGGCCTGCAGGAAGCCTGGAAGAATAATTTCCACAACCTCCAAAATTAGCACAGAGTGGGAAAGAAACACTTTAAGCCCAAGGCCTAAAGCAAGATCTGCCCCAGGTGAGCTCTGTCAGGCTGGCCACAACAGAGCACACTTACAGCAAAAAGTCACTAGGTGGGAGACCCAGAAGGACTTACAGAGGAGAGGAAAAGCAGTAAATTGCACCTGATTATTACTGGCAAAAAGTTCAGTGTTTCTCTGTGAACTCAGTGTTGCTTTTGGCTGTAGCTCATTCTACTGAACCCCCCCATCTTTTTATTTTTCTAATTAATTTTAACTTTTGGCAGTTGCACTGCAGTTTAGGCGGCTGCTCTGCTATGTACAGTTCTTTTTGTTGGATAGTTCAGGTCATATTATTTTGCCCAAGACAACATTAATTGCTGTGACAGTTCTCGGTGCTCATAGACTTCTATCTAATTCTATCATTCTACTATTCTGTAATAGATAAGCCACTAATTCTGTGAATATCTTCTCTTCCAATCAACAGGCTTTGTTAAAACAGGATTATTCACTGAAGTGAATAAAAGGAGATTCTATAGTAACTAAAATTAGCTCTGAGGGAGTTACAAAGCCCCGTGCTTCAGGACTGAACCATGTACCTGCTGGTGACAGGCAGATTTGCCCCTCACCTTTCTCTAGAAAAGGACAAGAGCTAAACGTATCTGAGAAACGCAATTCATTTACTTTGAAAGATTGCACCTTGGCTCTCCCCTTCTGTATAGCCCGATCTCAAATGAAAGGATGCGTCTCCAAGTAAATTAGAAAAACAATTTGTTTCAAAGAAAGAGATGAATTACAGCTTAATTAAAACTACACAGGAAGGCTGGAGAAGGAAAGATGAATTCAGACCAGTCCTCAGGGAACTCCAATCCCCACAGCACTTTGAAAGAAGAAATTCTGGTACCATCCATCATCAGCACAAGAATTTCCGTGAGTTATTCCCAGGAGGCAGGACTCTCCTCAGGTAGATGGTTTCACAAATATACATCCTTACCACAGCATACTTCCTGAGCACAGAAATACCTCACTCCAAAGTCAGTTTGTGTTTGGAAGCAAAAAGGAACAGTAGATGGAACGGGAAGAGGGCAGCAGTCTGCTTCTGGAAGATTTAAAGTCGCAGCAGACAAACAAAAGACGTGCCTCTTGCACAGCATGAGTGCACCCAGAACTTACAGCGTGGTACCCGGGGAGGTCTCAGCAGCTGTCCCATGGAGGAAAGCAGACACTACTCTTGGAAAGCAGAGACATGCAGGGAGAGTGTTCACCTTCAGTAATATGTAGTCTTTCAAGAAACACGCTTAACAGCTGCTTTTTTTTCCAGCAAAATCACATTCAGTAATTAATAACCCAAATTTACATCTATGAAAAGATGTGTAATAATTAACTTACCTCCTTTAGCACCATGTTCTCTCTCCATTGTTTCCACTTGTAGGTTGCCAGTTGTCCTCAGACTATTAAGAACTGAGGCTTCAACAAATCTGCCGAGGCTGGGGGAGCAAATCACAACAAGCACTTACACAAAATAAACTCAACCTCAACAATCCCCCACTTCCTGGCCACTCCATGCCCACCCTAAGCCCTTCATCTACTCCTTCTTCAGAAGTTCCAAAGTTCAGTTTACCAAGTTTTACCTTGTTAGGCAAAGCCCACAGACGTCTTGGTCCACTGGCTGTTACCTGCTGTGCTTCTTATCGGGGCTTTATTTATACACTTGCCAACCCTTTCTGCTTTGCAGGAGACTGTTGACCTCTGTGCTCAGCTTCCCAGAGAGCCCAACAAAAACCCTCCCCACCTTACGGGGGCTGCCTTATATCTGGAGAGGGCTCCATGGGCCCCAGGCCTGGAGGGCAGCATATTTTTTTATTTACAGGCAGGGGAAGGAGGAGAGGGAGTAACAGGAAGACCGGTAGCAACTGGAATATGAGCACGTCAGGAGTCCAGCTCACCTAATGATGGGCCTTACAGCATCCATACTGGATTCCTGCCCTTCAGAGGAATCAGGCACACGGAGGAGATATGCTTATAGAGGGAGAAATGGGTTTCATTTATACACAGATGTTTGCAATTAGAAACAGAAACTGAGATTTTTGTTTTCTCCTGATATTGTCATGTAATACCCTTCACCGTCGTTATTTTTAAAAATACCTACTTTCTTTCATAGGTGACTATCCACATATATTTCTGAAGCAAAGAATCCCACCACCCTCCAGGCCCTGCTCCTTCTCCTGCACCGTGAACCGCCCTGTCTAGCCTGCATGTACTTTGAAGCTGCTTGACATTAAATATACACACATACACACGCACGTATCTTATGTCACATTATATTTTGCTGTGAATGTAGATGTTTGGGATATCTGGAGCTTTTATTACTCACCTGGACTTTTTCCTTGGGTAAGTACAACAGGAGACATTAGCTTTCCAGCCATGCTTTTAGTTCTAAACTTGTAGATAACTCTGCACTGCGCACTGCATCCGTCACAATGAAGGCACCACAATACATCTTCTAGACCACCGAGGCATCACCTTGTAAAGCTCCTGCTGAAATGGGTTTTTTAATCTGCTACAACACCGCATTTCCAGCCCTTGCCCAGGCCTCGTCCTCTCCTCCACCTTGACTCAGTCCTCGGCCACCTGCCCCCCGGTCTATCCCCACAGCCCAGCTGGTTTCTCTCCAGCACAAACCCTCTCCCCAACCCTTTCCTGGTCAGGATGTCCAGCACAAAAACACCCTCTGAGCTGGCTCTTCTCCATCCTTGGGCCTGCGGTTCCCAAACACGTGGTCGTGGAGAAGCAGCGCTACTTCACAGGAGTGCAGGCTCGGACCTGTGATAATTTATACCAGGTTTCCAGCAGGGTTGGTTAAAAAAGGAGTATCTTTTTCTTCTCTTGAATTACTCGTTATGGCAAGGATATAGAGACCTGTACGTGCTGTTATATCCACTAGACAGCGCAGGACTTTGCAGTGCCACACAATTATGCTCAAATTCGGACACCTTTCATCATATGAAAGGTGTGACAGAGGTGACAGAGCCCTGGAACAGGCTGCCCAGGGAGGTCGTGGAGTCCCCTTCTTCGGAGATTTTCAAGACCCACCTGGATGCAGTCCTGAGTAACATGCTCTAGTTCTGGACAATCCTGCTTCAACAGGGGAGTTGGACTAGATGATGTCTATGGTCCCTTCCAACTCTAAAAATTCAGTGAAATTCAGTGAAATATCAACTGCTGCCGTGTGGCCCTGACCGGCTCCCGTTTGCTGTGCTAACATCACCCTGCATCCAGCACCCAAATTGCTGCAGGCATCCTGGCGTCGCACTGAATCGCCATGTGAAGATCCAGAATTCAAAGTCAGATTTAGGGCAGGCTTAATTATGGCCTTTTCAATAATTGACAGATGTCTGTGGTGCAAATAAACCTGGCAAGAATAAATGGGATTATATCTGCAGGGAAATCTGTCCTGGAATTATTCCAGCACCTTCAAGCTGACAAATATTAGGCACCAAATAGAATAATTAGGCACTCTGTTAGCACTGTGAGGCTTTTTGGTTCAGAGTGCTCGAGTGTGATACTGTTACAGTAGAAAACTTAAGACATTTCTATATAATCTTTGTGTCATGGGACATGATAAGCACTTTGAGCACTTCCCTCTGTAATTAGAATTAACATTATATGACATTTTCTCTACAGGCATACATCAACAGAGAAATAACACAGGAGAGGAAAACAGACTGCCAATGCTTCAAGTAGTATATAGAACCAGTGGTTCTATATTATTCACTGAAGTGAATAATTCAGCAGAGTGAAGGAATGCAGCAGGTCTAAGCTTTTAATTCTTTGTATTTTAGACACAGCTGATTTAAAATGTCCTCCAAGCTGAACACATTTCTCTATAATGTACTCTGATGTAGACACCTGTCCTCACAAAGAATTCTGCCTTTAAAAGCTAAATAGGGATAGCTCATAGAGAATGACCATCATTTGACCAATTTATTTAAACCCACAGAACTTCTTGCTCCACCAACAATTCCATTTTGCCTACATAGTACCAAAGGTACCAAATGCGGTGGTGGAACTGGAGGTGGAACTGGAGGAAACTTCAGGCCAGGATCGACAGGCGAGAAGAGAACAGCCAGGTCTGGGAGGCAACAAAAGGCTTAGAGCAGCCTGAGTGACTAAAGACACCTTGGGCTAGAGTTTCAGGCTCGTGGCAACCATTAGCCCAACATGGTGAAGGTCTTTGTGGCCCCAAGACTGAGCTATCACAGAAAAAGAAGCAAGATAGACAGTAAAGCTCAAAGAAAAGGTGAGAGCTAAGTATTGCCTGAAAGAGGGCTTGGAACCCTGAGCACAGATGCAGTCTCCTGTTTGATTTTCCTTGAGTTCAGAAAAATGGAACTTTTTACCTTTTCCACAGAAGATTAAAATTGCACCAAAGAAACATCTGACTTCATCATTCATGCCTCTTTATAGGAGCATCCTTAAACTGGCTCGGTGCTCAGGTCGTAAACAGTAATTATAGCAATCTATTAGAAAGAAAATAGACTGTATGTAGAGTAGGAATGGGAAATATAGTGTGTTAACACATAGTAAAAATAAAATTATCAGTATGAAAAACAACCACAAAAAATTGGCCTGGATTTCACTCCCCAAGGCTGACTGCACCGTTTCCTGTAGCTTGACTATTCATGAACTTTCTGGTCATTCCCAATTTGTTACTGTCCATGCTTGTCTTGTCCCTGTTATGGTCATTACATTTATTTTTATGGCTGTTTTTATCCAAAGCATATGTTGTCAATGGCCTTCTTTCCTTATCTTCAATGCTTTCAATTACATAATGTAGCGTGGTACCTGGCAATTCCAAAGCAAATGTTATCTTGGATGATAGATTACAAATGAAAAATGAATGCTCTGGGACATCTTAATAGCTTATTTCCCCCCATGCTTCCTGCCAACGTGCCTCTGCGTGTCTCATACATGTATCCAAATAGATCAAAAACATCACTCAGTATATTCACTAAATTCCTTTTCACTTTTAGTGCTGATAGCAAGGAAATAATCAAAAACGATGAAGGTTCTTTATTGAACAGCAAAACTTCAGTGGCAGGGATCGAAAGTTGCCTTACATAGACCAGAAGGTAATGGATTTTAATCAGTCAGGAAGGAAATGGTAAAACAAACAAATATACTCAGATCTTCAGAAAGATCCAGGGAAAGGGGAGAGTGTTCCACTCCTCAAAGGTTAACGGCCTTATAGCTTTCTTTTTGGTAACCTGATCCCTGATTTGAGAGTATTGCTTTTTCCTTCCTTTCACACAGAAGAATAAAGATGTGCTTCTGCAGCTCTGAAGTTGCTGGGAGCCTCGTTTGAATGAAACACTGGGAGTATTTGTTGAATTGAATGTGGAAAGGACTCTGGTAGTCAGTTGTGTTTGGTGAGGGAATAAGCAAGCACTGAAAGAACTGTGGTCCTGGCATCACTAATACACAAATACCATGAAGCCAGTGCAGACAAAAGATGCCTCATCCCCTTCCTGGACACAGGAATGTGCAACTTGGTCCATGGAAGAAAAGTGAGAGCCACAGCAGAGCCTGCCGTGCAGCGAGACACCAGCAGACTGTGAGAGCAGAGCCCTCTGCGCTGGTTGTTTTGGGGGCTGTGATGGTGCAGCCAGGACCATGACCTACCACCTCCCCAAGATCCTTGCCCACAGCATATTTCAAAGTGCGTGCCAGGCAAATTTCTTACAGATACTGTGACCTGAGAGTTGACAAGGACTTCAGGAAGTCACCTGTGAAGTCCTCACAACGGTTCTGTGCTCCAGTGGAGGCAGGCTAAACTCTAGGGAATCATTGACAAGTTATTTACTCTCTATAGATGAATAAATTTGGGCTTCAGCTGTTTGCATTAACATTCGTGATGATGAATTACAGGCTTAACTGATCAGCTCCGATTTGCCTCCGATGCACTCTCAGCCTCTGAAGCTCAGTGGAGGGAACTAAAAGAAGCCATTTTTGCAAGGTCTCCTTTTGCAAGGTCTCCTTTTGCAAGGAAAGCCACTGCTTTCCTCTTCAGTGTATTCACACCTACTGCTGGTGCTGCAATGCACAGTCCTGGAGAAGAATATTGGCTCAAAATCTTTATTTCCTGAGTGATTTAAATATTTTGGACCAGTATGAACGTAAGATGCTTGTGCTTCCTGTTCTACAAGGTTCATGTGAGCAAACAGTCTTCTTTGAAATGCTCATCAGTAGTTGATGATTTCTTTTCTGTTCCTACTTCGGTTGCTTCCGTGGCCCATGTACTGTAATACTTACAGGTTTTTTAAACACTGTTCTGGAATTCCTGAGATCATAATAAATGGATTAAATGAAAAATCTTGTTTTCTCTCTGTTCATTTAAGGAGTTTGTCTTTTGATTTGATATTCCTCACCTTTTCTTTTGTATTGAGAGGAATAAACATAAAACCAAAAAGACAGTTGAAATGAGACCTGGGAACTCAGTTCTGAGCTCTATCAGCTCTGGACCTGTCCCGTGATGTTAGGCAAGACTTTGGGAACACTTTGCTAAATTTTCATGAAATGTCAGATTTGAAGGAATCTTTGTGAGTAATTGGAAATTGATTTCATGATACTTTGCTACTCAGCTCACAGGCGGTAGCTATTATTTTAGATTTCAGAGTGCAATCACAACAGATGAAATCTCCAAAGCTCTAGCAAAATAAAGGCTCTACTTTTGTTCCATTCCTTCCAGATTTTCTTGAAGTCATAGATTAGGTTTAGATCAGGTCATTCCATAACACAACTGTGGAAAAGCAACAGAGTAAACCTCAAGAGTAGTTTGCTGCAGGCCCAATTTTTTTCTTGAGGGAAGCTGAGCATAGGCCTGGCAGGAAAAGAAAGTTAGATAGTAACAATCTCATTTAGAACCCCAAATGTACATTAATTTATCCTTGGTTTGGCATGAACTTGAGGCCAGTTTCAAAACGTTCCTGCTGCTGGGGTTTCTAGTTGACCTGTAATGTTGAAATGTATCCAGTGTGCTTCCTTGGTTTTATGGCTGTTGTCCAGTCAACCAGCTGGAACGTAATTGCTCTTTTTTCCCCCCAGTTTCCCATGTGACATTGCTGATAGCGAACATCTCATTTAAAGCTCGTTGAAGCAAAGTGACTCAAACATTACCAGTACATTCTTGCTCCTGGATGCACTTTAAATAAAATCAGCAAGGCTCCCCAGATATTACCTCGTATTTCTCCGGGATTCCAAAGCCAGGCCATTAAAATAGTGAAAGGAAAAATTATGAGAGTAGAACCAACCTCCTGTCCGGAAAGAATAAATCCCTGTCTGTGCCTCTTTCTTGTGAGTGACCCAGGACTCAGGTCTAAAGAGCAAAGCCTCTGAGCGTGTTCCCAGGAGAGACTCGACCAGCTCCTAATTACACGTGCGAGAAGTGGGTGGTAGCTTCACTATGAGCTTGTATCTGAAATGTCTCCCCACGGGACTGGGGCAATTTCCCAGCTCAGTCTCACTTGCTAATGCCGAATTCTGGGAAGAGAGCCTAGACCTCGAGTGCTTTTCATTGTGATTTGAAGAGCGCTGATTTGAATGCTCCCCAGTGTCTGTTACCTCGGGAAAAGGCTGCTTCCCTTCCCCGTCTCCAGCAGCTGATCACTGCTGTCTGGCTGGCTCTGGCTGGGTCAGTAAGGGTGGTCCTCCAGGCTCTGGCTCCTTTTTGCTCTTGCTCCCTGCCTGGCTTCTGAGGAGATGGTGTTTTATCACATACATCCTCAATCAAAAGAATAAATTTCACTGTTTTTTTTTTAACCCTTTCCATTCCCAAACACAGCAGTGGATTTTTTTTATGTTGATTTTATGTTTCAAAGCTTTGGTTGCCTTGTTTCTGTGTAAACCACGTCGTGTCTCCTCTGAACCTGTAAAAGCTTGTTGCTGTGTATTGTTGAATTGTGCCATCTTGATTCTGCAGCATGTTTATGGAGGGGTTTGTCCTAGTGGGGTCTGTTCCCATTGCTGGGGTGGACTACACTGGCTGGACCTAGTTATCAAACCCTGTAAGCGTATAAATGCTGGGAAGGAACTGAGCTGCTTCTATGAATCACAGGAATATTTTCCCAAGTCTGAGCCCTCAACCTGACACCTCTTTTCAGTGGTCTGTTGTCTTTTTCCTCTCATGGATGTTGAAAATACTTTGAGCTCAATGCTGTTATACATTCCAAATCTCGTGATCTAGTTCTTGCAGTGTTTTCATTGAGTGTCTTGACTGCTGGGCTGTGGGAGAGGTAAGGATGGTCCTAAGGGAAAGCCTGGAAACTTTTCAAGCTGGTTATTTCTCTTGCCCTGGTACAATACAGACATTATAGGGAGCTGCTGTGACCTTTCTGCAGATAAGTCATTGCACTGCGGAGCAATACAGGGCTGAGAAGTCATTACTCCTCCCCGTGAACCATACCCAGCCTGCAGCCAATACACAGTAGAGAATTTATTGGGTGTCTCTGGAATTAGGCAATTCTGTTAATTGTCTTCATTTTCCAGTGCTCTGCCATTCTTTTCCTGAACCATTAGTGGCACAGCTATTTGTATGCCAGCATGAGCTGCCTGGAAAAAAAAACCACCTAAAATTGAACAGCAAATGAATCAAAGACAAGGACAGATACCTCTCAAAGATAATTGCATTCAGATATCCTGGGGAGCCCTTACAAATCGCTTTTCAGCTTCCACAGCTCTTTTCCCTCATTGTGGCTTTGGTTTGAGGAACCTCTATTAAGCAACAAGCCATTCCTAAACAATGCCAGCAATGAGTCAAAAAACTCCTTTCCTTTTCTATGATTTACCTCCCCAGTGCTCTCCAGCCATACCAAACTCCCAAGCAAAGAGGTTTTTCATGATTTTTTTTATTTCTAAGGGTCAAAATGATTGGAGTGGCTCTGCCTTTCCCATCTACAAAGTGCATTAAATAGCACTAGGACATTGGTGGGACAGAAATAAGGAAACTGCATAGCCTGTTCTTTTATTCAGGTTTTTTTTAGTTTGGGTTTTTTTAATTTTCTTTGCAGCCTGGATACTAATCCCTGTACCATTTCCCACAATGGACAGGTGGTCCAAACTTGGGCATATTTTAAGTAAATGTGGTGGGAGTCAATAATTGCAAGTTGTCTACACAGAGTTCCTAGACAAGACAGGCACCCAATATTTTTAATACACCAAACTCATGACACTCAGTATACACATTTTGTCTTATTTACATGTCATTTATCCATACTTACTTGAAGTCTGTGGAATCACAAATGCGTTCAAAAAAATTATATTTCTGCTTCAATATCTCTTTGATCAGAAAAAAATAGTAACTTCCATATATAGGATTTATTATATCTTCTAAGTGAGGTGATTCTAGCACAGCTGTGATCCTACAAAAATACAGTGCTAGAGTATAGTACACATTTTGTAAAAAAACCTGATATCTGGGGGTGAACAGTCCTCTGGCAGTTTTGGGATACCATCCAGCATTTTCAGGTTTGGCAAACTGGAGAATACACTTAAAGGGAGACAAAAGAAAAATAGAAATTGAGGAAAATAATCTTGGGAAATGTTGAGAATAAAATAGACATTGATAAAAAACAAACAGTGGATTCAAACATATAAAAAATACATTTGTATTGTTGGAAGTCTTGATTTGTCATTTGTTGCAGGATTTATCTGACAAAGAGCTAATTAAAAATTTTCAGGTTTCACTTTGTTACACAGTTTTTATATCCTCAGACTCAGTAAAGCACTGCAAGTATCTACATTTTTAATAGAGTAGAACCAAACCAGTTGTCTATGCACTGCCCGTAACACATACCTCCACTCAGAGGGGTGTTCAAGGCAAGGCAGCTTCCACAGAGCTGCCAGAGAGGAAAGAATCCAGAAAAATCAAATGATGGTAACTTAGTTTTCTCTTGCCTCAGCTCCCATCTTTCAACACATCCCTCTGATTCCATCTCTGAGATGTAATGCAATTTAGACTCCTTCGAGAATACACGAGGGATGCAATGAGACTGAAGGGAGTTTGAGTAAGAGGTAGTTTCTATTAATAAAAGGGAATCTAATTTATCTGCCCTACTCACTGTCTCTGAACTTGATCCATGGACTTAGCTCAGTTCAAGAACTGCCAGTCATGTGATTAGAAAGCCTCCTAGGAAGTTTCTGAATATTTTGTGGCTATTATTAGATACTGGCTCACCAGCCCATGTTCCTGGAGCATTTATGATAGTTGACTAGGGGAAAATAAAAAGATTGCTCGGGGGAGCTTGTTGTATTTGAGATCCTATTCTTTTTGAACTCGCTCTCAATCAATTTCTTTGTATTGTTGAACTTTCGTTGGCTATTGGAGGGTAAGACTTACAGCTGTCTGTATCTTTCTTGAAATTCACAGGGATTCCTCTTGAGTATAAGGGATTCAAGTGGAGTCTGTCTGAAGTCTGATATTCCACTTAGTGTCATAATGTTATTTTCAGCAAGTGATAAGTGCTGAATCTGAGGCATCTTTGGCAGCTGTTTGAAGGATGTAAAGTGATTTTTATTGACATTTAGTTCTCTGCATCTGTAAAGTATAAAGCACATGACATCAGCAATCACTTCTGTAGTATTCTATACCTGTAAGCCAACACAGGGATGGCTCTTAATGTAGTTGAAGTCATGACAACTTAAGAGATTTTAATGAGAGATAAAGAATTTGATTCCTCAAGACCTGCTTTCACACCATTTTTACATTTGTGTTATTTTTTCTTACCCATGGACTGCAAGATCAGATCCCTGCACTTTATACTCTCAGCTTTCTTTACATTGAACACAAATACATCATTACTGTTGTTCTCAATACTACAGCTTCCCATATACCTAGACATACGGCGACATAGTAGCAATAGATGGATTGTAAAAAAAATAGTTGTCATGGTCACATCTGGCCTCTCTGCTTGTGTTATGTTTCACCATCTCTTCAAATACATTCCTTTAGTCTTCAACAACTGAACTTGATGAGACTCATGAATTACCCACTAGGAATAAAGGAGACATCACCTGACCTCCTAACTGAGCATTTTCAACTTGGGAATTAAATGAACTCAGAATAGCAATATACTGATGGATTGTCACTACAATACCCCCCAAAATACACATTTTGGCAGTTCTCAAGAGTCTGCTCCAGCTATTACTGAAGTAAATAAAAGTTTCGATTTCAGTGATATTACATTAAAATAGAAACAGGACATTTTGTCTACCTTGGCAACCTTATGGCACTTAGGTCTGTCAAAGAATTGTCCACCAACCAAAGCTTTTCCACCCGAATTAATCTCCGGAGAACCCTTTTGAAGTTTTCCAGCTGGTAAAGATCACCCAGGTCCTGAAATGAAAGGTTCAACTCCTGGGAAGGAAAAAAAAAAGATCACTTTTTTTTTTTTTCCCCCTTGTTTTCTACTAACTGTATCATTAAATCTTTCAATGTCAGAACTAGTTAAAAGGTGAATTTGAGAGCTGAAATTAATCTACTCCATTCTCTAACCATTCATTTACCATGAGGCACTAAGCAGGTAAGGAACATCAGTAGTTCTTACATGCCCAAGCACAAATGAAGCCCCGTCACAACACAGGAGCTTACTCTTTGCACAGGGTCAGAACCCCAATTACAATATATTCCAGTGATTCTTCCAGCTTGTAAAAACCTTCTGGTTTCCAATGTCATGGTGCCAACCTGAGCTTTAAAACTGCTAACTGCAAGGAGCAGCTCGCACCTTATTATTTGTCTGATTTTCTACTACAGCACAAAGAATTAATGAGAAAGTTTTACAGCACAGTTTTCCCAGTTCTCTTGCAGTTTCTTTTGCCACTTCTCTGTGTCAGTTACTTGTTTTCTTTTTTTCAAAGAATGTTCTTCTCCTCTGAAAAATAGCTCTTCTTCTGAAGGCCCTGCTCAGAAAAAAAAAAAGATTTACAATAGTGGATGTGATATGGAACTGACACTTAGTTACTTGCTGCAAGATTATATATACAGCTGGGAAGATATCTGAAATGAAGAAATATATATAATATTATAGGTGCGTAGGTTTCCAGGCTTTGAAGAAGTAAATTAATGTGAAGATTTTTCTACCATTTCTGGGCCCATAATTCAGCAAGCAATCTAAGGTCGTGATGATTTGGTACCTGGTTACCAAGTGACATTTCTTCTAAGCTAAGAATAAAAGGTTTTTCTAAATGGTTGAGCATAAGCATCTGAGTTCTAAAATACTGTTTCTACATAGTTTTTCAAATGCCATGAGTTTATATAATGGTTATGTATTTATCCTTTAATTATCCTGAGAAAAGGATATGCTTGTAACTTCCAGTCCACTGACAACAGCTGCAACTGGGATAAATAGCCATACTCAAAACCTCATTCATATTAAGGTCTACCAAAATGCTATGGACAGCTTCAAATTCCTACCTAAAGCAAGGATAGTGTGGAATTTTTTCACTGTTTAGACCCAAACATGCAAACACTGGATTTTAAATCCACTTTCCATTGTCTATTCTTGAGTGTGTCTATAGATTGTAATTAGGCCAATGCAATCTTAAAATAAAATACACCATTTGCAGAACTGAATTTCACTCTTGTCTTCTTGTTTGGTGTATGGCTATTGAATTCTGGACAATATTCAAATGTTAATGAACTTTTGAGAGAAGTAACCAACACTGCATCAATACTAAAATTTTTCAAATTACAGTTCTGGCTTTTGTTTCCCATTTTCAAAATTATGAAAGGTATTTCCCCAGTTATTAAAAAAAAAGTAAAAATGTACAAAATGAAATCCTGCCCCTTTTCAAAACATTGGCAAATTCCATGATTTAAGCTCATAATATTTAGGGACATACGCTTTGAGTAAATGGAGTAAAGGCTTTTGGATCTTTACCATCTCTCACTCGGGGACAATGAAGCTGATTCCCTCGAACATCATGTTCTTCTATGTCCTGCCAGCCAAGATACTTGAAGGAATCAGAAGGAAGCTTAGAAAAAGCAAAATAAAGATATAAAAGAATCAGTTAAGGTTTTTCAGTTTCTGGCCCTGTCTTTTCTCATATTTCTGGCCTGATTACAGTAGAAATAATATTCATCCATGTTTACAATGTCTTCTGCCTTAATACCATCTGATGAATAGCAAAATGATGTATGGAAGTGAAGATACAATGGCCTGCATTTGTGAATGCGCGTGCATGTAAAGACAGTTCTGGACAAGCTTATGTACAATATATCCTGAATGCAACTAAATCTAGGCACAGAAAACCTGCCACTGCAGTCCAGATTACGAGTTTTCTGCCCATTTTGCTTTTCCACTAAAACATGTTGTACAGTTTCCTGGGCATCAGACTCCCAGGAAGGAGCAAGGAACGAGATCTCTAGCTCTGCCTGTAGTGTGTGACTCCTGCCATGCCCAATGGACACAGCACCACGATTGCCTGCAGCGGGGGAACCTCTCGGTGTTGGCCTTTGCTCAAACTTGCAGTGTTTCTTTCAGTGGAAACCATGATGGTGGAGTTGAGGCGGGAGGAGAGATGGAGCGTGCACCTCCGACCCATCTCCTCCATTCAGAGCTGAGCTATACATACATCCAGAAGCTGGTAAATGCTGTGGGGATTCACCATATAGGTTCTGAATTGACTCAAATACTGGAGAAAGATATTCTCGCCACATATCTGTATTGTTACCTTTCATAGCATTCCTGCTTATGACATTTTATCGCAAATGTACACAGCCTCTTCATGATTTATTAGAACTTGCCCATTGCAGGCAGTTCTTTGCATAGTGCTCAAAGGGTTCTTGGGCCACTGAGTCAAATCCCTTCCTGCTGCTGACACCATATCATATAATCTTATTTATAATCTGATCTAGCTTTGGAAGATAAAAGGAGGCAAAATAAAATCAGCTTCAAAGGTGGGGAAGAGATTTCAACCTTTGTTAAAGTTATTCTTTGTCAAAGCCTCTCTTCTATAAACTTGTAATCAGATCAGCAAGCCAAATACTTACAGGAGAAAGTAGCCCAAAATCACAGTTCTGCCTGATGAATCCTCTGTTTTGTAATAAAACCGGTGGAATAGTGTGTGTATCACTTAGGATGGAGCAGCAGGATGAATAGGTTTTATGAAACTTTTGATTGCTTGGAGTCAGACCTGAGGAACTAGAGAGGAGATGTTAAACAAGTAATCAGTGCTGTTCAGAGAAATGCAAACTATTTCATAAGGCAGAAAATACAGAGTAATGAGGGGTAGGACTTACTGGGACCTCTCACCTAAATACTGTTTAGTTAGATGTACGAGGCCTTCACGGATATGTCCAAACATTAGAAAGAGGAATTTATGGGCAGTTTGTCAGAAAAACTCAATCTTGAAGGAAATGAAGACAAGAACTTGTTCAATAGCATGATATGTCCCCTTCTATCATAGAATCATGGAATGGTTCGAGTTGGAAGGCACTTTAAAGATCATTGAGTTCCAACTCCCATGCAAAGGACACCTCCCAGCAGACCAAGTTGCTCCAAGCCCCATAGAGCCTGGCCTTGAACACCTCCAGGGATGGGGCAGCCACAGCTTCTCTGGGCAACCTGTTCCAGTGTCTCACCACCCTCACAGTCAAGAATTTCTTCCTTATATCTAATCTAAATCTCCTCTCTTTCAGTTTAAAAACATTACTCCTCATCCTATCGCTCCACTCCCTGATAAAGAGTCCCTCTCCTGTAAAGTCCTGCTTATGGATCAACATTGTATGAAAAGATACCTCAAATGCATAGTTATTTTAATCCCTTGAATATCTTTTAGTAGAATATCAAGGTTCCAAAGAAGAGTTGAACTTTGTTCAATAAAGTCTTGAAGTCATGTGCTTTGTAGTTCACTGCCTAAGAATGCATTCAGAAGTGCATTTTATATACTCCAAATGGTGCAATTTCTCCAACTGTGCTTCAGAGAGATTGAATAATTTGCAGACTAGCAGCTTCAATTTAGAAATTTACCATGGAATACTTCAAAAACATAATTTTAACTTAGTAAGTGTGTGCATACAACACTATAATTTGACTTTTACTGTACACGCTTGGTGAGAGCTTGCCGGAAAGTATCAGATGTCAGCAAGCATCATTAAAGCAATTATAGTCAGGAGCAGAAATGGAGAATAAAAATGCAGCTTAGAAATGGTCTATTGAGGATAGTAATGATAGTTTCATATTGAGTGCAACAGACAAGCTAAATAGAACATCAGTTAAAACTTATGATTACAGATTATTGGCAAATAGTCATGAAGAGACGTATTTTGTTGACCTTACCAGGATTGTTTTGATGTTTTTAAAAATCATCAAAACCCAGCATTACATCTTTCCTGGCTATTGCATGAAAACTGCACAGAACGGTACTGACATATGGAACTACTCCTCCCTTCATGCTTTATGCTTTTCTTTTATCGGGATCATACCAGCCACAAGAAACCATAAGTGACTGAAAGGAAGCTGAGCAAGCTCAGCATTTCTGAAAATAACAGCTATTTACTTGGGCATTTTCAGATGTCATCCACTATTTTCATGTTTGTGTGCTGCTACAGACCAGCAGGCATACACACACACGGCCACCCTGTGAAAAGAGGATCTACATTTCGTCAATAAAAAAAAAAAAAAAAAGAAAAAGAAGAAGAAAAAGGCCCTGGAAACTCTTGCTTAGCCCTGTCTTGGCATTTGTTTACTTCTGCTTTCTTGTATGTTAAATGAGGTTGTAACAGAGAAAGAAATAGAAAATATATTATACTTAAGAAAAAGATCTATTATCCTTCTCAGTTTTGGAAGCAATTTGTTAGGATGTATTCAAACAAGCGCAAGACATTTGAAAACCTACCTTCCTCTCAGCTAGATACTGCCTCCTCTGCGGAGACATGAATATATGCTCCTACTCCCTTGAAATGTGGGATAAAACATTTCAGCTGACCCATTTAACATGATATCTTCTGATCTTTTGGCAGAAGCCCACTCACAAAATTGTATATCAGTGATAGAAAATAAAACATAAACTTCCAGAATCAATATGGGATAAATAAGACTTCTCCAATCAGGTGGGTAGTGAGGTTTCTATTGGAAAGAGCGACAGAAGGAAGCATTTTTCATTTCAAAACTGCCTGAATTTAATAAGCACCAGCTGGACCCTAACATTATGTCACAGAAGATTTTTCTGAAGGAGCAAGTGCTACAATGCTTTTCTCTTCCTTGCTTTGTTTTCCTTACTATTTTGCTGCAAAATTGATGCAAAAGAAATGGCAATGAATGAGGCAGGATGCAATTCCAAACAATTACAGATCACACAATACATGAAAGTAATAAAATTTCTGCCTTGATTGTGAGGCCCTTCGGCTGGATATGAATCTCCAATGACACCTCTGGGAGCCACACACTAGATTATGTCAAGCATTAGGGGGAAAAAAATTAGATTCATGATGTCTGTCCGGGCTGAGTCATTTCCTCTCACTTTGCCTGCAGTGAGAAATTGGTGCTTATCATAAATCATAGACCTAAATTCTTATGAGAGGGGAATTAATTTCACTAATGGAAACCCTCTGTGGCAATAGCATTCCTCCATTCTCTCTCTTCTTGGGGAAGGGAGGGTGCAGGGTGGGTATCTATAATGTCTTTTAACCAGAGATAGTTGATCATATTTTAAGAATCCTATAAATGAGATTAGAAGCAAAACTTATGATTGTAAGGGTGGAAGATCTTGTGACCGAATTCTAATTTCTGAGGCTGGTGCTCAGTCTAGTTGTTCATATCATGGCTATAGCTTTGCCACCAATATCCAAAAATATGGCAGTCGATATTCAACATCTAAACCTTCCGTCTGGTTGAAGTATGATTTCTCCCACTTAGCTGCAGTTGCCAGCCTGCAAAGCCAGGCTTAGAAAATGTTCTTGGCTCCCTTTACAGTCACTGGAGACAAGTGGGTACGTCCAGAAACCCACTCCCTCAGCCCATCCTTGATGACTGTTAATTTGAGCTGGAGTCAACCAGAGCCCACACACCGTCTACAGGAGGAGCCCACAGGCTTTCCTGAGAGTGGACCCAACTTCCAGGCATCTGAAGTTTGACGAGGAGGATCCCACCTTAAGTGCCTAAAGGGTTCTTTGAAATAGGAGGACTTCTGATCGCTTCAAAAAAGCTCAGGGAATCATTCCCTTCCATGTAGCATCATTGAAATACATAAAATAGCCATTTCATCTAAATAATAAAACAAAAAAAAAAATTGTACAAAGCAATTCTTTGCTAGCATCTTGAAATGTATAGAGTTTTGCATATGAGCTGAATAGAGTTACGACAAACTGTGGGCATAAGTGGAAGTACCCCTGACTAACCCAATATATTTTATGCTTTTTCCTCAGTGGAAGTCCCAGTGGGGAATTAAGTGGCTGAAATATTTTGTAAACTGGAAGGAATGAGAACAGAACAGCTACTGCATTTTTCAAAACATGATTTATGAGATATCAGGCCATATCTTAGAAAATCATGCACTCCCGTGGAGTTTACTGTTAAAAGTCACACGTTATCAAGATGTCAGTGTCAGTCGTGTGTCCGTGAAACAAGTCTGCTTCTCCTCCCACTGACATCTTGGCAATGTCTTCATAGGCAACAAAATGCTGCAAATTTTCCAACTGCAGTGCAAGTACATTTGAGTCCAGCTGACTTTAAGGGTGGAATATATTAAAAGCCCATGAAATACTTTGAAGAGCTATAGCAACAGCACCACTGAAAGATATTCTGAGTGAAAAACATTCCTCCTGTGTATTATTTTAGATATTTGGCTGTTAAGAAAAGACTGTCAGTCAAAATGCTCCTTTCTCCTGATATAACCGGCAGCCTCAATAAACAAACATTTTAGACTCTACTGCACAGGTTCAGCTTTGCCTCATGGAGAGTGGAAAACTCAGTGGAAGAGGAATAAAGATAAAGAGGGAATAAATAAGGAAACTCTTGCAATTGGGATTTGAAAGGTTCTTTTCCCAGCATTTTGAGCAGTTCTGGGGTCTGGTCTGCCTTCCAGTAGTCTTATGCCCAGCTACTTTCCATGAATCAGCAGCCTTGAGCAGGCTGAGCTTTCATGGCTGCTTTCCCCATAGATCAACGCCCTTGATAAAAGATTTTGGAAGGGCTATTTATAGTACTACTTCACATATTGAGAGTCAGAATTCCTATGGTGCTCGCTACAGATTCGCATCCCAGCAAATCATGGAACATACACGATGGAAAGGCCCGTGCTGCCGTGTGCTTGGCCTCAAATGGAAGTCTGGTCACTTTGCTATTTAACAGCAAAGTGCTCCAAGCTCTTCCAGACCTGCTTCTATGGAAGTGAAAAACACAGACCTTTCTAAAGGAACCAAATCTAGTGTATTTTAAGCTCATCTTCAAGAAAAAGAAAAAGGAAAACCAGCCCAAATAAACTAAATAAAGGGCCATAAACCCTCCCAAAGTGAAGAGTTCTTATACCTAAGTCAGAGCTGCTGATCTTGCGTAGGCTCCAAAAGATCTGGTTATGGATCTGTCCAAACCACTTACACAAACAGCTGTTTGCTTGTATGATACAAACACCCAGTTATTTATGTTGTCTCAGCCAATTGCACATGCCAAAGCTGATCAACAGAAACGAACTGCAGGGTTAACTTACAATCGCATTTTGTACAGGTATTTAAAAGACAGCAAACTTGTCCTTTGTTCAAAATGCACACAATTTACTGCTCTGTAGCAGTTGTTGCTTGTATGCAAACATTTATTACGAGAACTCTCTGAATTTAGAATAGTATAGGACTTGCACATAGTGTTTCCATGCTCTATTACCTTTCAATTATTTTTATACGAGTTTTATGAGACATTATGCAACATTTCAAAGCAGTTCTTTTGAACATAATTTAGTGACAAACACACCTGTAAGTTATAGCTACAATGCATCCTTGCTGTGAGCTCTATCATCAATTATCTTGCTTTATGCATCATAAAATTGCTCCCCAAAAGACATAATTAACATAATTAGGTCCTATCATCATAATTATACATTCCTTGTATATCAGCTAACATTCCATGCAGCTCTTCGTGGATCTAACTTCCAACGATATGAATTCCACATCTTAATCAATGTACCTTTCACACATTCTTACAAGAAATTGTACTTTTTTTGTTGAGACACCTTTTGTTTTTCAGTAATCAGCCAATGACAGCAAGAAAAAAAAAACATTTTTCTTCCTGTTTTTACAGCACAACAATCTCCATCAGCAATACCAGTTGGTACATTTTAAAAAGACACTCAATCCTGTAACACTATCTTTGTTGTCAAAGCATGTCAAGCCAGCTGTGCAATGACTACAGTTACATCTCTTCTTTCACCCTCCTACCTTTCGGACATGTCTTGCTGTTGCATAAAATCCTCACATCTTGCATAAGTCTATTTGTCTACAGTCAAAGCTTATCTTCCCATCTTTGCCCATGCATAGAGAGGTAGTTGAACATCCTCTGAGGAGAGGTAACCCGCCAGGATCCTGGCTGGGGCTGTATGGATTCACTGTCTCCAAGGAAACACTGTCACCTCGCAACGCAGTCACGTTAGGAGGTATTGTTACCAATCTCTTAAGCACATCAAACAAATTCCTGTGCTGATCTAGCTGGTATCGATGAACCGTCTTTCCAGAAGGTGGCTAAAGATAGGCTGGCGATACCTGTAGCAAGATATGTGATCCTCCAGATGAATCTCTGGTGTGCTCACTCCAGCAACTTCACTTTGCTGAATTGCTTTCACAATTTTGCCCACATGAAGTTTATCTTTTCTTTACCTGAAAGGTGCCTTGCTCCATTAAATGGCTGTTAAATGCCTTATCAATTTATCCAAGAACTTAATAGATACTTTAAAAGTCTTATATTTTATGTTAGGTTCATGAAATTTCTTCATGAGCATCTCTTTACTAGCTTGAATGTCCTTGACTCATTTGAACATGCTCAGGCATTCTATAAAAAATCTTCCAGGCTTCCTTCTTCGAGTTTGCATCTGAGAATGAGCACAAGAGACTCTTCTCTTGGTGAGAGCCCACAGGTCAGTTTTGTGTCTATTTTTACATTGTGTTTTTCTTTAAACATTAAAGCTACAGGTTCTGAGAATAAGTCTAGTGAAGCTATTCACTTTAAAATGTCTTTGATATAAAGTTTGTTTGGTTCACTCAGACAAAGTGCAGAAGCTGGCAGTGTGCCACTGATGGAACTGCAGCAGCCCAATATCGTTGCAGGCATTGCCTAGTCCCTGCTGAAGTTTACAGATGGCTTTTAAACTTGAACAGTAGTTACGGGAACCAAGTTTCAGCTCTGTGCTGTGTAAGGTTATAATAGAGCAGTCAATCATGCCCCATCGATCTGCATCTCCCACATTACAGGCGCTGTTCCCTCTTCACTTGAGCTCCCAGGCTCCACGCTGAAAGAAGAAGGGATAAATAGATTAAGATCAATGGGGAAAAAAGTACACGGTAAACCCCTCTGCCCAGGGATATTCAACTGGAAACGCCATACAGTCACAAAGCTCTGATGTTCAGCCTTCCTACTTTCCAATGTCTTCACAGAAAAATTACTCCCTATCTCCCCTTTCCTTCAGATTTCTCTTTTCTCTTCTTCTTGGTCATTATAAAGGCTGATCATTACAAAATCCTTCTGTATAGAAAGGCATGTTCTTTCCCCAACACTGACTGAAGTCTCCGAAACATTATCTTAGAAATTCCACTGGCAAACTTCGCTATGCCAGTAAAGTACAGGAGCACAGTGTTTATCTGAAAATTTCAGCTCCTATGCAAAGGAATTTTGTGGATACAAGTGTTGAATTGTCAGACCTGAAGATTAACAATGTAATTGTTAAGGTTTCACTAAAACTTCAGGTGGTATGAACTGAGTTTATTACAGGGTGGGCAGAGGATGGGATATTAAGGGTTTCATCAGGTCACTTCAACATACCTTTTCTCTACCTGCTAACAAAAAAACCAAACAAACAAAAAGATTTATTTCTAAATTAAAAGGAACTTTAATTTGGGGGCTCTTTACTTACCACTTTTTGTCTCTGTATAAAATGAAAAGTATTTGTCCACATCACAGCCTATTGTGCTTCAGATTTTCTATAGCAAATGCAGTCCTCCCAAAGCATATGAAAAATTATCTATCTGCTATTTCAGTGAAATGAAATATTTAAGATGGTGTTGGCCTTTCCATTACAAATACTGATTTTCAGGTCTTTACAACCTGCCCATAAAAATTATGCCAAGAAATTCAGCAGCATGTCCCATCCCTGCAAAAAAAGAAATCTTTCCCACTTCATCCAAATTTTGACCAGTAATTCTGTCTTTGAAATGGTTGAGCTGGGCAAATACAGGGTGGGCATCAGCCTCCACCACATGTCTCTCCCATCTACATTTTGACTGATTGGATGCTTTCCTGCGTGTCCTACAGATACAGCTGGTGGCCTCCTGAAATATGTATGAATACATCTCGCCCTGAGATCTGATTAATGAAGGAAACAAATCAAATTATTTTGACTGCTGTAGGCCACAAGAAGCCCTATTGTTCTGGGCACCACAGAAAGCCAGGAAAGAAGAGTTTGCTCCAGAGAGTTTGTAGTCTAATTGAACGGAGCAGACAGACAGAGTAGGAGAAAGGGAATAATATTATCCCTCCCTCTTTTATACAGAAATAACTGAAATGCTCAGACTATGAAATGCTGGCGCTGTGGCAGTCAACAGCAAAAATTCTGTTAATATGAATGGAGTCAGCATTTACACAGGATACACAGAGACTGACTCCGATAAGTTCCGACTAGATAAACATCTGGCTTTGAAGTCTATGCATTGAATTGGCTGAGTTTTTCTGATCTGACATTATGTTAATCATCTTTAAAGAATACTTAAATGACAACTCTCTATTAGAACATTTTTCTGATTCAGGGATAAAGCAGCACTGTAAAAACCAGTTTGATGATGTAATTTCATGTTCTTTATTAAGAAAAGTAAAATTCTTACTTTACTTAGTGTTAGCTTGATACTTACTGGTGATATCAAACCATTAGGTTGATGCCACCAGTAAAATCAGATCTAAAAACTTAGCAACATTCTAGTGACAGCAGAAAGTTAATTTGTATATTGATCTTACCTGGTTTGCCTGTATCCAGGAATCCATGGCATTTGTGTTGGATGAATCAGTTATACAGAGAGAATTTCTCTGAATATTTCATTAGTATAATCTGCATGGATACTCATAGGAAGCACTAGAAAACGAACACAATATTAAACGCATATATGCTCATCTGTGCTTCAGCAGATAAGCAGGCACACTTACATAAACTGGTTATTTTGCTGAGTTACCTAGGCAACAAATTTCTTTTTGTCCTGCCCATTCAGGATTCCAGTAAACTATTTGACTCCCACTGGTAGGAGATGGAGAGCATTCACAGGGAAAAGCCAAGCACAGCGGAATAAAGCCTTGGACAGAAGAACAGAGTTAGTGAAACATTTCATCAGGGTTACCAGACAAAAAGGAATTAACAACAAGCTGCATAAATAATTGAAGTGAAAACTATATATGTCTGGTTTTCTAAGGTGTTATAAACCCAGGGCTTCCAAGACAGTTGGAGGGGCTGTAACCAAGCAACGAGTACTGAAACTTGGTTCTCTCTTTTGGAAAAAGAATGGACCTGCAAGCCATAATGACAGTATCTGGCACTGAAGGTTGAGTCTTTCCATTGGTTTTATGGTCTTTGGACCAATCCATAAAGAGAGATGTTTATGGAATGAAGAATGGCATTTTTATTTGGGTTAGGAGAGACTTATTTCAGTATCAAATCTGACTTTTCTAGTAAAATGTAGGTCAACAATTTCTGGATGAAGTAGAATTTTTCTGACACTAAAGAAGGATCACGTATGAGTAACGTTTTGAGTTTTTTTTTCTCCTCAAAAGTAACTTTATGAAAAACAAAATAGATATAACTTGCCTTCTCTTGCATTGGTCACTTATCTGATGAAAGAGAAAACAAAATCCTATCCGAAGTGAAGTTGGTGGCATGCAGCACTCCTGCTGATTGAGGTGCAATAATGATTCCTCCCATTATGTGTCTCACTCAGATGAGATATATTTCCCCTTTCACCTTAAAACATGGCTTTTTATATTGAACAAAATTATTGCATCCCTAATCCACAGATGCACATAAGCTTATGCTTAACCTTTTAGCCCTTAAGAGTAATGCTGAATTCAACAGAGTAACTGAATTCAACTGGAGCAGAATCAAACCTGTATGTGTGTACAGAAAAAAACCCAAAAGGGATCTGCCAGATCTGCCAGGTTTTTCAGAAGAAATTGAACCGAGCATTCTTTTACAGAGGTCACGGTTTAGAGCTCATTGCAATTGATAGGCAAACTGCCATCCATTTTAATGAGCTTTCTGTCAGTCTTAAGTTGTCCAAATGCCATTTCTGTCTAATTCTTGAAATTCAAAATATCTTAGCCAAAGCTGCCAAAACAAACAAGGTCAGACATTTGATGAAGACACGCAGAGATGAGAACTCTGATATGAGGGCAGTCTCATTTGCCTCCATCCACATCTTTACGGTTGATTTCATATTTCATCTTTTCATATGTTAATTGATAATAATTCTCAGTGGAGTACAACATTCATTAAGTACTTCCTAATTTATTGAATGTAAGTTTCATCAGGTAATTTTAATCATGTGAAAATCATTCTAAATTCATTTTGATGAACAATTTCCTGTTGCAGTCTGGTAAGCTTCCTTTTACACTGTGTCATTGGAAGCAATATCTCTGGTTATTCTCCCGTCTAACTTTCATCATTGCAGATGCCACCGTATTTCCATAAATTGTTGCATTTATTTATGTAACCGCTGCCAACTGCTAAAGAGTTATGTTTCTTTTTTTAGTGGAGAATTGATTACCTGAAATATATTGAAAAAAATGTTTCACTTCATCCATCAAAACACTGCCTTCCTGAAGCTCAGATCTTGCAAATGTGGGAATACTTAGGAGTCACTAGAGCACTCCTTTATTAAACTGGCTTTACGAGGTTGTCATATGTTAGATATTTAAGAAAAATAGGCATAATCTCTCTAAGTATGGAACGGGAAAACTACTCATAATACATTTGACTCATTCAGTCTGCCATTATCAATACCAGCAGTTCTCAAATTTTTTATACTGGGCAGCCTTTCCTGTGCCTGAAATCCTTTGCACCTTTCCTTCCCTTTCCCCCCAGTACCCTCCTGCCCCACATGTACATCTGTTTCAATCATATACTTAATTATGTTTAGTTGTTTGCATGCACACACAATATACCAAACTCCACTTGCACAGCAAACCTGTTTTACGTGCATAATTACAGATATATCTATTTTTATATATATATGTTTGTGTGTGTACACATGTGCATGTTTACACACACATGCACACACATATGTAACTACTGTGCAAAGATAGGCAGGGGAACAGAGTGTAAGTAGTCTTATACAGATGAAAATTTCATGGAATACCATTGAATTTCAGTACAAACGTGCTTTGAAACACACCTACTCTCTTTCAAAGATCTATCCATTCTTACTGTTGTTTCCATGATACGATATATTTTACTGAACTACATTTCTAGTTGATGTAACTCCATTGCTGGGCCAAGATGGTAAAAACTACCTAGCTCTACATATGCTAGGAAAGGAGTGAAAGAACAGGAAAGCACACAAAAGCAACACAGCTGAATGACAAACATAATTCAGTTGTTTGAAATTCAGAGAAACCTGCCCCTGTTGCAGCTTGAAAGAAGGAACTTAGGACTAAGAACTTGTATTTATTTACAGGCAGAACTTGTTCCTGACATCTCTCATTTTTTTATCCCTATTCTGTCCTCGAGTCTTATTGCCAAAAAAAAATGTAGTTCAAATGAATATCTTGTTATTCACTGTCTGCAAGGATAATAAAGATGTTCTCTAGCTGAAAACAGAAAGCAGAGCCTCCTATGATCACGGGGAAAAAAAGAGAGAAGCATTATGAGGAGAGGCAGCTATTTTTATTAAAGGTGTTTTGTTCATGCAGCTTTTGTCAGGAAATCCAAATAATTTGCTCCCGCTTGCTTTCAGTTTGAAAAAAAATGGCAGCCTTGTGTTAAAAGAAAGAAGGAACAGCCTTGTTTCTCTCCAGTGTTGCTTTTATAGGAAGGAGACAGACACACTGTAGCTTTCCACAATTCCTGCATTTAAAGCTAGAAGCTGGCATGTCCTGCCAAAAGAAATTAAATGTAATGAAAATGTGTTTCAGGTCAGTCAGAGACTGTATTTGTTCTATCACAGAATATACGTCCTGAGGGCTACAGGACGTCCTCCTTCCAGCAGTACTAGAGGTATTTAATCATTCTTGGGACTGATTTTCCATTGCTTTGTCTCAGCTGAGTATCTGTACCTGCTGCTACGTAGGTGTGAGCACTGGCCTCAGCAAACTGGGGATTGCTGCGTAATAAGCATTTTGCATTCACAAGGCACAGGTATAAACATCTATTTTCAATCAAGTCTACTGACTTCAGTAGAGAAGGCATTCCTGCTTCATATATATTCAAAAGACAAGAAGATCTTAAAGTATCTCCAGCAGGATGATGCACTTTCCCCTCACTCTACACAACACCATCTTTCCACCCAAGTTCTGGTACTGGTTCTGTTGGCAAGACTTCCCAGAGCATGTGTTTGCAATCACTGATAAGGGGAGTGCACCATCAATAGGCATCAATCTTTTCCTGCCAGATGATTAGTTTCAATTGGGGTCCAGTAAAGGCAACCCACTGGCTTGAAACAGAATGACTTCATCCAGCGCCTCTCTCTGCTTTAACTGTTTTAATCCAAAATCCCCTCTGAAGACAAATCTAGATATTTTTTTCAGAGGTTTGTTTTCCCCACCCTTACATTTTGTAACAGAGATGAAGTGATATAAGCAGCAGCTTTTCTTTAAGAAAAAAAAAGAAGATTAAAAAATATACTATTCAGATCCACTGAAGACTTTTTGAAGGACTTCAAAGAGGCTATGTCCACTGCTGACCTAAAGGGGGGTTATGAAGGTGCTGTTAAACTACCTTATGTCACTATATTCTCCAGTCACAGACCTGCCAAGCCACTGAACTTGTCTCAAACATAAACTAATCCCATCTTTCAGCTGCTCCACTTTGTCTTGCTCTGCCAGCTCCATGCTGTATTCCAGCAGTTGGGAAATATGAATTTTCTTTTCTCCTTGACTCGCACAGGGGGAAGGAGGAGGCCCTGTCTTCAGCAGGAACCATTATGTGCTGCTGTTGCTGCTTTAGGCAAACAAATCTTATTAAAAAAACCCCTAAGTGACCAGATGTAATTCCCTTGATTAAGGTAGTTTAATACTGATGCTTATACTTTAACATGTTCTTTCAGACCTCAGAGTTTTTGCAGCTGAATTGTAAAAGATCAGCAGCTGAGCTTCAGCAGTATCCTTCCCATTTCACATGCTGCCTTTGCTGTTTTGTAGAGCTGCCGAATGCAAAATGAAGCTGTGAGAGCGTGTTGGCTCTACAGCTACCAAGGCATGAAGCACTTCTTTCTACAGCTGTGGAGTACATCCAGAATATTCATAACAGTGTCACAGGAGATGTGAGTCAATGTGCGACATTTAGCGTGCTATTGTGTGACACCAGATGATTAATGCTCACAGCAAAACACAGGCTGGTTTAAATAAACAAAATTAAATATATTTTTATGATTATAGAAATCATGTGTTACATCTCCGAGAGAACATCAGCTGCTGCTCCCAAATGCTTCATAGTTGCTGGCTTGTTTTTAAATGCTTCGATTGTTCACTGGATTTTCCTACCACATAAATCCATTGACATTTTGGCCCAACAAGACGAGTCAGTGATTTGGGCAGTAGCTCAGGCCACAGTGGGCAGCTGCACATCAGTCTCTATCTTGTTTTATGATCAGCAATTTACAGCATCGTATTGTTCCCATTTTCAGCCTTAGGAAGACATGACGAGAGTTTAAATGGGCGGGGAGCTTAACCCAGCGCCAAAGTAGCAAGATTCTTCCTTCCCTGCCCCGAGGGCTTTAGACCAAATCTACTTTTTGTGTTCCAGCAATGTTCTTTTCTGTAGAATGAGTTGCTTGGGCTACAGTCAAATGGGCGGATGAGAGATCAGTTCAGAGCCCAGTGTGTGCCCTGGCAGTGCTCCAGCTGCGTATTGGAGCAAACCCATCTGATTCAAACCACTATCCCTTGGCATCTTCCCCTCCACGGGAAGGAAATGCTGGCGGGCGAACCACTAGACCGTGTCACAGGCCAGCCAGGTCCTCTTGTTGGTGATGACAGGCACAAGAGCTGAAGGGAAGCCAAAAGGACACCAGCCTCCACAGCAGAGACAGAGCCACTGTCTCCCTTCGGATCTCAGATTTCAGCTGACAAGCATTTTCATACACAATAGCTTTGCTCCACGTGAAGCGAAATTTTAACGTTTAAGGCTAAGGTAAGTTAAGGTTATGGTCTAGGGAAGTTCTGAGATAGAGGGCAGGAGCAAACACTGTGATTTCCTACCACGTTGGGGAAAACTGAGTCTTAACTGCTGTGTCTGTCCAGCAGCCTAAGCCACCAGCGGCATTATTGCTGTGCTTACAACGATGTGACACACAAAAGCACCCCACTGTCATAGATCCCCCTTAATTTATTAGATTACATTTTCTATATGTCTGTGCTAAACGTGAACACACTTGCAAAACTAATAATCTCCAAGCTCCATTTAAATAAAGAGGCTTTGTACAGAAAATCTAAAAATTAAACGGGGCTTTACAGTGCAGAAGGAGATACAAATGTAAAAGACGTTTTCCACTTGAAAAGCTTTGTCTATGGAGTTGTCAGGATGCATTTCCTGTGGAAACAGCGAAGACTTCGATCTGCCTTTTTCCTGAATACTGTTCAGATTATCATGCTTACAATGAAGGGCAGAAAATGGGCTGCCAGATGGTTAATGGCCCTTCTGAAAAATAGCCTTCAATGTTGCTTTTTGGAAGCCACTTGTCATGGAACTATCATCACAATACAATCTCTGCACTCTTGTTGTTCATAGAAGGAAGCATATTTTAAGCAAGTGTTATCAAGGCTAAGAGTGCCTGAATTAACTTGTCTTAAAGATACCTCTTAGCACGCTGCAATAAATCTACCAGCAAGTTGCTGTATCTAGAAAATACATGTAAAATAATACAGAGGCAGCATGTAAGGGAATGGGATCTGCCAGCTCCTCAACCTGGGGTCATGGCTCCTCTTCAGGGCCCTCAGTGTTGACAGTGGCCAGGTGGCTGGTGAGCTTTGCCACTGCCCATTGTGTTAAACACTGATTGTCCTTTATTTCCCCAGGATTCTCTGCCTTCATCTGTCTACTTGTATTTACCTTGCAAGTTCTCCATGCAATGATTGCAGGCAGAGGAATTTGCTGCCAACAGTCTCAGGGAGCCTGAATTCATCTCATTTAACTTCAGGGACCTAAAGAGAGGAATGTCACCAAGCCAGGCTCCCTAAGAAGTTACTGAGAAAGGGAGAGAGGCAAACAAACTTTTTATTCCATTATAAGCATCCTGCACCAAGGAAAAGTCCTCCAGCCTCTAAAACAAGAAGCAAAAGAGTGGTTTTGTTATTTTGTACTATCTTATGGTTTCATATAAAGATACTTAGGTTACGTTTTGTTTTACTTATTATAATATAACACTAAAATAGTATCAGTATTTGTGATTCTCATAGTATGTCCACATTTAATGGAGCACATGTACATGTGCACACACAGAAAATCCAATTTTATAAATTCTACATCTTGCATGCTTATAGTCTTGACATTTTAATTTTTTGGGGGTAGAAACACTGTGATTAGAAGTCCATTTCATATTTTCAGGTAAGTGGCCTGAAGTCATTTTTGCAAATCGGGCAAAAATGGAGTTCTTACTAATAACACAAAATCATAGGTATGTCAGTTCCCACCCAGTTCTTTGTACTCATGCTTCAGGGCATAGTCTGAGAGAAACCTGCACATGGTCCAAAACTGACTGAAACTATTGGCAATCTTTTCTCTGTGGACTACAAAAGATTTGTAACAGGTTCCAGACGACTCTGATTAAATTTAGCTTTTTCTGATGATGCTCTTTACTATGGGTGTTTTGGACCCTACCTGATTGCTTGCTTTATTGTGACATTTAAGGTTATGGAACTAGACATTCCCTAATTTCTGCTCAGAGGTTAACTGCACTGCCTCCCTTAGGATGGCTCACGCCTACCTTGTAATCATCATACGGAACGGAAGAGCTGGTAACGTCCTCAGCTTTGTAAATGTTTGATTCAAGGCAAGCTGTTTTACTCATGGATCCAAGCTCTCTGTCCCACATGTGTCACGATTCAAAAGGTCAGTAATCAAGAGATGGCCTCCTCAGAACACTTTGTTCCATAGATGTATACACATTAAACTTGGAATGACACTGGAAAGTAAATGAATTAGAAGTACTCGAGGTTAGCCTGTTCTGCTTGCACCTTAGGAAACCGCAGCAAAGTAGCACTGAAATAGTGTTACAATTTGCAAATAATTGCTGTTCAAAAAACTCTGACGTGAACTTATAAACTGTAGTGCATTGTCTTTGATTTCTACTTTTGTTTAGACTAAAGAGAAAATTCTGCAGAGGAAAAATCAGTGGAGAAACATACGTAAATGGCCTCTTTTACCTCTCTGTGGGTTTCACTAGAGGGCTCTAACAGCAGCTCAGCTGATGAAGATGTATCCTTGGTTGAGTTGGCAGGAGTTTCACATGGTCCTGCTCCTGGGAAATGACAAACTGTCACTACATGCCGGTAGTTCTAAGCTGCAGCCTAACCCAAAGAGAAGAAGTCCCAGGAGAGCCAATGAACTTTTAAGACCAGAATTTCTCTTGTAATAAACTTGAGAAATTTCATTAATTTGTGTGTAAAACTATGCCAGCTTTCCAGCTGGTACCTTCAGAAATACACCATTTACAAAGTATATTCATGATTGCAAAAGTCCCAAATAACTAACCTGTTGGTTACTGATGAAATTTCCCTTTGTCCAGACCATGTTACTTACAGGTCTCAGGGTGAGACGGATTTCTTGATGTCTTTTATTTATTGGCATGTTTTGATATATTTCTTTCATCCTGTTCAGGCAATGCTATCATACAGTTACGGCTTGTAAGCATTCCAAAGCTGCAAGTTGCTTGGTTTAAAACATGACTCTTTAACAAATACATATAAATAGAGTAAAAATGGTAAACTATGACTGAGTCTAAACTCTTTTGGTAGCATCAGAATACTTGAAGGAATGGTTGAACCTCATCTAAAGAAATTGGTCTTAAAGAAAAAACAGGATTTTTCATGGCCAATCCCTTAATAAGAACATGAAGACATGATTTAGACACAATACAGATTTCCTCTGTATGTTTCTTTTTTTTTTTTCCTTAATTAAAAGCACTTCTACACAAATACAGAATCATTTTTCTGTAGGAATGCATCCATCAGTTTGTCAATAAGATAACTCTTCCATAGCGAAGAGACGATGTGTGTTTATGAGAGCTAGATAGCAAAACAACTTGTTATCAGTAAAGCATGGGTCATATCTGAAATATCATTCCTATTGTGATTCAGCGTGGCTGAAAAGATAAAAACTCAGGCAATGGGCTAAATTCCCAAGCTGCAGGAACAATTTCACTCTTTATCCTCGGCCAGGTCCTAGTAAACCTAGAATTTTACTACCACTATCTGCCAGATTAGTTTCCAGAACATGGCCTTGCAAAAACAAATTATTAAAACAAAAAGTTTCAGCCTATTTAATCACAGCTGAATGTGGAGAGTTCCATGAAGATTTTTTTCATACCATGCTTTTTAAGAACAGCTGCCGATGTTTTGAGGTTTGCTGTGCTGGGTTTGGAGCGGCACCTCCTTGAGAATGATTTGCTGCCTGACTTCCAGGCACAGCCATCAACAGAGTTTGGAAGCTGCATTTGTAAGGTGTTTTGGAAAAGTCTGAACAACTTCTAAAATAGCAAGCGGAGCTGAGACTCCCTTATTGTTTGGATAATACGTTTATCTTCACCACCTTCATACATTTACCTACCTGCCAGAGTGACTGTGATTAAACCTGATATTCTTCATGAGCTTTACAGACTTGACTGTGCTTTTGTATATAAACTGCAATTTAAATTGCATTTTATTACACAACTTTTGTCTATCTTTTTATTTGGTTTGCCTAATGCCTCGAGCAATTGGTCCACAACTCAGGCTTCTAATTGGTGCTGTGAAATGAAAAACATTCACATGGATATTGTTGTAAGAGCAGTACTATATAAAGAGAACATCACTTCAGCAGCCCTTGTAGATGGGGGTAACAGCTACGTAACGTTGTTCATGAGTGTACTGGGAATGATTTCTCCCATGTAACTTTGTTTTACAGCCCTGATCCAATGGCAGCTGGAAACCAAAGACAAGCTACTGAACCAATTAACAAAGGGCCCCAGTATCAGGCAGAGTCTTCATTCTCTCTGCACCCTTGTGACTACTGCAGCTTGATCCAAAATTCTTGGGGACTGCAGAAAGTTTTACAAGGTAAATTAATCTACAAGGTGCAGAGTAGCTCACAAGGGAAGTCAACTCACTTCTTCCTGGTGTTATACGAGTTCCCTGGTTTCCTCCTCCCTGGCACTGGGTTTTAAGGGTAAATCACCCACCTATTTTTACTCCATGTATTTCCATTTTCCACTGTATGGACAAAAGCAAAGCTTGCCTATGAAAAGGAACAGAAACATCTCAAGAATTAGCTTGGAAAGATCGCTTTTGGAGCATGCCTCATTGTGGTTTTAGAAAATCCTCATGGGAAAAATACTGTCTTCTCCCCAGAAAGAGAGCAGAACATTTGACAGTGATGTAACTTCACTACACAAGGGGCAAACACGTTGGGAATCTGCTCGTGCAGAAATTCTAGTTACTGTATGTAAGGCAGCAAGGGAGGGGGGCAACAAAAGAGACAAACAAAAAAGAAAATAGGGTCAACATATCAACAACTTCAACCCTAGTTATTTCTCTCTCGTAGTTCAGAAAATATGTCTCCTGTTGTAGCACTGACACTCTGAAGTAACCACAGCACAGCTCTACGGCTCTTCATGGAGGTGGGTTGAAAAAACCCAAACTTCTGCTTGAATTGCTCAAAACTTCCCCTGTGAGCAATGAACTTTATCCAGCAATCTGTTACCAAAAATGAGAGAAGAGTCTGCACCAAAAAGCAGGGGTTTTTGTTTGTTTCCACTCCCCCACCCCAATGATTAATCTCATGCACCTGCATCTAATTATGCTCTTAAACTCAAGCAACTCTCATTTACAAAGACTTACATACAGTTGAGTTCCATTGAGCTTCCCAACACTGCTGTAGGATCACTGTCAGTGAGAAAGTACTTCTCAGCTTCTTAGGAGAGAGTGACATCTTGTGGTTTCTTCTTTTGTCCATCATTGAAAAAGAAAAATTAGCCACAAAAGCTTTGACTAATTTTTGTTTGTTTGTTTCAGGTATAACACTAAGATCTTAATTGTTTGAGTAGTATCATGTACTTACTTCACAGAAACTGATTGATTTAGGTTTTTTTTTTTTTTTTTTTAAGTCAGTCTAGGTCCCGTTAATAAGTACAGGTGTTACTGTATTAAGCAACAGTTTACCATCATCAAGGCTTTCGGAAGGAAATGAGAATCAAGTGCTTGAACAGCAACTAATTGATTCTAATTCATGCGACATGACAAATTTTTGTTTGAATCCAGTACTAATCTGGAAAAACTGTTTTGTGCTCATGGACACATAAAAGTGAGATCTTCTTAGTTAAATAAATCAGTCTCTAGTGGTAGCACCACAACTGAAAGGATTTGTAGGAAAGTACTCTTTCCAGCTGCAGCTTTGCAAAGCATTTCCACCTGGACTCCAGTAGATGTATGCAAGAAAGACAGAATATGACAGCGTTAGGGAACTGCATCTTAAGCTTAAACTCCATCTGTGTCACAGAAAGATCTCAGTAGACACTGTCACATCATGGGTCACTTACACAGCACAACTATAGAAGTTTCAGTAATTTATTTTCTGATATAGCCTCCAACACAAAATACAATTTTTAGTTTTTTTTAAGACTATACACCTAAACTCACATACGAGCCACTACTGACAAATTTCCCTTATGAAAAAAAATCCGAAGACAAAATTATTTTGCTAGATTTGTCTTGAAAAAGCAATAGCATCTTTGAAAAGAACATTATACAAAATCTAGATTAAAAACCACAATGGAATAGTATTCATATACCTCAAGAAATTGGTAACAATACTTAAGATATGACTATTGAAAAACAGTATTGTTTGAGAGCTGTTCTCATGATCTACAATGTCTTTGCATAACTTGGTAGTAAATCAATTCATGTTGTTGAAAACCAGGTAATTCTCAATTTTCAAGGAACATGAAATGGCTATTTTGCATCTGTAAGGACTAGGAGAGCATCAAGTGAAATAACTAGTGTTCGCACTTCTCTTTCTGCTGGTTTTCCTACATGCCATTGAGGTAATTTCCAGAATGCGATTTGGAATATGTGGTTCTGCATCATTTCACTTATACCTACACTCAGTCTAACTGCTGGGGAAATCTGTGCACTTGCCTGATATCCTCTATAAATACTCCTGACTGGCAGCTGTCCTTCCGTAATTCCACAAGCTTTAGCTCAAATCTATCTTCAGTCCTTCCCCTCGGCAGGAAGCATCTACGCTGCGAGAAACTAATGCAAAAGAAACACAAAATTGGTCTGGAGGAACTTCTGATGGACTGAAAATAAACATGATTGAGGGTTGTCATCTGTTGTCACACAGCTTTCCAAATCAGAACAAACACCTCAAAAATTAGCGTGAAAAAAATGCAATGGTTTAAAAACCAGCCTCCCATAAGGTTAAAACCACAAGAGATCCTTAGCATTTGGGTCACTTTTAGAGACATTAGGTGATGTTCATAGAATCCTTTAAACATGAAGCCCTTGTGTAACCCCATGTTAAAGGAGCTGGGTTTACCTGCAGTGAGACTAATTCTATATCTTGGTAAAGTTAGCCCCTGCTCCTTCTTAGAAGCACTCCCTTTTTTCTCTCCCAAGCATAACATTTTTAGCTATACAGAACTAAAATTACAATTTTTGTCTAGATTTGACTAGAAAATCTCTCTCACCAAATCCAGACTGTAATATAGTAAGAATAATAAGCAACAAAAATACACTAAGGAGCTCCATTTTTCTTTTGTTCAGCACAACTAAACAATTCAAAGAGGCAGGGCTAGAAATGTGGTCGAATGCCCTTTCATCGTGGGAGCATAACCAGCCTCCAAGGAGAACATCCATCACTTTGCAGTTTGACCTGCATGATTTGCACCAGCAGTACAAAAAAAAAAAAAAGTGAGCAATGTGTCAAATTTTGGAAGTTCTCTTTGCATGAATAACTTTGTGAGCAATATCTATGCTGTTGGGAAGTGAACGGATGCCAGAGAAGCCTATAACTAAAACTAAAGTTCAGCCCATATGCATCTGTTCGCACAGAATTCAAAAGACAAAACTTCTATTGACTGAGAAGAAAACCACTTATTATCCAAAACTTTATATTTATGATCTGTTTCAAAGCAGCTCCTCCCTTCTTTTCTCCTACTCTCTCTTACCTTTTTAAAAAAACTTCTTTTTATATTTTGCACAATGAGGGAAGAAATAATTATAAGCCTCTCTTGTGACAACTGGTACTTCTCTTGTAAATGGAAACAGCAACTAATTTCCCTGCTAATATTTACTTGTGGTGCGTGTCATTTTCCTCTGTCAGTTTATTCTCAATAAAATTTAGGTAATAAAAGGAATTATGTTGTTCCTTTAGACATTTATGAATAAAACATTTTTAGACACTTAATTAAATGCCTTGGGTTTTTTTTAATTTTTTTTTGACTCTGAGAAAGATCATTCTAGATCCCTGAAGTGAGATACTGCAGAGCTTAGGATAAAGTAGAACAACCACTTTGGGGAAGAAAAATATGTCCACACGAATGACATTACTATTCAACTATTTTACTTCAGTCACATATATAACTATTCTACACTGACTAGTCTCAAATATTCATGCGATCAAATTTTATTGGCATCAACAGTCACGGAAGGTGAATTGCAGAGTCACATGCAGCTGCATTCATAAAGCAACATTTTAGAATCACATGTGGGAGAGCTCACACAAAGTCTACCACAGTTATCTTATAGAATAAAATCCACTAGGCTTAATTTGTTCCATTAACTTTGATGAGACAGCATATCGCAGTCTGTTTACTACTTTTACAGGAACAGGAAACGATCACATTTTCCAGATGCAGTCCTTCAACTCCATAAATTATCATTAAGGTTTGCCGTTTGCATTATTCAGAGCTGCACACATTCCGCTCCTGTCTCATTGATCAAGTCAGTCTTTGGACTGTAAAATAATTACAAATAATGGATTTGCAGTTTTTTGCTTTACAATTCACTAGAACAAGAAACAGTTGTTGACATGTACACAATTTTATTTTAAGGACACAGCAATCACAATGACAGAAACGGAACCATTATTTTAATACTGTAAGCTTTCCTCTGGAAACTGACTTGCACACAGTTAGATCTTGAAAGCATTTTAAACAATATCTTGGGGGAAAACACAGCAAACCTTAAATATATTAACTTCAAACTTTATGTGCTTATCTCCTCTTTTTGGTAGCTGGTGGCAGTTAAAGCTCTTCAAAGTCATGGCCACTTGTATTCATTGCTTCAGGGTGCATTACCCTTCCCATGAATAACACAGTACCTGTGGAAAAAGTGGGAAGGGACAAAGGGAAGATGTCAGAACCAAGAGGAAAAGTTGAGGTTGTAAGATGACAAATACTCATAAGTTCTAGAGCATGCGATACAGAAATTTTAGAACTTGGTAGCCATGAAAGGCAATGGATCAACAGCCCTAGAGAAGAGGACTTCTTTGCATTTAGAACTGATACAGTACAGAAAAGAACAGTGAAACCCTCTGCATTTAGGTGCCTCTCTGCCTATTCTGAAGGCTTGATTGAAAACCCACCAGAAATCACAAAGGTTCACTTTCATTTCAATGCTTCTGATGAAGGCCCACGAAGTACTGCCACTGATCTCAAGCGCTTATGACACAGTACTGGTTTCTAGGCTGGTGGGCTCCAAAGGTGGCAGCTAACCCTAACTGGAATGCAAACACCTGGTCAGAGTAACCTTTGTGATCGCTTCTGACCCTCAAATGCCTGAGCTGCTGGACAATGTTCCTCACAAAATTAAAAGTGAGCCCCATTAGCTCCATGCCAATCAGCTAATGATCATTAACAGATAATACTTTGATTTCACAGATTTACTCCACATCAAAGCATACAACCCACAGCAAGGAATTCTCTGTATGAATATTGCTCCCCTATGCTATTTAATCACCATTTACATCTTTCCCATTTTATACATTTCTATCTAACCTGTTTAAACACAGTGATCAATCATGAGCACATAGGGTATTCTTGGGAAGAAGGGTAACCACCACAGAATTTTTAAAAAGGTTTCTAACCTTAGATTTCTAGATTACTAATGAGCTTTCAGTCTTTAACTATAGTTATTGGCAATTCCTCTTTCTACATGCAACAGCAATGCCTGTGCAACATTAAGAACTGCCCCAAGGCTACAAACTCTAATCTGTTGTGATTGAAACTTGTCCTTTGGGAGAGATTTTTGTATATTGAGTAGGGGAAGCATCAGATACCCTCCTCAAAACACATTTTTGACTAACTACTACGGCAAGGATACTCAATTTAGTTTTGGTCAAAAAAAACAAACAACACACTAAGAGTTTGAATCATGCCTTGCACATGAGTGACCCTACCATTTCTGCAATCTACATGGTTTAATAAACATTGATACCTACGATGGGTATCTCAAATACAGGAAAAAAACCCTCTCAAACTGAACCTATTGCAGTTTGCTTGTACAACACATAGACCCATAGGTGGGTGTATAGTAATGATTTGTCAACCAGACACATCCACATCATTAAGACAAATTACAAATATGAAACTGAGGAACTCCTTAGTCATTGCCCATTTTGCTAGTGAGTGCTGCTCTCATCCATTGCCTGCCACAGAACACTTCAAGAGCACAACAGAATTATTCATAGCTGTAATATCTGTCCATTATGCAAATCATTTGGTACCGGGAACACATCTCACTGGTCTTACTACAGCCAAGCTCTTACTGAATGCAATTATTATGGATATTCAGGACCGTAACACTGTGTTCTCTGAAGAAATGGTGATTTTTTTTCTTCCCCAGGGTTTTTAATCATGTAATTGTGAATATTTTTCAGTATTATGTCAGATTTTGGTATCTTACTTGGAGAAACTTTAAGGAGACATAGAAGAGGTCAGTCTTTCAATATTAGGTATTTTAAGACAAATTAAGGAAAATCCATAATACAATGCTATTTCACTGATCAAAATGGGCAATTTTCTTTTGTATACTTGATGAAGTACTGTGAAAAACGTCAAAGAGTTTGCAATATTCTCACCTGTTCTTCTGTTTCTGATCAGAAAGAAAAAGGGATGATCAACTATAACTTGGGGATACAGCACTGCCATTCTGCTAATGGCAATCATTCCTAAAGGAAAGAGAACACAGGCAACTTGTTAAATATCACTGCACGTTCTCCTGCTCTTCAGGAGAGATACTTGTGAAGTTCATGAGTAGACACTGAAGTCCCACACTCTCGGAACTTAGTGTCACCAAGAAATAGCATGAAAAATCTAACTGAAAATGAAAGAGACCTACAGAGTACTTGCATGCCTATTTATGCTTTAAGAATGATCAACAAGGGAGAGTGGCACAGTTTCCCAGGCTGAGTGAGCAGCTTATAAATTAAAAGACCCAGAACCTGAAGAGGAGTTATGACTCCTGCTCACTTTTAGGAAGAAAATGCATTACACTAGACAGCACTGCTGACCTGTTTTAAACAGCTCCGAGCCTGCAGTTGATACTAAGAGATAACCCTGAATAACTATGGAATATGCAACAACTAAATGGGCTGATCTTGCAGCTTTTAGCTTCAGTCTTTAAATAATGCAGAGGCTGAAAGTAAAATTAACTGAGAATCAGGCAGAATTTGACTCTCATTTTTATTTGGAGATGCATGGATTTCTCCAGGACAGTAGTACTCTCAGTGTTTCATTTACTTTTACATTTTCACTGCACTCTTAATACAGACTCGTGCATGCCAGTAATCTCTGCCCATATTAATGTTAGAACTCAACCCAGGTCCTGATACTCATGACTAGGGAAGCCATTCTTCCTTTCCTCAAAGGCTGGTACAAGTAGAGGCAATTAGAAATCACTTAATGCTACATGTTGGCAGCTAAATAACTTAGTTTCATGAAAAGCATGTGATAACCACAATAACCACCCTCCCCTGGCCTCCTAGCATTAATAGTGGCCAGCTATGGTTTTGCATTTAGCACTTTCCGTCTTGCATGAGCTTATTAAAATGAAATTGTAACAGCTCTCAGCTCCCTTCAACTATTCTGGATCAAATGCCTCTGACCATCTCAATTAGCAGATCAAAAACTACAAATGCTTAAGTTCCATAAAGAAAGAATAAATTGCAGCCTGTACCCTCCTGACAATCACGAGCAAAGTAAGGAAGAAGAAGTTTTCCACACAATGCTCAAAACTCTTTATGGAACACGTTGTGTTAAAAAAAATGCTAACACAAAGTTTCCAGAATTCTCTTCTGAAAAGCAGTATACTTGCTATGCTACATGTTATTTAGCTTTCCAGTCAGTTTTAAAAAATTAATTAACACAGAGTAACCAGACATTTGATTTAGTTCTGCTTTTCAGTCAGGTACCTGAGGCAGCAGCAGCTTCTGATCCTTCCTCATTAACTTCTAGAAATGCCTTGTGAAATGCCTTTGCAAGGTAAAGTTCTTTGTTATCTGGAGAGGAAAAGGAAACACATTTCAAGTGGCTCAACAGCAAGAGTGAAGTATTAAAAAAAAAAAAAACCACAAAAAAACCCCACCAAACCCTGCCAAAACCCCCAACACTTTTGTCCACCAAGTAGGGAAGGATAAGAGCTTTGTGCATAGGAGTTGCATTAAAATACCTCCTGACAACACCTTCAATGGCACCGTTTACCTCTCTTAAATTCATAGTACTCTCCTACACTATGGATATTAAAACAGCCTGGCACTGTCCAGAGCACCAGTATACCAGACAGAATAAAAGACAGTCCTTGAACACAAGAGGCAACCACTGGAAAAAAAGATTACGACTTTATATGGCAAATATTTATACATAAAAATTTTTATTTGTGCATTAGGTACAGTATAGACTTCCTCCAGAAAAATCTGGTATTTTCTTTCCTCTTGTTGTTATATTTAAGAGAAGCTGAGGAAAATTATTTATTGTAAAAACCACATGGAACTAGGTTTTCTCAGTCTTGTTTGTTTTCCATCCTTCTTTATCAGTGTTTCCATTTGGGTCCAAGCCTAGCCCTTCTTAAGTCAGTGAGTGTTTCATTACTTTTCTGCTCTGGCTAGGTGACCAGACCTATTGGAATATACCCAGCACCTTGCAGGAAGCAAGACACACACCACCATTTAATATGAGTGAGTTTCATCACAAAGACATAACAAGGATTCGATATACGTTTATTGTACCTGCATAAAATCCACAGTAATGACAAAGCACAACTGGCAGTTAAAGGAATAAAACCTTCCTCAACGGAGAGATACACAACCATGAAAATCTAATCTATCCACCCCAGTGAGACAGCTACACACCATTTTGCATTTCTGATCCTGCACAAAATGTTTAACACCAAAACTCTAGCTGAAGGCTGTCAAAGGAAGAAAAGCTTGGGACTATTCATCTAATTGTTACCTATTTATTTTGATTCTCACACTGACAACCACTAGTTCTACTACTAATGCAAGCCAAAAGCACAGGAGACAGCAGTTTAAGATGTCTCTCCCCAGATCTCATTACTCCTGCACACACTCAGAGCTGAAGTAAACCTCTTGGTTCAGCTGCTTAACTTAAATCTCATCAGCAAAATCCCTGAATCATTCCCTTTGGGACTGTATGTAGTAAAACATACTAGATTGCTACACATTTTACTAGTTCTAGACTTCAGTTGCAAGCCTTCAGTAATGCTATCTTGAAAGCCAGGATGAAGTTTCGACCCTGTTACTTTAAAACACGGGGCATGCAGCATCTGCTTATCTGGAACAATAAGCAAAATTCTCACAGCTTTTGTTTCCTTAACTGTTAAGAAAAAGGCCACCTGAAAACACAACGTGGTATCACTTCAACACTAACATCACCTTTAAGTCTGTAAAAAATAAACCACAAGCTAAGTAAATACTACAATCAAGCGTTAAACAGTCATCCCCTTAAGCTTCCATTCCATTATGAACCCATTAAGACTCAAATTTTCAAAAAATGTATTAGAATAAACACAGGATGTGCAAGAACGTTTACACAGGTGATAATGGATAGATATCCAAGGCAAAAAGGGTGACAGATCCATGCACATCAGCAATGCCTGTTAAGCATCTCTCACATTATGTGTGTGCTGCCTTTGTAAACATGTCAGTTAACAGGATTCTTGCTAAGTTTATTGGTCACTTCTGCAAATTCTTCCTTCCAGGCAGCTGTATTTTGTTATCCTTGCTTGAGACTCTTTCAAAGCTCTACTGAGCATTTGAGCTATACAACACATACCAAAAACCCCAGTAATTTTGCAATCCTTAGAGAAAAAAATCCTGGTTTGGAGTTCCTTATCTTAAACCCAAATAAATTTTTTATGTTTAATAAGAGACAAAGAAATGCCCACTCAGCCCAATCACATATTTCAATCAAGTTGGTTTTTTTTTATTACAGCACTTAAGCTTGCTCCTGTGACCTGTAATATTCTTGGTAATACCCTGTATTTTCACCCTGAATGCTTTATTTTGCGTAGTGTGGTGATGCTTATGGTACTCCGAGGTATATTTCTGGTCAGAGCACTTAGCACCTTGGAAGATTGGTCTCCTATCTGATGAGCTTACAGATCTTAATTCAGTAGTCGGCCTACTTGTAAATGTATTCAGGAACTGAGTATTAAAAAAAACTCAACAATATTTTGTTGACAGGAATAGAAGAGGTGCCACTGCAGATGAGACCAGTATGTCCAATTAGTCCAGCACACTGCTCCAGCTGTAATATTTTTGTTGTTTCAGAACAAGGTACAAGAAGCCTTACAAATGAAAACTACAGCACAACTAACAAAGAAAAAAATCCTCCAACCCAGCATGCACCTTGTATCCTAAACCAAGAACACAGAATCTACAGAATACATAGAATGCCTTTATTCAATGTACTATAGACAGTTCTGATTGCTCTGAGGCAATTTCTTTCTTTTTTTTTTTTTTTTAAATTCTACCAACCTCACAACCTCAGAGAATACCCAGCAAAGATCTCTGTGGTCACATTTTCAGTAAGAGAAGTACTTTGTATTTGGTTTCAATTTGTTGCCTTTCACTTCATTGGATGTCTTTGTCCTTGGGTGGTGAAAAGAGCAATTCCACATGCCAGTTTACTTTCTCTAGACTCTTCTCTTTATATTGCCACAATCACATCCCTCTCTTTCATCTCTCTCTCTGAAGTGAATGAATCTATTTTCATATGGAAGCATAATGTTGTCACCAAGTGCTCAGGCATTTTTCTTTTCGATCTATTTTGTGACTATCAAATCACTGCCTGCCATACTTCAATATCATACGCGCTTTGTTATTATTATACATCTTTCCTTTATGGGTTTAAGTGTGGATAAGGTGGGCCTTACCCAAGTATCTACTATCTCATCCTTTTTCTCTAGTAGCTTCTTGGAATCTGGATTTTCATAAGCACCAACACGATTCAATTGTTAGAACCAACACGATTTGATTGTTAGCATCTCAGAAATGTCCCACGGAGATTTGGTATCAGAGTTGAAGTTTCCTGCAAGACCCTGGCCTAGATACCTATTAATGTGTGGGAGTAAGCTGAGACTTACTTCTAATGTACGTGACTCTGCTGGCATCACATTTCATTTGTCATTACACTCCATATGCTTGCAAACTCCTACTCAAAGCTGCCAACTGGTTGCTCTGCAAGTCTCATTTTAAAAAAAGGCATGCAGGTTTATTGGCTTCTCTAGCTTAGATTGTCCCAGAAAAATTATACCTACCTCGGTCAAGACTTCAAAGAACTATTTGCTGGACTGGTACTGGTGCTCTTCTAACTACTTTACATTGTGAAAGTAAATCATTCAGATTACTTCACTGCTTACTGAAATGCAGGTCACCCTGAGGTTAAAAGCAGTTGCCATTTAAGGTGTTATGTAACAGTAAGAAACCTTATAATCATTTGAAAGAGGAGAATTTTAGTATTGAAATTAGTTCAAGTGTAAATCCTAAGTAGTGTCAAAATACTCAAGTAGCAAGTTTACGTGATGTGTAAATTATAAAATCCCAAATACCAGAAGTTGTTTCAAGATTATTTTCAACTCCTGATGGAATCACAGATGCAAGTAAAACCTGTCAAAGTCTTTTGCTGAAAGTGAGAGTCAGACTACATGCAACTAGACAGCCAAGTAGGAATGTACTCCTACTCATTGGCATTAATTGACAAAGAACTTAATTTCTGCATGACAGTAACATTTAAAATGTGCATCTGGATTAATACTTTCCCTCTGGTTGCTCACAATCCAGATATTCCAAAAGATAAGTTGACTCATCCATTTCCATTTTTTAGATTGAGTGCAAAAAGCAAAAAATTCTAAATATTGAAAAATACATCTGTAATCCTGCAATTTGACTTATATCCACTAAACCCACATAGAATTTCTCTGAACTCAACAATCTGTGCCTGGATCTGATTACAGGATTAGGGCTGTTGTTGAAATTGCAGAAGGCTTTCCTTGACAATAATCCAAAGGCAAGAGCAAGAGGAGAGGAGGAGGAGAGTATTTTTAAATGCAACAGAATCTCTCAGAAATTTCCTTAGATTTTCTTTTATAATTTGAATCTTCCTGAATTAAAAGTGTCCAGACAAGCAGTTTGTTCAAGTATCTGAATTTAAGGTTTCACAAACCAAATTTTCCAGAGGGCTGATGCTGAAGATGCACATAAGCTTCCCAATTCAACTTCCCTGTTTCCTGACTTACTATTCAGGCAATTGCAAAAGGAAGATTGCAACATTTTTCTTTATGATTTTTTTTTCCTTCCTTTCCCATTTTACATTGTGAATATTAGGAACAGGAAATATATTTTTGATTTTAATTACTTCCAATTTCAGCTCCATAGCATCAATAGGAAGGTTGTCACTAAAGACATTAAAAACATTTTCTTATTCTTAATTTATGAATAACCTTTTCATCACCTGGTGGCACATATGGCCTTTTAAGTGAAAAGCAAGAATGTTATGGTAAAACTCATGAATTCTGTCCATATTCTCTCCTTATTACTTAATAAAGAAGTTAATCTTTAAATGGCAGGGGAGTTAATTCAGCCATGCAAAACGTGGCATTTTGATTTTACACAGTACAATTGTCAGAAGTATAAAACTTTTAAAAAGTTATTAGTCACATGGACTAAAACACAAGCATGTTCCAATCTTTCTGCTAAGCTCTCTCAACTATAGAATTAATCTCTGATATATACTTGAATTTTACATGACAGTAAATAAGAGCCATGCACTGCCTTTGTGGTTCAGTATCCCTTGTGTATTTTCCATTCTGTTTAGTGCCTTTCCCCAGGTAAATACTTTTCTATATATAGACCAGAACTTACTGGAAAGCTGACTGGTTTTTTTGGGGGTGGTGGAGAAATTGAAGGTGGTTTTTTTCTGAATAAAAATGGTACTTTTTTTGAAGAAGGATTTTTCTTTTATTCAAATTATTTTCCCAGTAGCTAACTCTAGCTCTTTCCAAAATTTCAATTGAAAAGTGAAAGCAGCAGAACAGTGGAATAAGCTACACAATACACTATAAACATTATTTCAAACTTAGCAAAAGCAAAAAGTATATGAAAATACCAACCATTTCTGCCGTAAATATTAGAGGAAGGTTGGCCCTCATTACCACTATTTTGAATAAGCCACACAGGTGTGATTGCTTCCAGAGAGAGACAATTAAGAACAGGTATTTCCCATCACCTAAGGCTCTATCTGGCTGATTAGGCAGTAACCCACAGAGAAAAAAAAAAAAAACCACCACACAGGGAGCAGTATATAAGCATAAATTACAAGACCAATGACTGCAATCTCACACCAGTCTGTGTTGGGTTTGCCAAAATTAAGATCTAGACAGACGATGCTAAATACACTGCTCATGTGGATACTTTTGATACACAAAAATGAAACAACTTCTCAGGCAAATGTGACTCAATCTCCATTTTGTGCCACTTCGATACCTTTTAGGAGGTATTAAAAGCAGAAATATCTCATTTCCACCTGAACATCTAAGTCTATGGGATATTTTAACTTCTGAAAATCAGACAATTGTTGACAATGTATTGAAACAGGCAAGCATCAGATGTGAATAAATTCCTTTTATCTCAGAACTCTTTCTTTCCTATGCTGCTTCTATACAGCAGGTATCTGGGGAGATGACTAATTGTACAACAGCTTAATGCTCTTAATGCTGTGAACAAATAGTCTCCAGAGATACAAGATGATAACTCCCTTAATGTGCGAATCCCATTTGCCATCAAGGCACTGAAGCCACATATTGCTCTGTGGTGGATCTGCCTCTTGCACAGTATCACACTTTCTCTATGGTTCTAATGCGATCCAATTCTGAAATACTCAGAGTGAACCTTCCCAGCCCAAAAATTTCCCCCGCTCTGATGGATTTCTCCCCTGCCCCAAACTGCTCCTACAGTGAGCACACTCAAAAATCCCAAAGGCTCAGAAAATTGCTAGAAGGTTGGGGTTTTTTTCTCCATAAAAATCGCTTTGAAGATCTTCTCGGTTACCTTTAGGTGATTTTGATGCTTCCACATACGCCTTGAGAGACAATACAAGAATCCCTTACCAGACATGGCAGTGAGGTCAGCGCTGCTGCTGAACAGCTCTGTAATTCCGAGACCTCTCCAGACATCTTTCAGATCAATTTCCTGTTCTACTGTGAACCTGCAGAACGTAATAGAAAATTACAAAAAGCCCAGAATGTAAGCAGTACATATTGTTATCAGGAGGTTAAAATTTCTAGGTAATGACAATTGAAAGGCCAAGGTAAATGATGTAAAGTAGGAGATTCAGCACCAAGAGTACAGCATAGTGACACCTTCTACACCAGTGCTTACAAACAAATTAGTTTACTCTCACAGCTGGATTTTTTTTCCCTAATGCAGAAGCAATTAAAAATATGCTAATGCTCTGTAGAGTCCCTGACCATAAAACCTCAGTGCAAAATTATGCAGTAGCTAATGTAAACGCTTACTTTTTATATAAAAAATTATTTTTTTATACTATAAAAACTGAATTTAATTGCACACGTACTAGAACAGAATATCAAATAAGGCAAAGGACAGCACAAATTTCATAGACAGCTGTTGGCAAAGAAGGAATATGAAAGCAAGAAAGACACTTCATTTTTATTTATATAGTGTAAGCAAAGACCAGCAGTTATGAACATGAATATAAAGCCCAAACCATGACACTCAGCTTCTAATTACTCTGGTGGCAAAATTTTAATTGGGTTTTGATTGTGAGTAAAGAACAGGGAAAACAAATAGTTGTTAGAGCAAATGCACATGTGAGTACAACCTGGCAGGATTTCAGGGTGAGCTTGCAAAGTCATGTTCTAGCTTATGTTACGATGCTGGAAGGACAAATTGTGATTTATCCTGAAGGCAAGAAGGTGTATTTTTCCTTTTCTTTTATTTCACCACAATTAGTATTAAATATATCAAGTTTTCAAGATAAATTATCTATTAAGTAGCAATGTCAAACTAGTACAGAGTATCAGGATAGGGCACTAGTGAGAAAGTCTGCATGTAAAACAAAATTTGAGGTCACAAATAGAAAAAATAACTGCAAAACCTTTTTTTTTTTTTTCCAACTGCAGAGAATTGCTATAAGATATAAATGGAAATTAAGTGGGTTTAAGTCTCTGGACAGGGAACACAGGTATTCGTTAAGCAATGAATTGTCATTCAAAGAAAGCACAACGAAAGATGCTTTTTTTTTTTTGGAACTGTTATTGAAAAACAAAATAAACCTGTAAGGCCCCAGTTGAGTATGCACCTGAAAAAAGAAACGCAAACAAGTTGATCAGTTATTTTGCGAAAGAACACACAGATGAATGAAACCTTGGGAAAGGCAAATACCGAATGGGTGGATGAGTGAAGGTGTCTACAATCTACCAAAAATATTACATCAGCTGGTAAAAATACCAAACTATCCCTTTTACAAAACCAAAATTAATTACTTTCCTTGCCCCCTTTTAGTTTTTTCATATGGTAAAAAGCCATCCTAAACCACTACTTGAAATAGTATCTCCCCTACCACCTGCTGAAGAGAAGTTACAGACAAGCAACAAATGACATTTCAAATACTTTAGCTCATCAAAACTAGCTGCTTCTGAAAAATAATAGGGCTGTTTTATGCTTTGAAATATAATTTCCAGCAATGCAAACCGATGTAAACATTTGGTATGAGTTATCCTCCAGTCTGGATTTCTTTGCGTTCCTTAGTGATGTAGGTATTCAAAATCAAAGCTGACAACCTAGAACACAGAAGAGACATTCAATCTCATTTCCCAAGCCAGGCATTTGCTGTACCTCCAGACTCTGGAAATGCTGAGCTACATGATACTAGCCCTGACACATGGTTATTTGCAGTGTTTGTCGCATATAATGAACCAGATGCTCCTATTTTTTTTCCCCACCATCTTTCAGGCATTTCCGATGCTAAAAATACTATTGAAAAATCAATTTCAACACTTCTGTATTAAAAGTCATGGAATAGTTGCAACTGAGAGCATTAAAAACCACGAAGAGAAATCTGAAAAAGCTCAGACATTGAAGAAAAGATGAGGTATTTTTACCATAGAACTAGAACAGAAAGACTGGTCTGTTGAGCCAAGAGGAGACCTTCGGTAGTTGAGTAGTTCTAGAAGGTTCACCAACAGACATCACGGATACATGTTCTACAGACCTCCTTAGAAAGTACTGAGTCAAAAGATATTAAGAAAGGATAGTGACTGCCCATCAGCCATTAGCCAAAGTCAAGGAGAAGTGAAGATGGGAGTTAGGTCTATATTTATTTTTACAATGTTCATCTGTAAAGTCTCTTATTTCCTACATGAAAAATGCAGCCCAAATAGCTGAACAAAAATACTTCCCTTGATTTCCACTGTCTCTGAATCTTGTTTACATGAAATTAAGAATGTAGTAAAATGCTTAGGAAGTGGAATTAGATTGAGAAACTATTAAACCGTTCTCTGGAAAGTTTAGCAGCAATGACGACATTTTAATGAAATTTAGAACTTACACAAGGATTAGATTAAAATGATGCATTTACATCATCAATAGTCTCCTTAGTTATGTATCTGAACCTTTAAATTTTGCGTAAAGCATTAACTTTAGCATACCACATCAGGCCATCTTTCTTCTATTTTACAGACTTTCAAGAGAGAAGAAAACATGGCTTCATCTTGTATGATGCTGTGCAACCCTTCTGAAATGCTGAATTTTTTGTGAAGTCCTTAGATGCTCAGGATCCACAGAATCAAGAAGGATTAAGGTACACTTTCTAGTTATACAACCAAGAAGTGAACTAGAACCGAGTGTGATTCATCCCTAAGGCTGTAATTTCAAAAATTACTAAGAGTTCTGCATGAGAGAAAGCAAGAAATTCTAGGTTTTCAGATTGGTTCTAATGTATTATACTTTGCAGAACAAAAAGGAATGGCTCCATTGCTTGAAATGAACAATATTCTTGTTTGGAGGACAGGCCCTCAGGATCCGAATCACATTTTACCCTATTAAGTAGGCTGCAGAACAAAGCTACCATATGATATCAATTCCAACATTTTGGGTGGAATTTCAGCTAGGTTGTCCTGAGGTGCTAGAACTAGCCTGCATGATTTAATAGCCTGAAAACAAACAAGCAAGCACCAAAACCCAACCCCAATAACAGCAAAAATCAAACAAAAGAATCCCATATAGCTGCTCTGATCAGGTGAAGCAAGACAGATGAGGGTTCTTTCTCTGGGAAGGTCCTTCTATCCAGGGCTAAATACGGGCTGCAGAAGTTGGCTAAGAGCATACTTCAGCGGGACAGTTTTGTGCCTCTTCCATGACTGAATCACAAGAACAATCAGCACTGGCCTATTCCTCATTTTTTTCATTTGGGATAGGTTTTGGTTTTTTGTTGAATTTTTTTGGAGAGGAAACTACTTCCAGATAAAAGAACGCCATCTAAGGCATTTTAAAGATATTTTAAATGTACAAAAAAGCAAGAAGGTCATTATAGAGAGCCGAGCACACTGAAACAATCCTTAAGAGGAGATCTGCAGACAGTAGCACTGTTATTAGGTACTACTTCCTCCTATGCTTTTCAAATAATTTATGTTAGAGAGACAGTTTTGTAAATTAGATTCATGGTCTGTTTCACCCCTATGCAAAAAGTGGATTAAAATGTTGATCACTTTAGTCTGGGTTAAGCTGGAAACAATGATTTGAAAATGAAAATGAGAAAGTATAATTTAACAATTCTGTACAAATCTCTCCTTCGCTATTAAGAAGAATAATACACAATTTCTTTTGCACAGAGATAATGCAGACAGAAATTGGAAAGTTGTGATTAAGTCTGTTTTGGCTAGTCATTCAGGTCCTATTACAAATGTGTAAGTTTAAAAAATGCTCACTTTATAATTGGATAGCATCTTTCAGGATATAAAAATTTAATTTTATTCCAGTGCTTTCCATTTCTCAGTGGACAGAGTCTGCAGGCCACATTTCATAACATGCCTTTCTGAGTCAGAGCATCAAATATTTATGAAGTGTTTATTTAGAGCATTGATAAAATCCTGTAGATCACCTCCGAATCCCTAAATGGAAATCCAACACCTTGGGAGCATGCAATAAATCTTTGGAATTTTTGTAAGGAAACTGCAGTATTACTATATGTAGTTTCAAGCTCATGGTAGTTATCTTTTATAATCTGAAAATACTGAAGGCAATCAGCACCTGATTGTACCTGTTTTGCCTTTGTATTGCCTTAATTCACAAGTGTTTACCAAGTTATTTAAGGTTCTTGGGTAAGGGCGACAGGCATGACAACTAGCCCGAGGATGGAATAAATAAGTAAATTTTATGACCGCAGAAATCCTAAGCCTCAAAATCACATCTGAGAACCTGGCTATCTGAAAATCCTGGAGTCTCTGCTTTTGGTTAAAAGCAAACAAATCTCAAAACAACCTCTATAAAATTAATTTGAATCACAAACATAATTAATATATTTTCAATGACATTCATGTATTTAACTTGAGATACCTAAGCTTCTTAAATTTGGAAGCTAGTTTTCACAGAATACGTATATAACCAAGGGACAGACGCTTTTGTTGTGCATCTCTCACTCTAGGAATTCTTTGAGAGAAGATGTCCAACTTCAGCACCTGACACACAGGCTGTGAAATGCTTCACATATAAAAGTAAAGCTTTAGGAATCGAAGAATCCTCATCTTTTACTTCTCATGAGCATCAAGGTACAGTTTGCCCAAACCTGGAGGAGAATTATAGCCTAGGAGAAACGCCCCTCCTCTGCATCTTAGTGGACTGTTAACACTAAAGCTCCTGGGACCTGAACCTCCAAGAGAAATACAAACAAACAAACAAAAAAAAAAAAATCACAGGAATAATGTACAGTAGGTTCAGTTTGCATAAAACCTGCAATGCAGCTCTTTGCCGCTCTCCCGGCTTCTTCAAAGGAAATGCTACTTACTAAGGGACAGAGAAAAATAGCCCCCAAATGTGTCTGTTCCCTCACCACTCTGACTCCAAGCATAACAGCTTTAAAGAGAAGCGGAATTCCACCTCGAGCTGCAATCAGGGCACGCTGACAGCACCAGTCCATCTCAACCTAATTTATCCTGGCTCACCTTGGTTTATTGTGCTCAGCTGCAGTTCGCTTCTTGAAAGTGGTCTTTGCTTTGGAAAAGCAGCTGATAAACTGCAGGGATTCTTGCCCTGCTCTTTACATGTGAAATATAACAAACTCAAACCTCCAAGTCATCTGAAAACAAAGAACTACTTTAATGATTAAAAGGATTCACTATAGTTTATTTTTTCTGCTGCCATGTACCTGCTGCACAGTGCCACAAAAGGAGAATAAGTGATCCACAACAAACTTGTGCCATATTTTTATATAAACACTTCGATGAAATCATTATGAGTCACTTGAAGGACATCATGATCCAACTATATGTTATTAGTGACATTTAGTAGTAAACAACTCTGTTACTAAGTCAAGAGTAGGGCAAGCATGAAAAATATTGGAAGGTAGATGAAATAGAATTCTAGAAGAGATAACTAAGTGGTGTATGTGAGCAAATACACCACTGAGCACACACAACTTATGTCTACAAATGAACTGACAGAAGTGTCATCCTTTCTGGTAGTAATGTCTTGTTATTCTATTGCTCCTCTAAGGAAAAAGAAACCAGCACTTATTACAACTAAGAAAAAAAGACGAGACACAAATTGACTGGAATTACCTCTCAACACTCAACCATTTGTATCTACACAGACACACACCATTAGGACTTTTTAAATTAGCAGCACGTAGAAATCTAATTAGGACCTAAATGAAACTTTTTTAGCTTTGGTTAATTCAGACTTGCAATATTTCTATGGCTCCTGTCTAAATGGAACTTACCCATAATGAGTTCTGCAATACCCTGAGCATCATTCAGGCTGGATATATTCCTGATGATGAAATTCTCCTTTCTGGAGCTCACATAAAGACATGCAATGCAGTGCTCATCTGCTGCTCAAACAACCATCATTCTACAGGGCACACCTGCTGGGCTTCCTTGTCAAAGCAGCCTTCACATGGGTGCTATGTAACTGCAGACTTGATCAAGATGTTCAGGTTTTACCTACTCTGCTACTCCAATCAATTTGAATGCAGCTTTTCCCCTTCTAATGACATGAGAGCATATTCTCACCTTGGTAAATACACTTCCACTTTTTGCTTCTTTACAGAATTAGCCCATTCATTAATCAACGAGGCTTTGACCAGCGGTTCCAATGTGGCCAGTGGAACTTCCTGTCTGGAGAGGACGATCATCATACTAATCTCATCTCCCTCATATGGTATTTCCAGAACTTGATAGATACCACCTGCTTCATTGGAGCCATCACTGAACTCTCCTACAAAAGAAAAAAAAAACACAACACCACCACAAGCTATTAGAAGTATTTTCTTTTGTCTTCACTGGAGATAGGGGAAAATAGAAGGCTAATACTAGACAGTATTTACCAGATACTGGAACTAACAATGACCCTTTCTATTCTGTTCTGGATGAAATTTATATTGGTTTTTCATCATAGGATCTGAGGCTTATATCTGCTTTCTTGAAGAAAAGAAGCTTATGCAATCACACAGTTTGTAGATTATCATCATTCTGAACCTATTACCTAACTTCCATTGGTTAGACAGAGAGAAGACTGAGTTATTAAGGCTGCCAAGGCTTCCATGGAAATGGCCAGAAGTTTTTTTGGTTTTTTTTATTCAGGAGAGATAATTTGTCAATGATGAGACTGAGTGAAATGCTGCCAATGCTAGATGCTGTAGAACCCACTTGGAATTCAAGCTCAAGATCAAGTAGTTCTGCTGTTCAAAGAACACCTATTTTACCTTTCTGAGGATATTACAACAGTAATGAGCAAACATTCATTTTAATATTTAGCACAGCACAAGAAAAACATTTTAGTGAGACGCAAGATTAGCTCAAGGACTGTAAATATAGATAGAATGGATAAACATCCTGAAATCCACCATGTGGCACCAAACACATACCTAAAAAAGTAATCAAGAGAGAGGTCGTTATAAATGTTGCCATCCAGTTATAATACACAAGCGAGCACATTAAAAAAGACATCAAAATCAGATTCCCTTCATCGGGCAAACACCACATTTAAAATTCTAGGTGAAAGAACAGACAATACAAATGAATATTACTGCAACAAAACTATTAAGGGAAGAATTATTAGCTTTAAATTGCTAAAGCTCCAACTCACCATAGTAAAACTCTCCCTGCTGGTACATCATTGGAATCTGCACTTCACTTTCATCATCTTTAGTAAATGAAAAAGTTCTTGTATTTTCAGGTCTGAACTGTGATTTCCAGCTGCCTTTAAAGTAGATTGCGTTGATGAGAGCCAAATGAGTTAGAGCACCAAAATCTCTTGATGACACAAAATCTTTGATCATATCTAAGAAGAAAAAAAAAACCCAACTGTCAGTCTGTATGTCAAATTGAGCATTAAATCAAAACTTAAGACAGCTTGAAAAATGCAAGAAAATAAAAAGCTGTAATTTCCAATTCAGATGTTCCATTAAATCTCAAATTAAACTGCCAGTGTTTTGTAAACGTAAATCACAGTGTAGGTGCATAAACCCTTCCATGGAGTACATGTTAGTCAACTGTTTCTTGATCACTACTTAAACATACCCCACAGTGAAACCAGGTAGAAAAGGGGGCACATAAGAAATAGTTACATTGGTGCTATAATACAGTTTAGCTTTATCATCTTAAGGTCAGAAATTCTACAAACTTTGGCTCCAACCCAAAGAAGCACTTAAACAGGTCCTTAATTTAAAGTGTAGAAGTATACCCACTGGAACTTCACCTGGGTCAATTCTGAAAGAAGCATTCAGTTTCAGTAACATACTACTGACTTCAAAGTAAGGACTAATCATAGAAAAAAAACCCAAATCCATAAATTCACAGCATTTGTTCCACTGACATTAGCTCTTGAAAAGCAAGAGAAAAAAAACCATCTAGCATCTGCTCTATTCATGGGAGGTATGTCAGCTGAGCGTGGCAGCTGCTTTGCTCCTACTCCTCAATAAGTCATTTACATCATCAGAAAACAGTCTGTTACCTGCTTTAGCTCATCTTAAACGGCCTGTTCTTTAGCAGAGTAATTTCAAGTTTGTTAAATTTGGTGCACTGACCAGGTTTGTCACCTTTCTTGAACAATTACAGCCTACTTCCAATAGCTTTCTTGCTCACTTCTATTTTTAACTGACATTGCAATATGAGGTGTTAAAATAAAAACATTCCTCATTATTATTTCTTAATCCATGCTTTAAAATACAGATTAGTTTTGCTTTCTGGAGCATATGACACTGACTACCTGGTGTGAAATCTGTGTATCACGGGGCAGTACTTCTGGATTGCTGTTTGTACTTCATTTTACCTAGAACATTCTTAGAAATGAGATGTTACCCATACTGCCATACTCACTCTGTGTTGGAAAAAAAGGAAAAAATTAAGGAGTACACTTCCAGTTTTTCCATTTCTATTTGGTACTTCATATGTCCTTAAATTTTATAGCCACATCTTGTTAATGCACTAATATAACGCTAAGAATTTTTCTGGCCAGAGAAACCTTGACAGTTATGTTTTCTGCTCTGAGCATCCCATCAAGCTTAACATGCTGGAATTGGAAACCTGCCTGTCTTATACCCCTTTCCTAATGAGAAAATAAGGCTCCTCCGACAGAGCTGGCAGGCAGGAGAGAATGAGATCTAGTGGTCAGAGACTGGGCTGAGGGACTGTTACTATCGCAACCTGCTGCTGAGGGACCCACAGCTGCCTTTGTTAGCTCTGCACAGCTCCTTCCAGGGCAATGGTTATGAGCTCGGTCAGCACATGTGGCAGGTGTTAAGCAGGAGAACTTGCTGTTCTCTCCAAAAGAAGGAGAATTTTACTTTTCCTTCAGTCAGACACCACATTTTGCTGAAAATACTCTGCAATCTACTGCATCACTTACGTTCCCTTATTTCTGTAGCTTGAGATAAAGGGCAGAATTTATTATGAATATAATAGCTGCTATTTTCCCTTGGAAAAAAACAGATCATTTCTGAAATGGAGTAAAAGCATTATTTTCAGCTTTGGTGCCATACATTTCCATAAAGCATTATGGATTCTTAAACGCTCAGAAAGGATTCTTAAATGCTCAGACTACATGGTGACGCGTTAATTCTTTACAGGGAATTCCAACACCTTCAAATTTACAACGGTACAACTGATGTTAGAGCCAGACCCCTGTTGAATTACTCTTAAAATATCAACCTCCAGAGTGTGCCAGATGAACTAGAATGAGATTATGCTTTGATCCCTACCACGGGGGACTAACGTCACTCCCATAACTTGAGACTCTGCATGTATTCAGAAAGTGTCACAGCTTTGGGATTCCACAAGTGAAGCAAGCACCACATCATGTGGATCTGAATATGCATATTTACATCAGTAATATTTTGCTTACTCCCCTGCTGCAAGTTTTTGTTGTGAAACTCTGTTGACAGTCATCCTAAAATCAACTGCTCTCTCAAATGCCATCTAGTTTCCTCACGTTAGAAAAGATTAAAATACAGGGTCTGATATTGTGGTTCAAAATTATCTTTTGTATTGCTTACTATTCTGTTTCTCAGTACCTTGTAACTATGAGTTCCTCACACAACTAACTCATAGGCCAATAACCACTTTGTGGACAACTTCTCTGCAGTTAGCAATAGTACTTACCTGTTTTGTTTTTAATACTGAAATCAGTACTAAAGTGCTATTCAAATGCCAATCACCAAAACATTCTCCTTCAATAAATGTTGCAAGTACTTTAAGAGGGTAAGACAGGGGAAAAATATTCAGAGAGATACTACTATATGATTAGCAACAGCTAATATTACTTAAGACAGATGATTCCTGCACAAGAAAAATTAGTTTCACAGAGAGCTGACACTAGAATTCTTTTTATGGGAGGAAATACTTTATTCTAAAATGGAACAGATAAGAGCCAAGGCAACAATTCAACAACAGTGTATAACTCTGGAAACACAAACACTTACTGCAGGAAGTATATAAAAGAATCACGTGGACTTACTATTTGTATGATTCTCCACCCACTTGTTGATGTGGGTGGCTACAGCTGCACTTTGGGTGAAGTCTATATTCTCGACTTCAGCTTTAAAGTATTTTTTCATCAACTGCAGAAATTTGTCACTGATATGAAAGCCGTTCTGTACATAGAGAGAGTTAGCAATATTCAGAACATAATGACTTTCTTCAGTAGTTGCCATATCAGACAGGTCCTTCAAGAAGGTAAACTCTTCACCTGAGGAAAGAACAACAGATTCAGTGTTTCAGAAAAAAAAGTTATTCCAAGTTTTTTTCTGCTGGAAATTCACAAAGACATTTTACGCAAGCAAAAGAGAGTCCCTTTAAAAAAAAAAAAATAAAACTTGTTTCTAAACCTACACATACCTTCAGGTCTGAAAGAACAATCTACAAGGCAGAACATATTATTTAGAGCTTTTTTTCCTACTACCTATAATTAGCATAATTAACAAGATATTTGGATCCCCTCACAGACAAAGCTATCAATGATAATCTTTTTTAACAACAAGAGAGTAATTAAATTCTTATAAGGCACACTTTTATGTCTTGCCACCACAAATCTCTAACAGAATTTTTGTTACACCCTAAAAACCAATTGTTTAAGAAAAGGTGAATTTTAAGTTTTGAAGCTAAGTAGTTCTCCATAGAATTCTCTCTGCAAAAGAAAGCTCTAGAATTTCCCAGGATCCTGCGTGGGATAGTACAGAATCATTTGCTTGGGTAATGGAGGAATCCTGAGTAGGATTAAAATAGTCTCCTTTAAAATAGGAAGCTTGTACTGTTACATCGTCTACCTGAAACTGAAATTTGTGATTTTAAAAAACCCAACAAACAAAACCTTAAAAATTGAATGCAATGATATATCCAAAGCAGAAATCATTAGAGTACTCACACTGAATACCACTCCTGCAAGAACAGCGAATGACCTAGCTCAAATCAACTGCCTAACTTCTTCAACTATACCCAAGGGCTAATTTATCAATGTTTTAGTGACAAACTGTAGAACTAAATGTGCTTAGTCTCCACACAGAGGTGTCACCTGTGCAGTGCTATTGTTGAACGTGTCTTGAACACCATATTCAGAAATTCCTCCCCAAGATCCTTTCACAGAAGGCTTAAAGTCCAGTATGTTATACGAATAAGAAATTTCATTCTGCTTTCCAACCAATTACTTTGACATCAAAATTCATAGAAATTGCCTCTTCAAAGTCATTTTTTGCCATTCACTCATCCCCTTCATTTGCAGTCACATTGCTTGTGCTCCAGAGCACAGCGCTATGTCCAGACACATGACTTGGCTCATCCCATACTACAAAGGGGATGGTGGAGTGATATTGTTCTCTGCTAAAGAAATGCATCCTATTTCTTAGAAAGGCTGATGGGAACACGTGGCGTATTGTGCCGAAACAGCCAAGATGCTTGTATTTCCTAAATTAGCTTGTGTATTTGTACATGACATTATGCAATGGAGACAGAACTTTAATGACAGAATTAGGATAACACACCTAGAGGTTGTACCAACAAGAACCAAACAAGTTTTGTCAATGTTAGAGATTTCCAGTTAAACTGCAAAGATTTTCGTACTTTCTTATAAAATAATATTGCTAAAACTACTGCTTTCCTCTCCAGGTTTCATTATAATCCCTAAAAGGATTTCCTTAAAAATCTCCTTATAACTCTACCAACAAAGGCATGCTTTTTTGCCAACAGAAACCCAGACCAACAGTTAACTGCAATTGCTTAAGATTCAGGTGCCCAAGCCAGGATCGTATGTTAGCATCTCTCAGTTCATGCAGAATCCCCTGAAGCATGCTTCAGCACGCTCAGGCCATCAACCAGCACGCCAAGAAGCCTACTGATTAATAACCCACAGACATGACCAGGCTACTTCCATCGTTGTTCAGGCATTGCCATCTGTTTCTTTAAGACAAAAAGCCCCACAGTAAAACATGACTAAAAGGTCTTACCATTTTTTAAGCTGTCAAAACCCAAGGAATGTCGGATTTCCTTCAAAGTGGTTCCATGGGCTCCAAGCTCTACCATTCCCATGGCTATTGCAATGCTCAGAGGAGAGAAAAGAATATTCTCATCTTCTCTTGCAGCTCGCAGCTGATTGTAAACATTCACAGAAAGCTCAGCAATGGTTTCATCAGGAAAATTTGTCTTGAAGGCTTTGCTTTGCAAAACAAGCAAAAACAAGAGTCCAAGGAAATACATGTCTTGAGATTCTAATATCTGCAAGATAAATTTTAGAGAAAATAAGTTAACCTTGTGAAAGTAATAAAAGATTCAACTTGAGAGAAAAGGGAATAGTTAGCTTTTAGTTTTAAAGCTGTGTGGAAAAACAACCCTAGTTATGGAATTCAATGCACAATTCAGTTATCTGGAGGAGAAACTAATACATATACTAAAGTAATGACCCATTTTAAAAAAAAATTACCTACTTCATTATGTGAATTGATGCTTTTGAAACCTTTCAGCAATAGATTAACAAAATGTAGCTTCTACTCAAAGACCTCAAAGACATAGTAATGCTTGGACATTTTAATTTTGCTTTTGTTGTTGTTAAGCAATGCTGATCTGGAATTTCTTTAGTATTTCTCTAGTTTTTAATCAAGGAGACATACAAATCCGTATTTCTTTCATTCGACCTTCCAATAACATGCAACTTATTCATCTAAGTCACTCTAAGCCCCAAACTGGTAAAAACTATTTCAAGCACTGTAAGAGAGCTTGCTGACACTGGTGACAAACGAAATGTACCGTGATGTTGCTCAGTTGCAAAACACATGGCGAGCAGCCAAAAATTCTCTGAAAGAAAAATAAATCATGTCTTAGTTACCAAGTTAAATCTCTTTTGTTAGTAAATAATGGCAAAAAGTTGGTTAGTTATGCTAGCTAGGAGACACCACCTGCTCAGAGATCTTTAGAAGATAAAGTTACTGTATACACCAGTAAGAAAGATTCAACAGGGGAAATCAGAAAGTAAGCCAAATAGAAAAAAAGAGTTAGCACTAAGGCTTTTGAATAGTCCATCCTCCAAGCTTTGCTGAACTGGTGCAGTAAGCAACAGTTCTCACTCTATCCCAGTTTAGCTCATCACACAACTACTGACATTAAAATCCCAGCTCCTGGAGCTGTGTACATAATGTTTCCATCCTTCTATTTTTCCTTTAAATTTCACACTACCTTGGCATCCGACCCACTGCTGCCAAATGTCTTGGGTCAGCGATACCAAGCCAAGAGAGCTTGCATTTCAGTTCTGTTTCTTTGGCACTTTACAGCAACTCTAAAACATAACAAAGCAAAGATTCTTGAAGCAGTATTTTAGGCAGCACAAGACTAAAAGCTTTAGTCCAGAAGCATTTACACGTTGTGCCAGTCAGCAGGGCTTGTCAACATGGGACAAATTTGTGTGAATGTGCTATTCTGTTGCTCGACTGAAGCCAATTTGCATGCAGGCAGCCCAAGCGCCTTATGCTTCCCAGCTCCCCTGTGTCTGCAGTTACCATGGGTTTCTATATACCTGACACAGAGACCTTTAGTAAGTGTTATACAACACTTATATCATGCATTTCATCTTCAAAGAACTATCTAGGATTATTTAATTAACTCACACAACACTGGCACATAATTTAAGAGTTATTATTCACATTCTATAGCTGAGAAAATACAAAAAGCAACAGGGCACACATACGTGCCTTGGCAGCAACTGATGCAGTCACTAGTTAGGATTCCTCCTGTCCCCTAGCTGTGGATCAGCCTTTTATTTATTTTTTCACTGAGACAATTAAATAGATGAACCGGTGCAGCAATCACACATGCTTCAGGGGAAAAGCACAGGCTCTTAGTGGAATATGGTAGCTACAGCCTTGTTTCTCCCCTGCCCCACATCTCCTTTCTGATAATTGCTTACATATATATATGGATATGAAATATGCCCCCTTTTCGCAATTTCTAATAAGCTTTCCTTTATGTTGGCATCACTTCATTTCTCTGGACTACCTGATCAATCTTTCTCTTATTCTTAGCAAGATATAAAAAAAAAAAATCTCCACCAAAGGCTCTTGTTCTACTTAAGAATGGCACAGAGTAAGTCATATAAGCCTAAAGCACCAGCTTCATATTGTGCTTATTACTAGATGACTACATATTTCAGTACACTTATAAAATTATCCAGCATTTCATTGCTGCCCAATGGAAAACACTTCAGGCTGAGTCATAACCACCACTGTTTATTTCATAAAGACAAGAGACAACCTTTTTGTGGTCCTAAAACATTATCAAAATACCACAAACTTCCTCAATAATTGCTTTTCTTAGGAGCAATTATTGTTTTTTAACCTGTTCATTTATAAATTATTGACTTAAAGATATTAAAGTTTCTGTTATAGAAAATAACTGGATTTCTGTTCCCTTTGTGATTCTGGGCATTCAAGATTTCTTTATTTAAAGAAAAAAAAACCAAACCCAAAACATAGCACACTTCTCTCCTAATGTTACAAAATATAAGGCTTCATTCAGCACATCACTGCGATACTCAAAAAAATAGATAAGCAGAAGCTCAACTTTCTTTTGTTGAGGATGAACCCAAGGCATCATCATGGCTGGCCTGCAAATTTGGGGAATCTCACATCTTACTCTAAGAAAACAAGTTGCCTTGCTCACTGTGAATACACCTAGCTAAGCTTCCCCCTGGCCCTGTATCAAGAACTGTTTGAGCTCACTTTAAGACTTGACAAGGTTACAAGAGACGTAAAATAATCTTCGGTTTTAAAAAATTAAAATTTCCCCAGCCTTTTAGTTGCAGAGGCAGCTATTCAGTTCTCTATCACTTATCTTTGTTATATGTGCTATTGCCAGACAGGCTTAAGTAATTGCAGAGGGGAAGGAGAGGAAAAATTTATACATCTTAATGAAGTGCTTAACATGTAGGTTAGACTATTTGAATCTAAAAAACCCCAACAAATTATATACAAATCAAAGTCATCTTTCTTCCTGACCACTGCAGAAAAGCTCCTCATCTGAAATAATCAAGTTATAATATTTTTAATTATTTAGTTGGACAGAAAAATAGAGTAAGTACATAGCTGGGGACAAATAAAATTTATACTGAAATGCTCTTACAAGACAAAGTAACAAAGTTAGTTTTTCAAATACATGCTTAAATCACACTGATGGCAATGCAAGAGGTTAAACTATGCAGAATTAAAGCTCCCAGTAGGAATGAATTAAAGCCAAACAATTTAGATGCCCCCCCTGCCAGCCCCTTCCACATGGTTTTTAGTCTAGAGAGGTTCTCAAACTCAGTTCACAGTGAAGATCTCCAAACACACCTCCAGGGAAAAGGAATAGAGTTATGGAGGTGGGAATGAGCACCCACGAACAGGCGGAGGATTGACTAGCCCTTTTGCTGGCAGCACTCTCAAGGTATTTGAGAAAATATAGCTCTCACAATGTATGAATAAGAGCACAATGCAAGAGAAGATGTTTTAAAGCAAACTGAAGACCTGTGGGTGACAGTCAGATGGGAGAAGGCTGTAAAACAGAACAGACATTTGATCAATCCTTGCCAGCCAAAGCGAAAATGGTCTCATCTTATCCATCTAATCTGAAATTTCTGTGGTAAATTCTTGAGTTCAATTCTTCTTGCACTTCGGGTACAAGCGTACACTGTTCTACTGACAACTGGGAATCCAGCTCTTAATTATCATTCTAGTCATAACAGTTACTGCTTCTCTTATTCTGCCTTACTTCAGGCTATATTACTTTTGGGTTTATGCTTCCTCATGCCTCTTCATGCAGCAGGTCTTGATCCAACAAACAGCTGAGCACTTATTACGGTGCAGCGTGTTCTCAGCATGTCTCTTCAGTAAGAGTCGAGGGCACTCTGTTTTGTCTCCACTGCAGTACGCACAGCTTTTATTAAATTGACTGTACCTTATTCACAAACATACTTTAAGCAAAGGAAATGAAGCTGAACGTTATGTAATGTATGTCCAGGAAGTTAAACAATTCCCATGAGTATCATCAAACTTTTAAGTCAGTCTTTTTACACCCTTCCTCAGAATCATCAGCAGAATAGTCTGTCATAGCTGTTCTGCATCACTGAAATCTAGTTAAATAATACTGCATCAGCTGAAAAAGAGTCAAAGTCCACATTGAACAATGTTTTTTAAAAAAAATAATCAAGAAGCATCAGTTTCAAATGTTACTGCATGCATTTTGCATATATTGGCTACCTATATAGATGAAAAAAGCTGCTAAAATTACTTTTGTTTAATTACACAGATGTTAAGACCAAATATACAAATTTGCCATTTAAAGGCCAGTCTAAGTTCTGTTTTATCTTAATTGATGCATGAACACCACTCTCTCCTACCAGGCAATCAAAGAATCGGTGCAAATAGACAAACACCCTCCTTGCAATAGCCTCTTCTTGAAAAACAATTGTGTATCATGAGGTTTGTCAGATTAGTTTTTTTCTTGCTTGCAACTGTTCTCAGGGAAAACAAAGCACAAACTGAACGCTAAGCAACACAGTATTACTTCAAAAACCTGAGAAACATCTGTACCTCCAGATGAGACATTATTGCACAGGTATAACTGTGCAGGTGTTATCTGGCAACTTACAGAATGACTTCAATATAAACTGGCTTCTCTAACATACATACACTTCTTCATTTGAACATCAACTCCGCTCAGTTTGACATTCCTACATGATTCTTTTGGTGTTTCTGCTCTGGGTACAGAGACGTGCCTGTTTTGTATGGGGCTTCTTTTGCTTCTGGACACTTTCTGTACACGGTTTAAAAGTTTCTTGGAGACAACTTAAATGATTTTTTTTTCTTATTATTTTTTATCACTTCCCTCACACATTACTTAAAATAATAAAGAGATTCCAGATATATGTCGTTCAGTTAGGTACTTGCATCGAGGTCACGACTAGTTCAGTTCCCAGGAAACTTCTTTATTCAAAATTTCTGAAATCTTCTGTAAAATTTTAGCAGTCCTGAAATTCAGCCTACCACATTTCCACAACAGGTCACAACCAGCTTAGTCTAAGGCAGCATTCCTGTTTGTTGCCCTGCGGCCAGCACAGATATACTCCCGTACACAGGCAGAAGGAACACCAGTACCAATAATGTTTGAAGAAAAAGATTCATAGGCTAGAATACAGGACTGATTAACTATAGTTCTTGCCTTTCCCCAAGCATAAGGCCGGAATGACTAAGAGGAAGTAGAACAACATCGCCCCCTCACACCCACAAACCCTGAACTACTCAGTTCATTACATATGCTTTCAGAAAAATGCAAAAGGGGCAAGCATCCTCTGTAAGCCAAGATATTTTGAGAGATAGCATATCAACAGACTCAAACTGAGTTCACAGACATGAAGTACCGTGAATTTTGAAACAGCAAGAATTGGACTCAATGTAGGAAGGTGCCAAAAATTCAATCAAGGGTTGAATTCCAGCACCTCATGCACGCCAGACAGGTTGAAGAAAGGGATTATAATTTCCCTGTCTTTTACACTTCTAAAGATTGTGGGTTTTATAAAGAAACTCATTTATGTCTTTAAAAACTTACAAAATAAAGCTGTGATATATTGCCTTAGTTCCTCAGCACACAGAAACTAAACTAAGATTAGTTGCCTTAAAGATCACTCTTGACTACATGCAAGCTAAACACCAAAGGTGTGGGAAGCACAAACAAGAAAAACTGCTGATTCCTTCTGATCAGTGTATAAAATAAAAGCTTGGGGAGAAAAGCAAATGTGGTAACAGGACTGATTACATTCTCTCCTGTAAAGAAGAGCATCTGCAGGAACAGACAGAAGTCTGGCAGAACAATTTTTAAAGCGAGAGATGAATTTACTTAGGGAATAAGGCCTGCTGGTCAGAGAAAAAAAAATACTATTTATGTATCTGGGTAGAAGCTGTGGGCATCCTCCTTCCTCTCAAACCCAACCAAAACTCTATCATGTTTGTGACAGATTAATTATGAAAGGATAGACAAGTTTGGTGAAATTCAGCCACTGTCACTTTGCCAAACATGACAATTGCCACAGGCACCTTTAGTCTAGATGATTTCTTGTTGGCAATCTTGTCAAACGGTACACTATCAAAGAGACTGCATAACTAGTAATAACAATTCAGCAAATCAACACAATTCTCCCTCCAAAAAGAAACCAGCAAACACCAGTTGAGCAGAGGAGATGCACTGAGCAGTTAACAAGATCATTAGCTGTTCACCAGGACCAGGCGGTGGTTGTCATGGCTACCCTGAAGGATGTGCTGAGGAGGTACACAGCAGCCAGGAATTGCTCCTGGACTGGTTCAGGCTTGCCTCGGGCATGCTGCCCTGCAAGTAGTAGCCACATTGTCCCCCTATCACAAATCTCAAGATTCTTTCTTGCAAAACCACTCGATCAGTTTGTACTGCAGAACAATATAAGAATCATTTCTTCAATCCTTTCTGCTTTGTCCACAAATCTAACCTTTCAGATTTTTATTTATTCAAAGATTGGGCAAAAAATTGCATCTCCAGCTAGCATTACTGTTCTCACACCTGGAATGTTGAGGTTTTACCTCCAGAAAATCCCACAGAAGTTATGTGGCACTTCTTCCCATCCATTGCCTTACTTTATTCATTGTCCTTTGCCTCCATTCAGCCGCTCTCTCCCTCCAGCGCAGGGACTGCAGACAGAGTACTGTGAAATAAGGCTATAACCTGAGGTGACTTAACCTGAAAAATCATTTCCAAGTTTTCATAACAAGTGGAAGCAGGCAAGTATGCAGGGGATGGCACTGCAAAGGCTGACCTCTGTAATCAAACACCTAAATGGGAAATCTACATCCTACCAAGTGCTATAAGGGTCTACTTACACAATCCATTAGGGCATACTTACACGTAGAGTTGAGATACAGGAGAGCCTGCCTGAAGGTGATAGGAGGCAAATAGAAGTACCAATTCTCAGAGCAACAGCTATACAACTCATGAGGTATTATTGCTTATAGCCAGAAGAATATACCCAAGGAAATAGGAGAATAACTAGATGACCATGAAATGTTTTCAGTTACAGCTATCGCGGACAATGCAAGCAGTGTTTGAAGGTATCTACAAAGCTCTTTGGTTATTACAAGTAGTTCTGTTATTAGAAGTGATGACAATCATGTGAAATTATACATGTCTCCCGATCCCAGGCAGGCACATAAGTGATAGCTAAGGCACATGTCACTTTTTCCAGCAACAAGACAACTCCTTCATATTAGGATATGGATTTACATTTTCAGTGTTGCAAGAAATGTTTATCCTTAGCTTATGTGAGCATATGACCTTGTCAAACAGATTCTACAGACACATCTTAAACCATTAAGCTTGTTTGAATCTGTTGGTTTCAGAGATGTGCAGCAACATCCATATTTCAATCCGCACAAACATTAGTAATAAAGTTATGGGATTTTATCACCGTCTGTCAATTATGGAGTCACTGCCTTCTGGAGCAGGAAACCTTGAGGTTTATTTCATCAGAAAGCAGCACAATAACAAAATACCAAATACTGGGGTATTTAAACCACTAGCATATAGTGACTACAAGAAAGAAGAGTCATTCTAAGAAGTGTATGGAACATACAAAAATCTTGCTCTCCGACACACAAAGCATGCCCCTCAGGATTCTTTATTCCTATTTTTAAATGGCCTCATAACACTAGCAGATTCTAGAAAACCTGAAAGGAAAATGGTACACTGAAAACTTTCACATTGACAACTTCTACCATTAAATCCCAAATGTTTTTAAACTTTCATGGAGCTTGGCACCGAGTCACTAACCTGCTGAGGCAATTATGCAAGCCAAAGTTGTCTTAATTGAGCTTCCTCAAGCATAATCCCTCAGCTCCAATTAAAAAATAAAAAGAGATGCTGAGAAGCCATGTCCAAAATACTTAGATTTGAATAGCCTAAAGCAAACATCTAAATCCATGTCTAGACAATTAAGAAAAGGTGGTCTTATTTCAAAATACACTACTGTAAGGCCTGCAATTGTGAAGATCCATATAGAATTTCTCAATTTGTTTCTTCCGTTTAGAAGAAAATAAAATTTTAGAAATTCTTTGGCAGAGCGCTTTTATTTGTGACAGCTACAATGTGCCCCACAAAGTAAAAGCTATAAATAAGAAAACACAAAACAAACAAGGTCTGTGAAGGAGAAAATCTGAAGTATGTGAAAATTTGGGGACTCTAAAGGCTCAAAACTGGGAGTGTGCACATAGCCCTTCTAAGAAAGTCAATAAAGCCTGACTGGGGAGATCTTCAAGACTAGAGATTGCAATACAACATTGCATCTGCTTTCAACAGACCAAAGGAGAGGGGGTGTCTACCTGTCAAGTCCCACAAAAGCAGCTTAATCAGGCATAGATTGATTTGGGCTTTTTTAACATATATTATATTTATGTTTCAGTCAGGGTTGTCAGTCCTGTACACCACTCTGAATGAGGTCACTCCCACGCACGTTGATCTTAGGGTAAAGATGCTGACCCTGATTCACTACTGAAAGAGTAGAATTAGCTGAAGGAATCAGTGTGTTTCATTTCAGAAACATCAGTTACACTTGTTTTGATTTTGGACAACTTTCTGTGTATTCTATATGAGTAACAAATTAAAACAATATACCATCAAAACAATGACTGGATCTCAACTTCTGTTTTACATTTTGCAGTAAGTTTAAAGTTTGGGGTGTCTTCGGAAGTGAAATGGCTGGATTTCCCAGAAAAACGGAGCAAGACAAACTGAAAGGTCCATTCAGGTGGTCACAGTTGCCTTAGACCTGAGAGCCCAGCAGTGGGAACCTTCTCTTAGGACTTTGGAAGGAGGGACAATGCCTAGACACAGGAGGTGAAGCTGGTCTTAGTCAGAGGCTCTTAAGAACCAATTTTGCTAAGTTCTACTTATGGATTTATTTTTTTTTTTTATTTTGAAAGAACTGGTCAACATAGTACTCCACTCACAGTGCAACCTTCTATGGAGGTCACCCCAAATAAGACTGTAGCATTATTTTTCTGCCCTCAGATTTCTTTAGGGTGGTTTGGGAAAGAAAGGGAGAAGGATGTGATCTGATTCTGCAGCAGTTGTTTTCTATCAGAAGCAGCATAGATCGCACACTGCAATCAGTTATTTTAGATACAAGAACAACTTCTTGCCTGCTCTTGCATGTAGTGCAAATTCCCTTACTCACAATAAGTCACATTTCTGTTATTTTACTGTGAATTCAGTTGATCAGCAAGCTCCCAGAAGCAAGCTCCCAACTATAATTTAATTAAAAGGGCAGTAGCTAAGTTTCACCATATGCAACTGCCAGATGCAATCATTGCAGTTTAAGTCTAAAGGCGATGTTACTGCATGTACTGGAGCGTAGTTTTATAAGTGATGAAAGCTGTCACTTATGTCACAGATATTGCTGTAATGCAGTAATACAGTTTCAACAGAACCAAAAAATATTAATAATACATTTTGTGAAAGCATTTATGGTGAGTGAGTTCGGAATACAATGTTTCAAGTGCCATACACTTTTTCTTGCAACCCCATATTTATGCATAGAGTCACTTGAGATTAAACTATATACTTTGCCTGGCATTATATAAGCTCTCACAGCCAATTTTAAACCTTCAAAAGTTGGAGGACTGAAGGACACAACTAATTAGGGATAAACAAAAACTGAATAGGAGCCCTTCACTATTCAGTGATACATAGGAATATGGAATACTGCATCAAAGGTACCTTAAAATCATACCTTGTAAAAAAGGTACCTCCTCTTTGGAGGAGATGTGCTGAATGCATTTCAAAAGTCAAGCAACCAACTCAGGAAAACTTTTAAAGGTCTCTAATAAAATGCGATGAAGAATAATAGCCTTTAAATCACCCCCAAATAACTAAATAAACAAGGTACATATTAGCTGTGAAACATTGTTTCAAAAGTTCAAAGCAGAATTTAATTCTTCGATGCATTGTTCAGCTTCCTTCACAAGGACTTGAGAAGAAAGAAGATCAGGCTGCAAATATAATTATGTCAAGAAGATGAAGAAAGTTAATTAAAATGTATCAGGATTTCAGAAAAGGAGTCCATCACTTCATAAACTGAACGCAAACGTGACATACAAAACAGCTTGCTTTCCTACCAAACAATATTGGCTTCAGACTTGCAATCAACATTGGGCTCCATTTACATTTAGGTAATGTCAGTACTTCCAAGAGGGTTATTATTCACTAATGTTAATACTACTTAGATCAGAATTAGTTTCTTACAATACAGCAATAATATATACAGATTGGTTTAGAAAAAACCCAGAACAATTAACCCTAGCTTTAAAAGTAGATGTTATACCCTGATTAATTACAAATAGCAATTCATCATTACAAGGACTGCTATTTATAATGCCCAGACATTGTTTCTCTAACACTTTATATTCCATTTCTGCACAGAGGATGCAAGATCGCCACAGCCGCCGGTCAGCTTCCAGCCACCTACAATTCCTCTTAGAAGCAACCACATCTATCAGACAGACTGTGATGACAGCCCCGGTCCTGACAGCCGGCCACCAAAGGGTATTGAACGCTGGCCCAGGCTAACTCTGGAGCACAGCCACATGCCAGCAGAAACCCCCCAGCCACCCTGCCAGCCCTGGCACCTCCCGTGCTGGCAGCTGCTCGGGAGCCAGCCAGGGGACAGCGCTGGCAGAGCTGGCCAGGCCATTACCATGCAGTTAATAGAGCTGTCCTGGCACAGCAGCTGGGGCTGGACAGAATCTGTGAAAGGCAGCGTTTAAAACCAGTTGAAGGAGCTGTTTTGGCAAGTGTGCTGAGTCTGACCAACAGAGCCACAGCTGATACAAAAATCAAAATGAAAACAGCCTGTAAAGCTGGTTTTGCACAAAAACTTCAGAGACAAAAGGACGAGAATGAAGAGTCACTCAAGGGGTGTTTACTCAATGAACGAATGTATTTCATCAAAATCAGGAACACTGAGAGAAAAACTTAGCACTGCTATGTAAGCCTCACCAGTTCAAATATTTCCTTAAGATAACAGCATAACATCTGTTGCAAAATAAAGACCTTTTTTCCCCTAAAAACTACAGAATAATCTGGATGCAAAATTGAGCTAGTAACAAGATTTTTCACTGTTTCACACAATGGAAAACTCCAAACAAGGCACATGTTAAGATTTTTTTTTTTTTTTTTTTAAACGTGAAAGATGCTGAGGATGCTTCCCAAAGGAGAGAGAAGCATGGGAAGACCACGTGGAGAAGAAAATTAAATTTCTCCTTCCTCCTGCCCTAAGGCCAATTCCAATTCTTGCCTCTCGGGCTTCAGCATCATTGCCATCTGCTCTGCTAGTAATTTTCATATATTTTTGAAAGTTTTCACTTGGCTCTCTTATCTCCATGATTTCTTCAACTCCAGAACTCCGATTTTATACTGCTTCCATTTGCGAGCAGCCCTGAAAATATCTTAAAAAAAAAAAAAAAAAACAAACCTGAAAAAAAAATGGAAACCAGCCAGGGTACCTGCCTGACTACAGACACCCGTACAGGCAACTGATCAACTCATATAGTATCTGGACAGGAAGAAAAACCTGCTGGCGTGACATAGTGAGAATTTTAGGGGTAATTCTATCTCCTTTTGTTCTTCACATCATCATTCAAGTCCTTTCTCCATCTTGCTTCTTCATAAGCATCCATGAACTTACCAGCTTAAGAAAAAAGGTAAAAAGGAAACAGCCGAAGCCTCCTACTGTTCAAACTGGGTGAGCTGGCAGGTCTACAAGTATAAGAAAGGAACTCAGCGCCCTGCATGTGTTACTGAAATTGTTCAGAGGCAATATTTGGAACAGCTGCAGTTTCAAGGGATAAATGGGAAAGTTGGAAATGGAAAGGCACAGAGGAAAAATACAATCCCTGCTGTGCAGGTATCTTATCCACAACAGAAGATATGCAACAATCAAAGAAATGTAGCTTCTTCAGTTAGGAGGCAAAAAACAAGAGTCATTATACTTGGAAGAAAAAAAAAAACACGAAGAAAATATTCGCATTTTTGTTCTAATGATTTTGTTTATTCTGGCCTTAGAGACCTATAGCTGTTGATACATCCCTCTTGGCTCACCATGGACAAAACAGCTCAGTTTAGAGTCCAGTACTCAAGCTGTGCCTGGAAGGTGGAAACTGGCCTTGAAGCACAGTTCTGCAGATCGCTGTTCAAGCCTCATTGGTTTGTGTTTATGAGAACTGACACTGTTCCAAGTCTCCTCTCGATGATGAGCCATTTAAACAACACATGTAGGGAGCTGAATTTGTCTTAATCTTCCTTATTCTCCCACACAGAGAAGTTTGTATCCTGTTAGATCTGATTCTAAATGCTAAAGCAATTCGCATGAACAAGAGCAATCACGAAGAGCTACAGAAACAACCCATTTCTGTTGTTCGCTGCCTCACATCTGTAGTATCTCCCTGTGTATATATCAACACATTGGGGGTATGTCCTATAGAGGGTGTTCGGTGGGTTTTTTTGATTGATTGGTTTTGGGGTTTTGTGGGTTTGGTTTTGGTTTAAGATTTTTAAATGGGTGCTTATAATTCAAAAACTCCAATACCTTACAGAAAGTAATCAAGTCACTTCCAACACCCATAATGAAAAATGAGGGTTGAAAGCTCATTGTCTCTCCCCCCCAAACCCAGAATATCGTTCTTCCAGTAAGTTTTAAGTGCTTCCTCTAGGATTTCCTACAGCAAGCAAATATTAATTCTACTTTTTGTTAGAGACTATAATATTACTACTATTTTTTGTATTATAAACTATGATTCACGTATGTCTAATATTTTATATTGGTGGGTAATATACACCTTCTTATTAAAAATTAGGTTAATCTTTTTTAATTAGCATGGCTTTGAAAACTAAATGGGCTAACCTGAATTTTTGTGCCTGTATATAAGATGCCAACTTTCAAACTTTCTGCAGGTTATCTTACTACTATTGTTAAATTGTTCAATAGGCAAGGTGGACAGATGGACCTCAAAGCAAGAATTTTAGACCCAGTTTGTACCATCCAGTTTCGTTAATACAACCATAGCAGAAAAGATATTTTAATTTTCCATCAATGTATCTCAGCAGCAAACTCATTAGCCAACAATCAACTAGAACACCTTGCCTCATACAGACCTCCTGGAGTTGGTGCAGCTGTATGAGAAGTGTGGCCCAAAGCGTGCACGTTTTTTTAGTTATTTACCACAGAACAATTATTCTATTGGATCCAAATACACCTCAACATGTAAATGGGCAAATGCTCATCTCTAATCGCACAAAGAATCAGCTAATCCTTGAAGAATCACACAGAGATCAACTGTAAGCTTTGTGGAAACTAGGTTGTATACTTCAGCCATCTCTGATTTATTATCAAATAAAGCTTATCAGTGTGATACATGAGATACTGTTTAAAATTACGGCTAGCCCACTTCTTGGAGGGAAAAAAGCAGGCACGCTAGTAGAATGTAAAAGGGTAACATTACAAACTAAAGCTCTCCTTAAATTTATTTCTTCTTGTTCAAAATCATCCAAGACATAAGACAAGGGCTCTCTAAGTGAAGAACAATGCCCAAAGATTGGTTGTTGTAAGCAGTAAACTGCCTGTGTACAGCTGAAAGCATCTCAGCTGTATCAAGTGTCCAATCCTGTTTGACATTCAATGGCATGGATTTCCACATGGCTTAAAGACCAAACAGTAATCAGCCAAGCCATCAGCTTTGTGCTTGTTTTCATAAAAATATAGGGAAGCCAAGAGCAGAAAACAGAAAACCTTAAACAGGACGTCTTTTCTAGCTCCCAAAGCCTGCAGTAACCAAGCCTATTAATAATAATGGAACAAAAGTTCACTACACATTTTCTAAACTTCAAACAATCCAGTCTTCACTGTATATAGAGCTGTAATATTCACATGTTTATTGCAGCCACTAAATACAGTAATAATGATGTCAAACATGACCACGCACTTGCCTAGGTAAGACTTAGATTTATGTCTCCATATAGCCAGAAATTAACAGCCTAACTTTTGTTTTCCCATGATTCACAGGGTTTCAGGAATTGTTATGATGTACTAGGAGGGGCAATAAAAAGCCTAGTAAAATAATGGATTAAGAAAACTCTCAGTACAGCAGGACTTGAAAACACACTTATCACAGCTGTAATTACAAGCCTGAATGGCCACAGCTGATCCCTAACCTCAAACACTGCTTACACTCCCATTCAATGAGTCTGCATTAAGAAAAAAAAAAAAAATCTTTACTGTGCCCTTATTAAACACGCATTTCCTTGTACTTATTTTAAAGGTTCTACTAGTTTAACCTGTCCATACAGAATGGATCAGATCAAGACATTACAAAATTAGAGCACTAACTACCTCCAAGTCCTCAGGTTCAGTTTTTCATAGGTCTTACCACTGTCTTTTTGCTGAATTGTTTCAGGAAGGGATCTGCAATCCTATTTACCTGCTATTTAACATCGGCAACTCACCATTCCCTCTACAAATTGCTGAGATTACTTTATCCAGCAAAGAGTACTAGAATTTTTTCCCTGTAATGTCCTGGTCAAACTGTGGATGTCTCAGAAAGTGTATTTGGTTTATGATATTGCTAAAGAATTGTCAAAGAGGTCCAGCTGGTTACTGTGAAATAAAAGCAGAAAATATTTAGGCTTTTTGAAAGGTACCATCTCCAAATATTTTTCTCCTAAGCTTGACTGTGACAACAGTTCAGCACCTGCCTGAAATAATCGAAAAAAGTCTTTAAGGCAAATGCGTATTTTTTAGTTAGACTAACAATGATGACAGTTGAGGTATAAAAAGCTCAAATTTTGCCAGTTTGGGGATGTTTTATTTCAGTATCTATCTTTGATATCAATCATGGAGGGAGCAGAAAAAAAAAGGAATTAAAATACTGTTCTGATTGTGTACACATAGTGGATGGGACAAGAAGTGTCTCAAATTGTAGCAACAAAACATCAGGCTAGACTTTTAACAATAGCATTTTGCTGGCAAAGGCAACAATGCTCTGGAATAGGTTGCCTGGAGAGGTCTCTAGATTGATTCCTAACCTCTAGATGCCTTTAAGAAGCTTAGACAAGCACGTCAGGAGTCAAGAGACAGTTGACTGTGACTTGGGAAAGTAGATGAACTGGAAGAGTGAGTTTCAAAGTTCCCCATATATAGCGTATATTTTCCCCATCCTCCCCGTGCTGAGGATGTATATGTGTATACATATACGCATACATCCCCACCCATATACATTCTATGGCCCCATTTTAAGAACCGTAAAACTTGGTACCTCTTAAATACTGAAAAGCCATGTTGAAAAGGATTTTATCTACCTAATGAACTGTGATCTCACATGGAAGACGCACAAGAGGGAAAGCAAGAGAAAAAGACTACGTAAACCTGCTCCAGATCTATGTTTGAGACAAAATGAAACAACCATTGAGGGAAAACCAAAAAAAGGTCCAGCTCAAAATCTCTTTTGGTTCAATGATTTTTGGAATTCTTTGGCCAAGCAGCCAAGTAACGTTCAAATCTCTGGTCTGCATCAGGTATGGAAAAACAGAAGTAGTCACTGTTTTGTGAGTTTTATGGCTAGCATATAAACTCCATTAGAGACCAAATTCTGTTCGCTATCTTTGCTTTTATGTAAAAGGCCTGAAAAATTACAGATTTTTTTCCTTTGGCTTGAACTAATATCACGTAAAAGTTAATTACACACACAAAAAAAGTATTTAATGTCCCAGGGCCAAGTTACTGTATGTCCACAGGGAGCATTAATAAACATGATTTATCTGACTTTATGAAAGTTGTGATTACCATTTTTCAATAACTGAAGCTATCAGCGATATGATACTTCTCATACCTTATGAAATTGAACCAAAATGGCAAAGCCTATTTGAATTTAGCTCAAATGCCAGTTTATTGCGAACATGTTCTCTTTTTGTTTCTCTATATAATGTCAAAATTCAGGGCTGGATTTCTGAGAGTACAACACACTAGGGCTCAGCTGAGAACAAACAGAAGCAGCCAAGCACATGCAATAACAAGCCTCTATTTTGGTGCCTAAATGAGAGGTAAATATTCCAGGGTAAAAAACAAACAAACAAAAAAACCCACCAAACAAAACCAACAAACAAAAACTGTATGCCTGCTTATTTTCAGAATTGTTAAACTTAAAGAAATGCATTTCAGCTACTGAACACATGGGAAGTATTTAAGTAGTTTCCTCTATGGAATAGAAAATACCACAGTACAAGGTACTTCTAGTCCAAGACCCATAAAAGTCAATTGGAAGACCTTAATTCTATCATACTTTGCACATATGAAATCCGCGTGCACGTATTTAAAAACTTTCATTAGTTCATAAAATTCTTTTTTTGTAATGAAAAATGTAAAGTCTATTTGAGGAGAACCATAACCATTCTGCAACTGCAATCCAATGTATAAAGTTGAAAGACTCAAATTGAAGACAAACACCTTTGGTTGCTGGTACAAGAGGAATTTAGAGATAGAACAGACATTTTATTTTCAAATAGAAAAGACTGGCAGTTAAAGAAAAAAATGCTGAAACTTCTTTGATCTGTAATAATACAAAAACCATTGCCATTTGGTGTTTTACCTCAGCAACCTGATGCCTTTGTTACGGGTTATTGATATTCTGCTTCTGAACTGCTACTGAAATACCACCAAGCTGTCGGCTCCCATTCAAATACTGACCCAGCCGCATCTTTCTTGTTTGGAAGACAGACAAAATAGTTGTAAATTGGTATGTATTGCTGTAGACTAGCAAACCCTAATATTTCAAGTATGAGTGAAACTGAAGAAATTCCTACAAAGGAAACAAAATTGGTACCTTTTCTTGCCGTACAGACATGACGGTTACAGTATAATTTGACACAAAAGCAAAGTTTGTGAATTGTATGCTAAATTGTCTTCAAGTGTAAGTCTTCCAACAAAATATACACATCATCAGCCTTCGATATGCTTAGTTTAATGCAGAAACATGCTAGCAACTCACCAGTTAATCACTTCCAACATATCAGAATATAGGAAGGTCTAAATACCAATTTACACATTAGGTATTAGGGCTTGCAATCCCTGTTTGCATTACCAAATACACAGGCTACTGCTAATATCACTATGCCAGGTATTTTTACTAGAAACTTCCAAAACTTAAACAGTGGTTCATCCAGTATATGCACACAAGATCAGCCCAAAGTCTTTTGATTTTAATAGTTTTTCAGAATAAAAATACTCTAATTTTTACTCAAAACCAAGAAAGTGATCACATTCCACAGAACCAGTTAATCTCAGGTGAATTTGTTTTAGAAGATACAGCCTGACACTACTCAGGCCTGGAAATATTCTAAAACAAATAAAAAAATAATGTACCAACAAAAAAAAATAAGTGATTTCCCTAAGTACTTCCATAGCTCGCATAAAGACATCAATTACCATCCCTTGTCTTCTAAATTAATGATTCACAGCGATGGATTATTCATGCAAGTCAGCCTGCTGAACGTTATACTTTGGGGAGAGAGTATAGCATGTCTTAATTAACTATATTTTGTATAAGCCAGAAGACAGTCAGAAAAATTTTATTTCTCTAGTAAATCAGGTAAAATGTAAGACAATAAAACTAGCTGCAATTTAAATTTGAAAAAAGTCTTCAGTAGTCCCCATAATCCATATTTAAGGTTAACTAGCAAGAGGACGTTGCCTCAATTGAGCTCTGTAACGTAGTTCCAAAGTGCTGTTTTGTTGAATGAACTGACTTCAGATCTTCTCCATTTAAGCATGAAAAAAGATGGACATTTCATGTTAATATGCCATTTCCTGTCATATGCACAACCTTGCAAGACTTCAGCGATGGTACAATTTCTTGTTTCAAAAGGATATCTAGTAATTTCACAGCTTTGACAGAAATTCAATTAAAGACTGAATTTTTCTATGAGTGAATGATACGTTAACATCTCATATTTTCTAAACGATCGCTGCATTCCAACAGCCTCCTTGAACATACGTAACATTTGTGTTGTCTATTGATGGTATTTATTACTTTGATCAGGACAGTAAAAAAAACCTTCACAATACAAACAGTACCTAGGATTTGCAATTGTTAGCTTTCAAAGTGTTATTCAATCATTATACCGAAAGATTTACAAAATAAAAGTGGGAAGCCTAAGATGAATGTTACCATTTATCCTTAGAGTAAGTAATATGAATGATCTAATATCACTAAAAATCTATACCAAGCGGCTCTAGGATAGCAAAGACCGCCTTGTCTGATGAATTATATGACCACCTAGTTGCTTACATGGCTTATATACAATACATTAAGGCTGTTAAAAGTATTAATTACATTCAAACAGACCTTCACCTTTTAACAAACTAATACCCAGATGCCTCACACTCTTTATTGGATTTTATTTTGTGAGTAGGAAGAGTCTGTTTTCTTTTTACATTAGAGAGACACAGGTTAAGTACAGATTAAATGACTTGTCCACCACCAAAGGATCTGAAAACAAGTAAGCTTTTTTCCTTCTTCCTTTAAAACTATTTTATCCATGGGTGTTGCCTTCTCTGAACTCCCACGACTATACTAGAGCCTTTGAAAGCAAATATTTCTTTTTGTCCTTGCTCTCTTGGTGTGTCAGCAATATTTCTGGGGATTCTTCTAAAGCCCCGCAATTCTTAAGGAATTAAGTAATAACTCAAAGACAGGATAGTAACATAGATAAGGATTAGGAAAGGACAGTGAATATCAATTCAATTAGTCTCTACCAATCCTGAAATGACAAATAGTGGGAACACAATATCATAATACATCTGCCTCCATAGGGCTTTCACTACAGGTAAAGATGATACTGTACGAGACCTAGCCTCTTATAACAATTCTTATATGGAGATTTGAATTTAAGTTGCTTTTATGTTGTTTATGCTTCAAATACAAGACATGCCAGTGTTTTTGTTGAGCAATACGCTTCCATCACTTCAAAGATTTTTTTTTCATTGTGACTGAGTGGAAGTTTGTCCTCTTGAAGCTAAAGGGTATTTTGCTGTCACTTCATATATGAAGACCTGGTATCAGTTATGTCAAATTCACAAGTGTACTGTGCTTTGATATTGTATGCAAATTTTCCTCCCTCACATTCCTATATGAAAAATTACCAATGGCATTTTTTCACTTCATGCATATCATCCCTTCAAAATAAATCTACTTACAGTCGATTTGTTCCTTACTCATTTTCATGGATATCTTCTTTATATACCCTGCTGCTCCATATCCCCCATAATTAGACATTTCTGCTTGCTTGTCTTTCTGATATTTGTTTTTCTTGGTATCTCCTCATAGATCTAGTATCCTGCTTTCTTTAGTATTTCAACACATGCACGGTAGGGAGAGCAGATGGAAACTGCCAGTTGCAGATGATGCCAAGTAGCTTCTGTGCAAGTGGACACTCCAAAAGCTCTAAAATCCACATGGGTTTTTGTGCTACCACAACATTTTCTATCCCTCAGAGATGCTGGAGTGGACTAATCAAAAGCACTTTCCTACAGGAGATTTGAGAACAAGCATGGTTGTAGCAGGCAGCGACTCCACAGGTGACAGGGAACTGGGGAGCTGGATTCAGGCATGTGAGACTTCAGAACCTGCCTGAGGAAGAACCAGAACACTTCGAGCTACAAAGCACCACAAACATTGCGTCCGGCTGCTTAGTCCTATCAGGCATCATCCTATTAAGAATGTTACCTCATGTCTTGCTGAATTCCCAGTAGATATTTAGATATGCTCTTTACACACCTGAGGGGCAGAGGGAGATGTGGGAAGAAGTTATTCATACCATTCTCTTGCCTCTGGCTTAAAAAAAAAAAAAAAACAAACCCCAAAAACAACTTTAAAAAAACCTCCACACCTCTGGACAAGTTCACATGGGGGTGGGATATTTCACAGACTACTGGTATTTTCTGTCTGAACTGGTAGTAATAAAACTAACTCCTGTTTCCTCTAAAAAGAAAGCCACGGCTAGTACTCCTCACAGTTCTGCTTCCCTGCAATGGCATTTTCAGATGGTAGAAGGAATGAGGTGGGCAATGCCCCTCGGAGATTAAAAGGAGCAGATATTTGTATGCAGACACTGCAGGAGCACAGAGCACCATGGGCACAGCAGAGGAAATGCTGGAGCACATGGAAGGACATCTCTACGGTCAGGCCTGGGCAACCAGGGAGATAAGAAAACAGGTGAGGGGATAAAGATGGAAGGCCCAATTCTGATGTAGAGGAATGACCTAAAGCAAGGGCAAAACATTCCTTCCAGACTTTCCCTACTATCAGTTGGAGACAACACGTAACTCCTATCTGTGATACTTAGGTCAACATTACTGTAGGATGAAAATGAGATCATAGCAACCAAAGACCAAAACAGTGTTGAATTAAAAGGCTTCAGCTCCCTATCTCCTATGTTTACATTGCAAGCGCTAGATGGATGTTCTTTGCAACACCTTTTCTTACTACTTTTAAGAGATTTTCAGACACTGCTGTCCTCTTCTTCCCAGGTCCTCAATTTGCAGACCACCACTAGTAGCTTCTTTGGATAGGGGAAACTGGGACAACAGATGTGCTTAATAATTTTGTGACTGCCAGAGACACAGGACAATGGAAAAAAGAAGATGGCCCATAGCACATGCAGTTGTGAAACAAGATCTTATTTTTCAGGCTAGATCACGGAGGTGTGGCAGACATATTAAGCATTAAAGTCTCCTCTGTCATCTTCAACTCAAACATCAGCTGTGTCAAATATTATCAGAACATTTATTTTGGAAGTGTGGAGTCAGCTTTGGCTCTTTATTTTTTTCTTTTAATAACCAAAACACCTGCTGCCTGTAATGTTACTGTGAATAAACAATGTTACTTTATTAAAGAGGTTTTTATTCACCATATGTAAGTGCACATGCTTTTAAAGACAAAATAAAATCACTACAGCGTTTTAAAAATCCATATCCAGTTTAATAAGAGACTAGTTTATTCCTCTTTAGTACTTGTAAGAATCATTAGACATCTTTTGACTCCCACTAATTACTTTGTTTTTGGCAGACATTACTGTTTCTTCCTCCTGCTTTTTTGAATAAATCTGAAATTAACAAGTCAATAAACTGACATATTTACAGTAAAAATAACTTGGCTTCTTTTTCTTCTTCCTCCCACTTCTCATATTTCTATTTGCAGATGAAAAGGTTATCGTTTACCTACAAGCTTTACATGTACTTAAAGCAGTTTGGGTAGGGACCTACCCATCTTCCTTTACATCAACAGGATGGCAAGTTGAAGACCTGATATTACAGTAAGCTGTTCATGTTGACTTAGGTTTTGATTAATAGCTTTAAATAGTTTAGAAAATAGAGCAAACGCTTCTTTTGAAAAAAGGTATCTGAGAAAGAAAACATGAGTTGCTTCAGTGAACTCAAATTGCTACGTGAAGTACACAATCATTAAATGCTCCAACAACTGCTTTAATTTAAATGTAGAAAGAAAAGCATTCAAAAAGGGCAGTTTTAGTGTACCAATTAAAAAAGATGTCTTAAATCTTTAAATCTATTTTCTTTCTAACTACAACTTACGTAACTGAGATGTATGGGGAAAACTGGGGCAGCAAATATTACTTCAGACATAGAAACAGTAACTGAAAAACGACATTTTGCTATACTGTCAAGGAAGGAGGCAGTCTCCAGTGGCTAAGTGATGGTGAGGAGCTCAGACAGGCTGTCTTCAGCAAAGTACCCACACTCCTAATGTTACCTTGACGTGACAAGGTCAGTTAAAGAAAAAATAAAATCATGTTGCAAAGTAGATGCCCAAGTTCTCCAGCTTACTCCATACTTCTACAGGAGAACCAAGGGCCGGAATGGCACCATTGCTCAAAAAGTACCAGATGCAAAGTGCGACTATTAAGTGTTCGGGCATATTATCTTATTGCAAAGGCAATTAAAGTGTTTGCTTTTCCGTGGTGTCTAAGCAAAATTCTTGGAACTCAGTCAGAATTCCAATGGCAAAACAAAGCCTTAAATATGTTGTTCAAAAAAGTTAGAAAGGAAATTATAGTTTCCTCTTCTCAGATGAAGAAGTCCCCCAAAGCCACTGTGCATACAGAAACATGGATGATAAAAAACAGATGAAAACAGAAGAACACAGGAACTAAAGTTCTTCTGAGGTTTGGAGAGATCATTCCTAGCTAACAAGTGCTTGGTTTTGTGGATTTAAGAAATCCCACTGTACACATAGTACAGTTTCAGTTTCAGTTCTGACAGAACTGATCTTTCTAGAAGAAGTCAATTGTCCATTAGCCCCATCAGGTCATCATGAGTTTAGATTTGTCAGATGTACACAGCAAATTAGAAATACTTTACATTATTAAGTAATTACTCATTTAGATGTAAGGGTGAAAATACTGCAGGGCTGAAGGACATAAATAAGTGGAAAGACGTCTTCCAATTAACAGGCTGGCTCTTTGTTTAAAACAGAATATATAACCAAATTGCTGAACTTCTCCTAGCCAGAATATTACTTGTCATCATTGATTCTTCCTGAAAGAATGGTCTCAAGGTCTGAAAAAATATTTCTCAAGAATTATCATAATATTTAAACTCTCAACTAAACCAAAAATACTTTACCACACAGGAGGTCAAATCTTATTAACCCAGAAGCCAGACACATATTTAACTTGCTAGCTCATATCGATATCAAATTTTCTCTTTTCCCATCTCCTAGCTGCAGCTGCTTTGCAAGGACTCTAAGAGACCAAAAGGATGCAGATAACTCACGCAGCTTTTATCACATTAGCCACAGTCTGCAGTTTTCATAATCGTTAGCTTTGAAGTATATTAAACAAAGCAGAACACGACCTTACAGTTGATATTTCTATCACACCACGTAAAAACAATTCTTTATCATACATACTTTATTAAGGCCACCAACCAAGATGCTGCTCGGAACTACTCAAAACACCAACAGGCAGCAAAGAACGCTGCTGGTGCCCAGCCCAGAGAAGCCAGGCAGCAACCACACCATAAGGGAGTTCACTGCTTTTAAACGCGGAGTCACTGTACATACCTGGGATTTTGGCTGGGTGGAGGGAACAACAAGAAGCAGAAAGTGTGCATGTGTACCACACTAACAGGAAAAAGAAACTGAAGCTTTTAGTTTCAAAATAATGCAATGTAGTATAGCTTTAGTTATTAGCAAAATGCACAGGTAATCTTATCTACATTTATGTTTAGTGCAAGAGGTCATTACTTTTTTTAGAAATAGAATTTTGGGGGAGGGAAAATGAAAAAAGATGACATTCTTTCAGCAAAGTCAGGAAATTGAAGAGATTTCATACAGGCATTCATCCTACCTGAATTCTCACAGTACTGTGTTGTTACAGACCTTCTCCAACATAACTCCCTTTTCTAATGACTCTACTGAGCTATTTACACTATAAAAGAAATAAATTTATATATTCCTAATGTGATTGATGCAGTTTACTTCCATCCCTGTCATTTTGTACTGCTTTAAATACCAAGCACAGAGGGGGAAAAAAAACCAAAACCTAAAGCTTTACCCTTGTTATTTAATTGTGGGATTTAATTTTTGTCTTGAAATGGATAGCTTCATTATCTCCAGAACAATTTCACAAAGAAATTTAAAGAAAATGTGTTGTTCCATCAAGTCAGTCATTCAAGATTCAGTATCTCCTTTCATCCTGCAGGAATGCATGTTACATCATTTCCACCCCAAGTTCACAAGACTAACAGCACTCAAAAGACACAAATTAAACCCAAAAATTTGAAAGATATTTCCAAATTTAAGTTAACTACTCTAGTCTTTCATGTATTTGAGGAAAAATCCCAAATTATCACTAGTCACAGCTAACATACAGGCATCTTCCTCTACCATATGCCCATTATACTGACATGTAACCAGAGATACTGACTGTATTAGATATGCAAGTGTACACAAAATAAAGAAAACACATTAATTTTTAAATCCATGTTTATACACCAACTTTTAATATTATTTTAAACACACAATGAAGATGAGAACAGCCAAAAGACTGAGTAGGGGACAGAGATACCTTATATTAATTCATATTGAGCCGATGTTTTATCAAACAGAATAATGTATTGCCTACAGAGATTATCATAAATTAATTTAAAAGGTATTCAGCCACGCCAAAAATGTGTCTTCATGGATGAGAAGCAACCAAAGAACAAATTTGAAATTTTGAGAAAAACATTAGATAGGATAGTTGAAAAGGACTTCAAAGAGCTAAGCAAAATAGATCTTGCTGTGAAGAATCCTACCAGCACTAACTCCTCTCCACTACTACATTTTGTGACACGTAAGATGATAAACTGAATTAAGCTATCCATACACATGACATTTACATTTACAGAATACATTTGAAATGCATTATTACAATGCTATAGCATTGCCAGACACTTGCTCCTAGAAATCTGCAAGACTACATACGAACATATACACATTCATCCATACGGGAGGGACAGATGAGGAGGTAACAAGAGACCCAAGTCTTAAGAACGGGCACAGAAACACACCACACCAGCACGCTCCCACAGGAAGCGGATCACTTAGCAGCTCAGACATAGAATAATCCCAGGCCATTTTTGGAATCAACTTCAGCCAGCAGTGCTGTAGCTGAAGTATTCAGTAGGCCAACAGACACACTGGACATTGTGTGGTTTCAACAACGAATACGAAAGCAGATGAGTGACAACCTCACAAAGACTTTCACATACATGACAGCAAATCATTCAATGATAATGGTAGATCGGGAGAGAAAGTCAAAAAGCAATTAAAAACCCAAACTCTATCTCAAAGTTGACTTAAGAATGTGAATATATAGGATGGAAAGTCTTGTGAAAATAAATTTTGGAACTCATGACTGCATTTAATAGCAAACTTATCACCACAACCCTTTACCATGTATTATTTCTTAAATTGCCCTGTGCAATTCTGTAGACAATCCATACCTTAAAGAAAAAGCCAAAAAAACATTCCTCCTCCTCCTTCCCTCACCTCCTTGACAATTAATCCTCATCCTACTCAACCAAACCACAACAATTCTGAAAAATACAAGGGATGTAAAAATAGGAAAGGGTGAATCTGATCAAAGAACTCACTGCTTAACGAACAAACAAAAAAAATAGAATCTGGAAAAGTATGACAAAATTGATGGGGGGGAAGGGGGAGACAGCATATTCTATTTTCAGTGTTAGCACCAACAGTACTGCAGCTTTGTAGCTTTACATTAAAACATACTAATTTCACTGAAACGGTAAAATACCATAGACATGCCTTTGGCTCAATCTATGCTATGATATTTTGGTAAATGTCTCTCACCTAAGCAGAATGGCATCACTTTCTGTTAGAGGGAAGTACTGATCACGTCAAAAATGATGAGACAAGAACTGAGGAATCAGAGACGGCAGCCTATTAATAATGCACAATTCATACAGACTACACAAGTTTTAAGTAGTCCTTTAATGCCAAGATGTGTGGAGCATTTGTTATATGAGGGATCATACACAGATCTGACTAAAACAAAACAAGGTGGTGTGGGGAGGAGAAAATTCAGTATACGTAATAAAGTCCAACTATCCAGGTGTTTTTTTTCTTTTTTTTTTTAATTTTTCCCCATACCCAGTGTTCTTGCTCACCTACACGAAGGTGATGGGGACCGGTAACACACCTAGATACATGCACACGATGTGTCTGATCCCACAGACAAACATCAAAGCCTTCCCACTTCGTCATCTCACTACTGCAAGAAGTTACACCCAGTGTCGGACAAGTTTAATACTTTAGCTGTTCATTCACATCGTGTTCCCACTGGAATTATCCATGTATCTTATTAACATTATGCAATACTGATCAACATTAAAAAAAAACACAACACAACCATCCTGATGCATCAGAAATGCGGATACAAATCCAAAACCGAGTTAACACTTTAACAGTTGAGCTCATTTTAAATATAATTTTAAACTTTAAATCTTAAGGAGATTGCCTCGACAAAAAAATACACCAGTCTACTTAATTTTTTTAACAGCCAAAAGACAGGGCACCGTCGGCAGAAAACTGAACAAACCATCGGAAGGAGCGAGGCCACAGAGGAGAGAAGCCCCTCAGAAGAAGCCCCTCAGAAACCCGGCTCCGGGCAAGGAAGCCACCAAAAAGCCGCACAGACCCGCCCCACACCCCCTTCTTCGTCACGGACGGGTTTTTAGGAACTACTGCTGCCACTCTCACCACAGTTTAACTTGAAAACCGAGCGTTCGTGCGGAGGCGCAGCCGCTGGAGAGCGGGGCTGAGGAGCGCCTCGGCTGCCGGAGCCGCTACCAGAGAGACGAAGGGCGACCCAACACCTGACGGGGGCTGGGGTTTTTTGTTTTTTTCATTCCCCCATCTCTGAAGTTCTCATAACGGCGGGGGAACCACCTCCGCTCCCAAACGCCTCCCCTCAGGCGGGCGCAGCCTCCCCTCAGGCGGGCGCAGCCTCCCCTCAGGCGGGCGCAGCCTCCCCTCAGGCGGGCGCAGCCTCCCCTCAGGCGGGCGCAGCCTC
>JAHREE010000175.1:667092-700226 GCA_033628505.1 Tringa tobata | reverse complement strand
CCGGGCCTGGGGAGCGTAGGCCCGGATGTGTTCTTATTTTTAGCTCGTCCTGCCGTGGGAGCGGAGCGCTGTCAGGTGGCCGCGGTGAGCGGCGCGGTCGGTGCCGCCTCAGGTGGGGGAGAGGACAGGGCTTCTTCCCGCAAACCTCCGCTCCCTGCCGGGCAGGGACGGCAGATAGCCCGGGCTGTGCTCCCCCGACTCGCCCGCCGGAGAGTCTGGGAAGAGCTGCAGCGCTCAGGTGTCCCATTAAACTGCTCGCTTAGCTGGTGCGTTGGGTTGGTTCCCTTCCTGTAGCTTGCACATACCGGGGCACAGGTAGATGGCTGAAACCTTGGGCCAGGTTTGTGCTGTTCCTGTTATCAGAGGAACTAATTGCCCTCTGGTATTTGTTTACTTGTTGGAATGTATTTTGAAACTGTATCTTGCCTCTTAGCGTTTGATAGAGTAATAGCCTTGCTTTCACATTCCCAAAGAGAAAAAAAAAAGAAAGAGAAACAGGGCTATTTTGCTGTGATTATGTATGACAAGAACCATAAACTGCTTCAGTTATACTGTATAATAATCTTAATGTTGCTGACTGGTGAAACTGGGGCACAGTCCAGGAGGCTCTAGTGTCTTATGTGGTAGGCAGACACAGAGGCTGGGTGTATTAGGACAGACTAAATCACTTCCATTTTGAAGTTCAGCATTGCAAAAGAACATGAACCAATTGTAAGCCTAAGTTTAGAGTCAGCTTGGATTTTAAGTTCCTGCAATTCTAAAAATAGAAATTTTGCGTTTATGGCAAGTTGGTGTGATATCTGAATTAGTCATATGAATTGATCGTAAAATAATAAAACGTATAAGCAGTTATGCTTTGTCAGACTGAGCTCGACTGTAAGTGGCTATATCTGCATGAAGATGTTTGAAAACTGCATATCTCTATTCTAGCGAGAGGCATTTAAAGATACTTTTGAAACTTCAATGCTATTTTCTGGTGACATTCTCTTTATTAACTCTTCAGTGAAACTGCTGGGTATAAGAGTTCATTGAATATGGAACCAATGCAGTAGAGTACCTTTGTTAAGTTTCTTGTTACTTTTGTTGATTTTAAAATGCAGAGATAGTTGTTGTAGCACTTGATCTGTATGCTAATTCCAATTAATTCAACCATACTGTCAGGAAGTCACCTCAGTTTTAAAAAGAAGCAAAGTAGTTCTGTATGTGAATCATAAAGCCTTCAGGCTTTGTACAATATAGTCTAAGTTATACATTGGGAAATAATTACAATCTATAACTGAAATATAGTGCTGGCAGGTAAGTTACCATCTGACAAGAAAAATGAGTATGGCCTCTTTTTAAATTTCTTTTAAGTGACCATTAATAAGGGAAACTTAGTTACCAAGCTATGCGTGGGGTATGCATATAGTTAAAAGAGCATACCCTGCAAATTTTTTTCCTTCTGTAAAATTTGCAACTGTAATTAGTAAATTACCTAAATTCCCTCCTCCCATGCACATTGGCCTTGCAAAAAACTTGGCTCCTATTTGTCTCTGAATTCAGGATGGAATTCATGGTGCTGTTTCCCTTCCCCCTCTTTTTCTTCCTTAACTGAAATTAGTTTTTCTGGTAACTCAGGGGGCTCAGATCAGGTTAAAGGTAAAACCTCTTCCCGAATCCTCACTGCAAGAAGTGGAACAGAACTTCTTGGCAGTAAGGATAGCCTTTTCTAGCAGGAATAGAGCTGTAATTGAAGAAGCTTATTGCTGGAATAATCACTACCTCAAGCATTGTTCCTCTTTAGTGCTTTTTTTTTAAAAAAAGAGTATCAATGTCTAGGTGCTTAAAGTTTTCAGATTTAAGGTAGATGAAGCCTGCGGAAGAGAACAGAGACAACATCAGTGCATAGCTAGAGCTACTGATAACTGAAGATTAAAATCCTGCCATTTCATACCTAATGTATCTGTTGTTTTAAAACTCTTTAAAAGTTGTAATCATGAGACTTTGCTCTCTCCTCCTTAAATGCTGGTTCAAAAGCTAGTGTTATACAAGCACCTTTCTTCATGGAATCCTTGTTTTTCACCCCGGCCATTAAGCAGGTGGGGCTTTGGGGAAGATTATGGCACTTTGTGATAGTTCTATTATTATTAAGTAGCTCTGCAGTTCTGCTTGATTTTAGTGCATCACCAAAAGTCTGTCAGTAAATGACACAGATTAGAGAAAGCAAATTATCACCTTAGATACTGATAACAGTAGTTGTACTTTTTGGGAAGTGTGGTGTTTTGTGCTATTTACCCTTTTTGGCTTAGAGGAAGTTTATCTTAATGTAATTTTTTTCTGATAAAAGTGCAGTTGAATGATTTAAAATGTCATTGGATGAGGGAATGGGAATGGGTCTATCAAAGAATCCTTCCAAACTTGTTCCTCATCTAAAACGTACCAGTTCTCTCAGTGTTTGCTGAATAGCTGGGATAATATTTTAGTACTAGAACTTAAAGGTTAGAATTTAAAATTTGCACTGACATTGAAAGTATATGCTGCATGTTAGTACATTTCTTGGAATACAGCTTTGTGTGTGATGGTTTAAGACTGGGCAGCAGGATTGTATCAACTGGCATCTTAGTGTAGTTTTCAGCTTTAGATTCTCTTGAAATTCCCTGTATCGTTCTGTACGTTCTATCTCATGGTTGTTTTCATCTGATGATACAGCATGATGCATGACTTCTAATTACACATATATAGATCTAAATCTGTGGGATCACTGTCAGAAAAAAAGATCAGGCTTGCACATAAATTAGTATTTTTCAGTCTGTCTATTCCAGACAACATATCCTACGATCTTCTCCTCGTCTTGCCCCGCAGACCAATTAACGAGTTTGCCAGCTAAGTAACACGTTTTTTTGCATCTTAACAGCAATTTGCCAGGATTTCCTGAGCCACACGACTATGTTGTTCTGTTCTAATAAATCACACTCTCATGGAATCTATTCAATTTCTTTTTTAAACTCAAGTAAAAGATTCTTTTGAGGTTGTGGTGAAGTTACATCTGAAGGATGTGAAGAAGTTGGTCCCTAGCTGCAAAGACAAATGGTGTGGCCATGTTAGGAGTGGGATACTTGCATGACAGCATGATGCTATCTAGTGTATCTTCTGGAAAGTGGGAAGATTTCTGGAATAATGAACAACCAGTGTGATATAGTGAATATATTTCTTTTCATATGTTGGCAACAAAAGTATTTGATGTTATTAAGTATTTCTTGTGTGCATGTATATTTAAATCAACTTCTTGTCTTGCATCACAACACTTGTATCCTTTGTGTTAATACAAAACCTTGGATTTCTGTTTTGTTTGAAGAGTGTCAATGTCTGGTAAAGAGGTAATAGATGGCATAGAATTGTTTTTATGTGGAGGGTTTTACTGTACTGTGGATTAGTAACAATAGCTTATGGCTCTTCAGGAGAAAATGAATTCTTCATGGTAGTCCACAGTGTAATAGGTTTTCACCATCATAAAAATCCATCATTTCAGTTAGTATTTCCTTTTCTTTGTGGATACTGCTAACCCATAAAAACAAAGTAATTGTATCTAATGATTATTTTGTCCTTTTTTTGCCCTTCTTCCTACGATCACAAAATCGTAGACTAGAACGGGGTAGACTAGAACAATGTTCAGTGACCTGATTTAACTGTTTTAAAAACTTACTCTGTTGAGAATACTATAATCTAGATAAAAACTTGAAGTAAATTAGTCTGTGAATGCTGGCTTCAGTGGTGCTTGTTAGTGTAGGGTCTTGCATGAGTGTATGGATTTGCTGAACTTCCAGAAGCACAGAATTACACAGTAAAACAAACCCCTCTCCATCCACTCTGCCCCTATCATTCCAGAGTCTTTAGTGCAGGGAATACGCATGTATAATAAATGGGACAGCTTGTACTTGCAGTTGTGAGTGAAAACTTGTTCAGGCAAGTTCCCTCCCCCCCACGTGAGTAGACTTTGCATGAATTTATGTAACTCTGAATCAAGTTCTTTAAAGATACTCAACTTTTTGAGGAATCATGAATATTCATTTGTATTCTTCTACATTCCTGACAGCTGTAAAGTATCTATGGGTAGGTGATAAAAATGTGAAAGACCTGATTTTTGCAATTCCATCCACGTAGAGATATCTCATCTACACAGACCCCTTCTTAAAGTCTCCATAATCCTGTTCTGTGGCTATAGGAATCCGCTCACGTTTGTGATGTTAAAGGCTTGAAAAAAGAGGAAAAAATGGATGAGATTTTGCAATAAGATGTCCATGTGAGAAGACTTGCATAAAGAGCTGTTACTTGTTACTATAGTCATGTTTAATTTTTCTTCAAATCATGTTTTAACTGTTGGCTGTTTCTGTAGTATGACAAGTTCTTTGCTTGTTTTCTCACTTTTAGGTATATTCATCCTGCCTAATCACATGCGTGCATGAGACATGCATGGTATTTGTAGACATCCAAGATTTTCTCTGTGCTTACTGTAATCAATAACAAATTTCAGCTGTATAATGATAGCTAAACTACTATATACCTGCCTTGGGCAAAAAAAAATAGCTCTTCTATTTAAACAGCCTGAAGTTTTTTAGCCAGTGCAGAGCACAATGAGGAATTTAACTTGAAAAAATATCTTGGCATTTTATCCTGTTCAAACTGTTGGGATAGTGATATTGATTACTATAGTAGCTTTTGCTGTTTCTTAAAAATGTCACTTTTTTCACTTTATTTTACTAAATATCAGTAAAAGCGGCATGCATACATACAATGCCTGAGGTCTGAAGCTGATTAGGAGGAAAAAAACCTCTAATGCATTAAGTACTCCAAGCAAATGTAAAAATTAAAACTGTTAATATCTTTCTGTGTATCTTTATTCTTAACTTTGACTTTAGATCTTTAAACCCAACTATGTTATATAAAATATTTTAAAAGAATCTTACAAACAGAGAATACAGCAGGCTGTAACAAAGACTTCTTATGAACTGTAGGGTGACCTTTTTTCTTTTCCACATCATTTCAAGGTCTGGGGACTGTTCACTCTATGTTGGAGATGATGAGCTGGACTGGGTGGAGAACTTTCAAAACTTAGGTTCAGTTACTGGAACAATAATTTTCCATTGAGTTAACATTGCTGTTGACACACCCGGAGTCAAAACATGACTTAAGATTTCTGCTAATATAAAACCAAAGATGTAGTATTTGGAATTCAAATGGGTAGAAAGCAGGCACTGATCTCCAGCAGAAGTACAATTTGACGTATATGCAAAAATGTGGAGTATCTATAGGTAGTCTTAATGTTAATTGTCCTAATGTGTCCATATGGGTTTGGGGGCTACGGCATGTAATGCTTCGCAAGCTTTTTATATATGTGAGTGGTCAGGAATCTTAAGCATCTGCTTAGGAGTGGTGGCAAGATTCTTGTAATACTTATCAAACAAAATAACTTCTTTCAGGAAAATTAATTCCATAAGAATTGGTAGTACCTTACTCTTTAAAATATCTCTTCGCTTAATAGATTTCAATTAGGGTTTTAAAGTTACATGAAGTAGTCATTCCATATTTACTCAACTCATGTCATAAGTAATTCCTAGTTTCTAGGCAGTAAAAAACTTATGTTATTCTGTGCCTTTTCATTTTTAGAACCTCTCAGTCATGAGCATTCATAATTGTTTGTCCTTTTTTTTTTTTTTTTTTTCCCCCTTGCACAACCTAAGGACGCTATATTTTCCAAGCGCTTCAAGTATTCTTGCACAACGAGGAAAAAGAAGAAACATTTCAGTGAATGAGGAGTTTTTTGCTTCTATAGTGTTTTCCTTGAGAAGTGGGTCTTTGAATGAGGATGACAATGGAAGAGATGAAGAATGAAGCAGAGACCACTTCTATGGTTTCCATGCCTCTCTATGCTGTCATGTACCCTGTTTTTAATGAGGTAAGCTATGTTTTGCTTTAGAATGTAATAATCCCCATTGGGAAATACGATCACAGTAACAAGTTGCTCACCTTGATGGGGAAAGCTTTGGGTCTAACACCATAATCTTTCTATACGTTGATTTAACTTTCTTTCCACAAGTAAAATTTCACGCTTATCAAAGATTGCTGGTTCTTTTTTCTTACCTTAGAATTGCCTGACCTTTTTTCTTACCTTTCACAAACCTGTAGCTCCTGCGTTCTATGGCAGGAAGTTACGTACAGTTGAATGTGTACCCATGAACATCTTGATACGTATTAATTTGACTGCTAATGGCCGTAATTTAATAGGATATTTGTTTTTCTGCAAGAATCAGGGGTGGTCAAGATGTTCTCAAAAGCTTCTGTCAGACTTCTGTAGGCTGGATAAATGTGAAATACATTTAGGGACATGTTTGATTTTAATGTTTTTATTTTGGGGGGTGTTGCACACCGCCACAGGGGGAAGTCTTTCCTTTGGGATCAAACTTTATAGCATTTCTCCCTCAAATGAGATCAGTATTTTGAATGCTTCTGTCAGTTCCCTTTTTCACTATGCTGTATGAGGCAAGGCATGAGTACTTGGCTTGTTTTGTTCTGATAACATTAGAAATGCTAATAATTCTAAACTTTTATTTCAGCTAGAAAGAGTAAACCTATCTGCAGCTCAGACACTGAGAGCAGCTTTTATTAAGGTGAGAAGTAACTTATACTGAAGAATGATTGTTTAAAAGGTAAATCGTATATGATGAAGCTAAAAAGTCAGCTGTCTTGTTTCCTTGCATCTTCATGTTTGAAGACTACATCCTTGATCTAATAGTCTAAAAATAAAAATAAACTGGACATAAAATGGACTATTACATGGACCATCTGGAGATGTCTGCAAATTTTATGCTTAGAAATATGAATGATACAAGCATAGTGAGCAATTTTAAACAAACATAATCTTGTCGTGTCCATGTGGAAAAGTTTAAATGAGGAATTGGTCAGTGAAGGTAAGAAGGTAATAAACTTAGTCTAAATATGACAAGATTACGTAGAATAGGTGCTCATGAGAAATAGGCATGTAGCAGATTTGAAAATGGCTTATAAAGTGAATGGTAATGGGATTATTTTGTGGATGAGGATAATTCAGTGCTTAGATTTGCATCCATCAGTAAATGAAAAAAAGATTCTTCCAACTTTTCTATTATATTGCTAAAGAATTAAAATAAAGGTATTTCTTTATAATGCTTTATTGAAGTGCTGATCTTTTGAAATTTTTATACCAAAAATAATTGTAGACATGACGTATCTTAACATGTGACCTGTGCAGCTAAGTAATACTTCCCTGTTTCTACACTTAAACCTAAGCGTACCTAGACCGTCTTAAGTCTCAACTAGAGCTCATAAAAGCTAAATGTTCTATGACTGGTGGTAAGGAACTAAGCTGAATGCAAATAATGTAAAAACTGAGATACTGATGGAAAAGGTAGTGCTAGCTAAAAAAAAGTACACCCTCACTCTTACTCAACGCAGCATAATTCTTTGGTATCTGCACAGGTAGTGTGAATACCTCCAATGTTAGTCCAGCTTAGCTTTGCTAAGTTGTTTATTGTTTTTTTTTTCCGAAAAAAGATGCTGTTTGAGCATATGATGTGATTCATAACAGGCATTTTTACAAAATGTCATGTGGAAGGTGGGGGAGTAGCACCTGTGTTGGAGTGAATTAAATCCCAGTACATGCAGTAGCTTTGTCTTAAAGCTTAGTGTTTACGGAAATATAACAGAATATAGAATTTAATGAAAAACTTTCTCAAATGGAAATGAGTGGGAAAGGCTTACAGGAAAAGTTGTTTAGACAAAACCACTGATGTAATCCAGGAAAAATGGATGTTGTAGCAGAAGAATGGTGTTCAATGTAATCTAGTTTAAAGCCATTAGACTTTTAAAGTGTCTAACAAAGTCCTGCAGTTTATGAAGCTGAAAAGTTACATGAAAATCTGGTTTTGTACTTGCAGTATTCAGGTCTTGCATATTTAAGAATAAAAATTTTTTATACCATACAGGCTGAAAAAGAAAATCCAGGTCTTACACAGGACATCATTATGAAAATTCTGGAGAAAAAAAGTGTGGATGTGAACTTCACGGAGTCTCTTCTGCGTATGGCAGCTGATGATGTAGAAGGTAATATCTCTTATGTTGAATAAGTGTATTTTTAATTACATTGTGAACTAGGAACATGCATTTCTCTATGTCTATTTTCAGAAGAGGTTATTTGTTTCTTAATAAATGGTAAAAGAATATTTGTATTTTCTGAATACCTATTTGGGAGAAGTTAAATCTCCCTAAAAAACATACTTGACTAATAAGAGAAAGATGAAAATGAGTGTTTAGAACAGTGTTTATGTGGGTGCAGAGTTCACCTTTTGCAATGCTAAAAAGGTGGAAAAAAAGCATGTATGGCGTATAATATTCACCTTCCTTTTCTCTGCTTCAAATTAAAAGCAGTAGGTATACTGTCAGAGAAGGGGAGTATACAGTAGGCTTTAAGTTATTTTAATAATGAATTTGATTTGTGAGACACTGAAGACACTACACTAATAAAGTAAGATGGGCTGTTTTTCCAATTTGCAATAATAAAGGTTATTGTTATGCTGTGTTTCTGTTGATGCAGAGCGTATTCACTGCAGTTTTCTGGTCATGGCTTTTTTTGTGCTGTTCACCTTCAAATGTAACATGCTGCATTCTGTGTAGTGCTTTTAGTTGTCACTAGAACTTGAGGAAAAATTAATGGTATTTTTGAATGTTCTTCTTGTTAGAGTATATGATTGAAAGACCAGAACCAGAATTTCAAGATCTTAATGAAAAGGCACGAGCACTTAAACAAATTCTTAGTAAGATTCCTGATGAGATCAATGACAGAGTGAGGTTTCTTCAGACAATCAAGTAAGTCCTGTATTATGTATTTTTCTGCAGAATGAGGGGTCAGACTTTGTATTTAAACCTGAATGTTCAAATGCTGTACGAGATGGTAGAAACACTGTTCCCATTGGAAAGGAGCCTGACCCTCACTTATAAATGAGCAGAGTTAAGTATTTTTAACAAGAGCCTCATGTTATGAGATCAAACTTAAGTTCTGATTCCTAGTTTGAATTCCCATGCCACTGGTCTAGCTCTTTGCATTTGGTCTTGCTAAATCCTGTCTGACACTTACTCTGTAGAGACTGTTTTAAGAAGTATTTGACTACCAGAAGGGGAATAAATTCCAACTTTTAAATAGGGTAATTTAAGGATATTACAACTGTCTTTTTATTACCAAATAGGGACATCGCGAGTGCAATAAAGGAACTTCTTGACACAGTAAATAATGTCTTCAAGAAATACCAATACCAGAACAGGCGGGTACGTGCAATAACTCTACGATGTTTTTAATAGTATAAGAGGAAGCATATCCTTTTGATGAAAGGATGGATAGAACTTAACTGGTCAATGACATAATACTTTAATAAGGGGACTGTTGTATGGTGGGTCTCGGCAGTTTTATAGGAAGAGGGCAGTTTCTCTGCATGTCTGCTAAAAAAAAAATAATGAAACATCCTGTACATACATAATGGTAGCCAGTCTTCTCTGTTTAACATCAAGATCCTGACCATTCCCAGCAATATGTGTACTAAGACTCTACTCCTGGTGGTTTTGTTTTTTAGGCGCTTGAGCATCAAAAGAAAGAGTTTGTAAAATACTCCAAAAGTTTCAGTGATACTCTGAAAACCTATTTTAAAGATGGAAAGTAAGTATGTTTTTCTCCTAACATTTGATGTAATGAAATCATCCCTTGTTGACTAACAAGGGAAAATAAGACAGGCTTTTGGGCATCAGCTATCTTCTTCAGGACCTGCCTGGTTTTTTTTCTTGCCAGTGTCCTCTTACCAGCATAGGTTCTTAAAAATATTTTTGTTCCTTTTGTAACGCCTTTGAGGAAAGGGAAGTCTGTTCAATGTACCACCATACAACACCCATGTGCATTACTAGCTTCGAATTTGTGTATGTGAAGTTAAATTTCCTGTGTTTTTTTTCAGTGTATGTATAAGGAAAAAAAAAAAAAGAATGCTTTATTGAAAAAAAGTAATCTACTTATTTGAAATATCTCTTGCAAACACTAAACACCTGTGCAGTCTTTTCTTTGATTTAAACTTTTATTGTCCCTTCTTTATAGCTTCTTACAGTGCTTTGCAATGTTTGGAACTACTCAACTGATTAATCTTTTTATATTTGAACATTTTAGCCTTCAAACTGAGGGTTTTTTTCAGGTCTTCACCTTGGGTTTTGAAGTCACTATTCTTGTGTACTTCACTAGAGTGACTGTTTTGGATGATAAGAGTATCTGCCTCAGATTTTGACAGTGCCAAAGTGTTCTACTCTTTTAAAGATGAGAACTAATTTCCATGTCTGGTCTTGTTGAGCTGGGCAAATACTAAGAGCACCCAGGGGATGGTGCGTTACTAAAGGAAGAGAGAAGGTTTGAGACCAGCTGTGAATACTACATTACTCCTATCAAAGCACTCTTTTTTATTTTTTTCCTTGCTCTTACTGAAAGTGGGGCTAAATACCAAAATGAGAAATGTAGACCTTGGTAGCTTTATGATTAATGAACAGATGTGCAGAGAACTTTTCACATGAACCAGGTCTGAACAGTCTTAGTTGACTGAAAAAATGAGGAAAGGGTTGGATGTGGTGTGCATATACCCCAACCATACTGGAAGAGACCACCTTTGTTTAGCCCTATGTGAAGTGAATGCTGTGTATCGTGGGCGTGAGCTTAACGTGTGTTAGGGATTATCAATATTGCAAGAAATTCCAGGTAAGACTTGTATGTCATATATGTGTGGAATTGGAAGTAATTTAAATCTCTCTGAACAGTGTGGTGAATAAAGATACCCTGCTCCTACCAGAAAGTAACAGCACTAAACAGGGTAGTCATGCTCACAGATGTCATTACTGAGCTGAAAAACTCAGTGACTCCACACCCCTTCCTTAACAAAATGATAACTAAAATAGTATGTCGCTTCCATTTGCATGCCTGCTTAGCCTTTCTTGAGGAGAGAGAGTTGCAAATTCTGAAATTACTAGGGGATGAGGTGTTCAGCTTTGAAGAGGCGTTTAATGATCATCATGCTCCACTCTTTTTTTCATAGTTAGCTAAAAGTCCAGAACTAAATGATTGAGTTATCAATGATGATTGAGAGCCAAAGTCTTTTAAGTTCCTGCCGATAAAAGTAGACTTTCTAGGATTAGCTATGCAAATAAGTTTATCTGTTTGCCAGTGGTAAGCTTCAGGTAAATCACAATATGGTAAAACCAATATGTTTCCAGTTTGCAGAGCCCAAATGCCAGTATGTTTAGTTGCCCAACCTTAATGCTGTATTTATTGAATGACGTGTTTCTAAAAATTTCTGAAACAATATCTTTCTCTTTTAACAGGGCAATAAATGTGTTCATAAGTGCCAACCGACTAATTCATCAAACCAACTTGATACTCCAGACCTTCAAAACTGTGGCCTGAAAACTGTATATGTTGAGAGTTGTACTTTTCAATGGTGGATAGGGTACCTTTATATGTAAATTTTAAAGTTTTGACTGTATAAATTATCAGCCCCTCTTGAGGGGCCTAATGCAGGATTTTGAATGGGATTATTGCCATCTTACACCATATTTTTGTAAAACATTGTAGCTTAATCATAATCTCACAATGAAGATTTTGCATCACTTTTTGCTATTATCATTCTTTTCAGAATTATAAGCCAAAAGAATTTACGCCTTAATGTGTCATTATGTAACATTCCTTATAAGAATTGTAAATATTTGGTGTTCTGTTTCTGACATTTTAACTTGAAAGCGGAAAACTGCAAGATTATGTATTTAACAATATTGGTGGCAAATATTCAATAAATAGTTTACATCTGTTAGACTGTCTTTTTGTATGTAAACAACAATGCATAACTCATCTTTCTAGAACTGCAGAACATTCATTAAATGAAAAAAATTAAAATTATTTGGGTGCTTCAAGCTACTAGCAGTTCAAATCAGTATAAAATGAGGGTTTTTCCTTAAAGCTGAGATTTTTGGCTGTGATCTAATACTAGACCAGAATACTAGTATAATTCTATTTAAATGTCTTTGGCAAAATAATAAAGAACCCCAGAAGTGAGGTGTGCTTTTGTTTTTGCAGAAACTAAATCCCACTTCTTTCTTAATCTTCTGTTGGTGGTGCGTTAACAGGTTTTTACTCCTAGACTCCTCTGAGGTTTTGAGCAGAGAATTACTTTAACTATATGCAGCTGACTATGCAGCCATGGGTGAGTTAAAAATATTAAGATAGTTGGGTTTTATACTGGTACCCTTTTGGGAGGGAGGAGGAGAGAAGGTAGAACTCTTCCAGGTAGCACTAGTGATGTCTATACTATGCATGCCAATAAGGCAACTATTTTTTTCAGGGATTGAAATCATACGAGAACCTCGATTGACAAAAGACAAAACTTGTGTATGTAGATGGTTAAGAACTGCTAATGGACAGATTGAAACTTTATCATTGTGATTTCAAGGTAATATTTCACAAGTTTTACTGAGTATCTTGCATACCCCTTTGAAGTGCACCTTGAGTTTATTTTGAAATAGAATTGTTATAGAATAAACTTCTGAAAGTCTTCAAAATATTTATATGGCCATAACTAGTAAGTTTAGGGAAAGATGTGAAGCAGTTTATAAAGCTGCACAAGTTGTTGCAGGAGGAGCACTTCAGGCTGAAAGAGCACAATTGCTACAAAACTATTCCTTGTTTTAGGTAAAATGATGAAAAAAAGGTACAGCCAGACTTTTCTTGCACACTGACCTGGTGCCGTATCGCTTATCCGGGGCAAGTGCCTTATCCAGAGAACAACAGCTGGGTCTGAGTTTGGTTTTCTGTTGAAATAATCTAAAAGGAGAAAATGGTATCTGCAACCCTCCAAAACAGCACTGGATGTTCTGCTGTGTATCTGTGCATGGAAATTGTTTCCTTGTTGAAAGCACTGACTGTAGTGAAATATAACAATGTGAAGGAGAGTATTATGTAAAAATGAGTTCTTGGGAATGTACGTTGTGAATTTCTTAGTTACATAAAGCTATAAACAGGACGTGGTCCTTAAAGCTTGCTGTTCAGGCTGTTTTCTCTTTTGACAGTGGTGTTTTGTGTTTACTAGCAAATGGAGCTGAGTGACATGACGAAGGGATGCACATACAAATAATAGTTAAAACTTTTTGTTATTTGTTACAGCGTGGCATGCTAAACTGTCACTTCTTGGAAAGTGGTAGAAGAGAAGCAATGTTAGCAGCTACTAAGGAGCCTCTGACTAAATTAGAGTAATATTTAATTTGCATCTTTGAATTCTGTATGTAAAAAGGCTGAGTAGTCTTCCTTGCGGATGATGTTAGCTTAAGTTGTAGCGCCTAAGCGCTTAATGAAAACTAATTAGTTGGGTAGAAGAAAGGGAAAGGCACCCAGAGGTTCTGATACTTCATTTGTTTTGAAAAGAGTGTTTGGTAGTCGGGAGACTGCACCAGTGGCTGTAAGCAGAGACAGTACGGTTGGGTTATACTTTGTGAATTGGACTCAATTCCAATACAATTCTGTGATTTTCCTATTTTCTTGTGTTGAGAGGAGCGGTAGCTAGTGTTGGCAATCATTAGTTGAATGATACCGCGTTTATGCCTGCAGGTGTAGTAAAAAATAAAAAAAAGAAGTATGACTTGGGTTCCAAGCAAGATGCTGCGTTGTCCTGCTAATTGATTCCTTGAAGTTAAAGAGGCTGTCAGGAAATGGACTGTTCCTGTTCCTCAGTTCTTCCTAGAACCTTAATTGGGTAAAAGGTACCAAGCATAGGGCTAAGTTTCTGGTAGTCTGGCCAATATGTTTTCTTTTCCTTATAACCTTATTGTGATTTCATTTTGTTACCCTTAAAAGTAATGGAAAATTATTCATTGTAATCAATGTCTGGTAATGGGAAAACTTGAAAACTGATGTCTTCAGGTCACACTGTTCTATTGTGTGCAGTGAATCCATATCTAGTGATCTTACAAACTTTATTTTCCACTGAGTATGAGCTGGATCATGTGTCTGTCAAATTTTATTGTGGTTTTGCACTTTATTCAAGTTACCTGAGTAGCTAAAGATAAGTTTCTCTTGAGGATTTCTAATACAGCAGTTAGTGTTGCAAAATGCTATTAGAAAATTTCTGCTGTGAATGTGGGTTATAATTGATATGATAATGTTAACATACAGAAGACCATTCTAATAAATAAAATAAAACTTTGTATATTTGTTAATGAAGCAAAGAAATGTCTTAATCACTTGTTTTTATCTTCCTCAGCCTATAAAGAAGTTACGTAAAGCTTAGATTAGATTGACTTATTTCTGGTTAGGACCTTCTTGTTCTAATACCGATAAAAAGTTCTGTTTAAAAGTGTGTAAGATGTGCCGGGTGCTTAGCTTGATAGAAGCTGTAGCTTGAGTTGACATAAAGTGGTAAGTATGAAATTTCACAGTGTTCTGGTGTCAGAACTTCAATTTATCCAGACAGGAAGATGAAGTAGTATCAGTTTTGATTAAGCATTATCTTTTCACATTATTTTATCTAGATTACAACTGAAGTGTTCCTTAATGTTCTTTTTGGATCTTTGTATGTCAAGGGGAGACATGCCTTTTTTTATTCTGCAGGTGTTACCTATGTCGGTATCTTACAAGAGACTGTGTTTGCTTCTCTCAGTTGGGTGGGGAATGAAAAGAAGCTTATCTAGACAAGTTTGCCACAAATCTGAGTTTTAGATTATTCCATTATGAAAGGGAGACAAATATAGCTTAATGTGCTCAATACTAATAACTGGATTTGGCAGAACGGTGATTATGACTTACCTTTGGAGTAGGCACTGGCTGTTCTGCTCGAGAATATTACTTTGACGTGCTCAGTCTGGCTCATCTTCCCACAGGACTAACCAGTGCCTTCTGGAAAAGGTACTTGCAGAGTTTCTGCTCGTGAGGTGTGGGGACTCTTCTACCTTTGCCTAATGGTTCACTGCATTTGTTCACTTTGTCGTTTTTCGCTCCGCTGTTCCAGTTTTCCTCATGTTCTTCTGGGCAGATGTTGCTTTCAAAAGAGAACAAGTAGGAAATGTCCTTCAGGTGCAGAACCACTTCCTAGTGGTAACCTTAGTGCTAAAAAATAGGACTGAAAAGATGCTGCTCGATCATCACGTTTGACTTCCTGTTGTAGAAGTTTAAAAGTACCATATAATGGTGCTCATAAATATGTCAAGTTCTATTTTAAAGCGAACTTCTTTGTCCTCATTCCTCTTGTTAGATGTCACTTCAGAAGTCTGAAAGGAAAAAAAAAAAAAGCCACCTTCAAATACCAAAGTTTAGTACGCTGCATAAATTTAATTTATGATGAAGAATTCGCTAACCTTGTCCACAATCAGTTGTTCTTTTTCCCTCTTCTTCACTTAATCTTGGAATGAATTGTATACCATCTTGGGCTTTGCTGCTTAAAGAAAAGCAATCCCAAGTTTTTTAGTCCTCTCTAAAAAGGGAGGAGGTGTCAGGCAGTGCTAAATTTGCACCTTCGAGGCTGAGACAGAACAATTTGTCCTCATGCTTGTAACACAAGCTTGAATTTTGCAACAAAATTAATTGGAGTTGGTGCCTCCAGGGTGGAGGAGGAAGGTTTGGCTCATCTAGAGACTGCTGTGGAGGTGATGTCCCTTCTGCCTCACAGCTTGGTTATGGTTTTGTGACACAGTGCTTGATTTCTGAGATGATGCAAAATACTTCTGACTAGATACCATGCATAGCAATTCTTTGCTGGGTGGTGTAAGCATCTTCTCCGTAACTTCTTATTTTGCACCTTGTCCTCCTTCATCCCCCAGAGATGGCAGTTCAGGAACCAGAATGTGCATGCTTGGGGTCTGTAGGCAGCACTTCATCACACCAAGGACTCGTGTAGCACGGGGGAGAAAAGCTATTTGCTCAGCATCTACACCAGGATTGATTCCTAGGTGGTCAGGTGGGATTCCTTTCTCTACTTCAGCACACATTCAATGTTTATTCACACCTAGTTGTGCAAGATCTGTGCAAGGACCTCACTTTTTTTAACACCTGTTGTTAGGATAAGTGCAGCTTGGCAACATCTGAGGTGCAAGAATTGGCTGTGCCTGCAAAGCAAACACAAAAAGCACCTGGCCACTATCAGATTATGCAATTATAGGAGAAAGGGTTTAATCTCTTCCCTTTTCTGCCACCTCACAGTGCTGCTTATCACAGGTCAAACTGCATTAAGATCAGTAAGACCTTACCTGGCAGCACATGCAGTGACAATTTGCAATTTTAGGAGTCATTCCAGAAAATGTACGTCATTGGGTAAAGATTAGTTTGGTCTCAAAATTACAGTTGAAATTTTGACTTTTGTTAGCCTTTCCTATTGGTATTCCTTTGGAATTTGTTTCTTGCTATTAAAGATGTGTAGGTGCTTCCTTTTATTTTTTTCCTAAGCAGTAACCAAAGGCAGCCGTGGAGGGAAGTTGGGTTGATTTTGTAGGTGCTGTCACGAACTGGGAGACTTGTGAGCACTGAGAGGAAAGGAAGCAAAAGACTGATCCATGTGGGTGTTAGACTCTTCTCACCCTAGAGACAAGTGTGTTCTACTTACTGTATTCAAGAAGGAAACGAGTTTCTTAGTGGTGCAATTCCATTATTGGTGCCAAGGTAAGCAAGATCGATTTTTCAATTGCTGATTCCTAATGCACACTCAGATACGCTGTGTAAATGTTTATGAATTTGCATTTGATAGTCAAAAGGATCATCGTACCTGATGGATATAATGATTTTAGAGAATATTTTGTAGTACTTCACTAAGCTAAAAATTTTAAAACCCTATATCTAAATTAGACATGTCTTTGACATTTTATTATTTCATAATTGTGGCTTCTAGACTTTTCACAGTAGGTAATTGCTTTTTTCCCCAAAGCTGTGTTAGTCTCCAAGGACAAGCGATGGGTGAAATAGAAGCCTGAGTGCCTGAAGTTTTAAAGTAAAGAGAATCGAGTATGAGCTACAAATATAATTCACTTAAACTCTCTTCTTTGCTGCTGGCTATCTAATCTCCGATGGATCCACAGTCAAAAATGCTGTGGAGGGATCTGAAAGCAGACTGAGTTATAACCTTTAAGAAAATGCAGGACATTTTCATGGTAAGTGAATTTTCTAATTAAAATGTTAATTGGAAGGATTTTGCCTTGCTTATCGAGAAAAATGTGGTAACCATTTTTCACTGCTGTTTGCATAGCCATGTGATATTAATAATTTTGTGTGGTTTTCTACATCTGCTTAATGAGTGACAAACAGAATTTTCTCCAGTGGTTTGGAATTGGCAGATCAGAAATTCCTGTCAAGGATGTAATGCAGTAAGGATAATAAATATTGCCTACGAAGGTTAAGAAACGAAACTCAGTCCGAGCTGCAAGTTTCCTCTGAAACTATGTCTATCTAGATATTGTATAGGCTAAGTGAAAATCCCATGTGTGTGGCACTACATCTGTAGGGAAAGTGTTACCAGTTAACCCAGCACTATTATTTGGGGAGCTGTGCTGCTTATCTGACTTTTCTCAAATTAAATACATGTTCTTCTAAAGCCTTACAAAGATCCTTGGTTGCTGCACGTGATGGCAGAAAAAAAAAATCCTATCTATTTCTATTTGATTAAGAATTACCAAGTTCAAGGCACAAAGGAAAATCTAATTGGAGCTGAGTTTTACCTGCATTTTTTTACATGGTTTAAAATATCAAAAGCAAAGTAAACATTTAACAGTAAAGCCTTGTGCGAGTTCATATTTTCTATCAGAAATACCTGAATGAGAACTGATATGTTCTTTTCAAAGAGAAAACAAATGTCCATGTTAGTATGGAAGTATGTGTTGATTGTTGGTTTTTTTTTTTTTTCATTCCAGCATAATAAGAGATCTTTATATCATGAAATACAAGCAATAACAACTGCTGATGAAGCCAAAGTAAGTGAAGTTCAACCTGTTGACCTCTTTCTATCCGGAGCTTTTTCTCATGAACGTGCAATAATGCTTCTGTAACTCTCTGCCAATATACAGAAGCAACTTGCATTAGCAGAGTAATGCATAAGAAAAATACAGCTGAGGTGCAAAAAAAACCTGTTGTAATCATGTCAGTTAGACACAAATTAAACAGCAAGGCTGACACACTGGAATAATTAGAGATCAAACCTGCCATTCGGCCAATTCTCATTTACCGAGGTGTCAGGTGTGTGATGTGTCACCTTGTACCAGAGCTGCATCTGCAAGGACACTGGGCCTGGTGGGACATGCTCTGTGTTCCTCTGCTGGCTTTACTGGGGGAGCCCTAACAACTTTCAAAATCTCAGCTGATGTTGCTTTATTTACCCAATTCTTGAAACAGTCCATAACAGCTACCGCATCTGCCTCCACGTTGATATATATTGCAATCCTAAAATGTAAGAAGAATCAGGTGCGAACCTTCCTGAACGTTTAATGATTTTGGTAGAAAATCATTCATTCTTTCTTTCTCAAGGCCACAAATGTGTCTGTCTATATAGCTCTAGGGTTTGGAACAACCATCCATGGTTGTTCCATGGTACTCTGGGTCTAGGGTTGAGGTCTGTTGGGTCCCCGCTCTACCTGTAGCTGTTCTGTGCAAGTCAACAGCATCAGCTCAGGGGCACAAATTTCAGCATAGACTTCTTATTTGTTTCCAGACTCTTCTGCCTCTGTAGCCTTTGAGGCTGCTTAAAATGGATGGAGTTCATTTGTACAAGGTACACCTACACACAGCCATTTATTTTCATAGTGGCAGTCACTGGGCTTCGTTTTGTGTGTTCAGACTGCGAACTCCAATTTCAGTTCTTCTCCAAGCTATTAGTCACTGTCCTTTAGTCCAACTTTGGGAACAAGTGGAAGAGTTCATCATCAAAAATGCCTAAAGTAAATGGATTTTACTGGGGGAATGGTCCAGCTGCAAACTGCTGTCACTTCTGTTCATCACTACATAGCGGGTCTCTCCAAATTGGGTACCTGGAACTAAATTTTAGGAGTTGGCAGCTTTGTGGGTTTTCCGACTTCTTAAAAGCTAATCCAAAACCTGTACTTTCTGCTACTTGTGTGCCTTGCAGGCAAAACTTCTCATCGCTTCTATATTTTCAAAAAGCTATTTGGAGGAGACTGATGTGGTAGAAATGAATGAGAAACTTGGCCTTTACATTTGCTTTCTTGACCTCTGACAATTATTCAAAGAAGTGAGTGTTAGTCTTGTGGGGGTTTTTTGGGAGGGGGTCAGAGGATGACAATTTTAAGTTAGTTAAAACTTTAAATAATCTCTAAAGATGTTTTGATCCAAAGTTGTGGCAACTCACCACAGTGGAAGCTGGAAGATTTTTTGGTTATATCCACTATATATGCTTACTTATGGTCATTGGGATGACATTGTTTCTCTTCCAATTGGCTTTCAGTGTACTGTTGGTATAGTCTAACTATACAGTGTACACATTCTAGCCTATAGCGTATCAGTATAGTTCTATGTGTGGGGAGGTAACGTATTTTGGATGGTTATGGGTGACCCATCCCTGGAGGGGTTCAAGGCCAGGCTGGATGGGGCTTTGAGCAACCTGGTCTAGTGGGAGGTGTCCCTGCCCATGGCAGGGGGGTGGAACTGGATGGTCTTTGATGTCCCTTCAACCTTAACCGTTCTATGTTTAGGATCAGTTGCAAGACTGAAATGATCTCTCCTTTCCACGAAACAAAGGAGTTGTAAAAGCTGCTGTGTGTCTCGGGGTTTTGTAGCTGAATTAACAACAGAAACCAAAGAGATAACTTTGCATTTCATCACTGAGCTGTTAGAGTTCAGAAATCCAACACACAATCTACATCTCTCACAGATGATATGCCTAAAATTCTCTGTCTTTCAGTCTCTGCAGTTAAAAACTGCTTTTCTGCTGATACATCTCAGCGAGAAAACTCAAAGTTGGACAAAGGAATTCATGCTATTGTGAACAGAACTTGAAAACTAGAAAGACAATGTTTGAAATTCCATAACTAAGTGTTAAAATAAGGATTGAACTGTTCCTTACAAGAGGTGGGACCCTGGAACATTATTCCTGAGAGCTGCCTTTGTCAGTATTAAAAGATTTCCAGACGTGGCAGAGTTGGAAGCCTGTTTCTGCAGGAAAGTGTTGGTGTGTAGGGAAACCTGCACTGGCTTTAGCATGACTGTAGCTACTGCGACTGTTTCCTCACAACTTAGCTTAAATGTAGTTTTGGTACGTCTGTAGTTAACAGGGGTTTTTTTGTTTTGCAAACGCTATATAACTGTATATTCAAAGTAAATCAACTTTTTCCCAATGTGTAGAACATCGCTCAATAGGTGACTCTAAATGGAAAGGAAAATCAAATCCAGTATTATTTTCAGGTGCAGTGAGGTTTCGGTTTCCTTTTCCATGGATGACTGTTGTTAGAGGGCCAGTTTGCTTATTGTGAAAAATCCACCTGTTGTGCAACAATTTTCAGTGTCATCAGTGTGACACTTAAAATAAATATAAAAGCTCTTTAATATCTTTTAACCAGGCACTGAGCACCTAGTCCCCATTCCTAACTCTTCTCAGTGACAAAGATCAATCATTTTTTTTCTTGACGCGCCGGCGAATTTGTGGCACCACAAGATTTATTTCCCATTTCAAATAAATGAGGTCAGATATTATGGTGCATGTGACAAAACTGGAAATGTCTGCTGTGATTTGCCAGCCAGCATCCCTTCGACCTAGTGGGCAGCTTAAATTCAGACCTGTTCTGGCAGAATAAAGTAATAGCTGGGACAGAGCCTGGAAGAACAGGGACGTGTTCCAGTCTATACTGGACTTGTGCGTGTGTTTGTCTCATTTTTCTCCTGTTCCTGCTGTGTGCCAGCCATAAGCCATATGGCTTTTTCTTAAAACAACTGATCCACCACTTTTCTTCTCTTGTTTCAGTGCCGTTTTGACACCAGAGCAAAGGCTGGCAGAGAACAAGGGCGCCCTTGTCTCAAAGGGTGGCTGCGGTTCCTGTGCTCCTAACCTTTGTCTGACCTCCATCAACGTGTTTAATTTCTCCCTGCCTCAGTTCCCTGTTCATTATTTAAGGAGTACACACAATGGGGCCCTGATTTCAGCTACGTTACTGTAATAACAATAAAATTTCCCAAGCATAAAGGAAAGATTTGCAAGCCAATGAGTCTGTCAAATTTAGAGTGCTGAATAGTCTTTAGAATGAGAAACATTTTAATGGGAGCAAAGGCAAATCATTTACATTCCAAAGCTAGATGGTATCCTCTAAATATTTTAGAATTGAGATAAAATAAATAAGTCGGTATCTTCCAGCTAAAGAGCTCAGATAATTTTCTGCATGGATTATATTGCCAGAAGAAAATCAGAGAAACAGATACTGGGGGAGAATAGTCATAATTTGTAGAAAATTGTTGTGTGGAAGGCGAAAATCTTTAGTATTTCGTTAAAACGTCTGCTGCACATTTTCTTCCCAGAGCAGGAAAATGCTGGTGTCTTACCTGGCTCGTTCCTTGGGGCAGTACCTGCAGAGGTGCCAGGTGGAACTCATCTACGGTTCCCTGCAGCTCTGTGATGCTCCGTGGGCCGTGACATTATTTGGACGTCCTGCAGCCACCTATTGCTCCTTCCTGCCTGCTCTGCCTCTCTCCCTTTGAGTGGTGACATCAGTAAGTACCCAAACACGCGTCTTCCTCTGAGATGATGCTGGCTGAGATGTCTGCTTTATTCCAGATGCGAGGCTTCTGGGGTACAGCTGTACAACGTGCTTGCTCCCTTTTGCCAAAGAGAGGAATGGGAGCCCAAGGGGGGTCTTACCCACCCTCCCTATATGTTTAAACAGATTTTATTTAACATAGATAAAATATCTGAGCTTCATCTTTTTTTCTACAGATCAAGATCTTGAGCAAAATGTCTTTAGCATATTTTCTATTCTAAGAATACAGTAGGAGCCCTTAATCTTTATGAAAAGTGATTCCTAGGTGGTCTCTATTTCAAACTTATTCCAGAAATGCAGCATTATTTATGGTATTGTAATAGTGAGAGTTTTCAGTTCAGAGTGGGGGCTTGTTATGCTTCATTTGGTGCAGCGATACAAGATAAATTAGGGATGAAAGAGCTTGGAGTTCAAAACAGTATGACTCACAGACTAGGAAAGGAAAGAGTTTTGCCAAAGATCACTGGTATAATGTAAGTGGAAACAAGGTTTCCTTTTCCCTAGCCTTTTGTCCCAGCTATTGAATTAACATAGCTTTTTTTATAGTCCAACCTGCCTCTGTAAGGGGAAAAAGTCCTATTGTTTGATTTCAGTTACAAAGACCTTAAGAACAGAATGTTACAGCAAAAAGAAATCACACAAAAGTAATATAATTTGTGCTATCACATTGAAGAAAAAAAAAAAAAATCTCTTGATGTAAGGTGGTGGTGGTGGGGAACAGGCTGACCTGTGGCTTCAAGCTGTGGTCTGGTCATACACTCTTCTTCCTCCTAACCCTTGGTCAGCATCATGTGCTGATAGTGGGGTTAAAACAGGGGGGAGAGCAGGGCAAAGTGGCCGTGTTAAAACAATAGATCCAATCTTTTACTGCAGAGGCTATTCACAGGAGATGACGGCAATTCTGCTGTACAAATTCCTTTAAAAATGTCATCAAGCACCCTTGTAGGTTAGACTTTTGGACCCAGCTCTGAAGAGGTTTTGGCACGTTTTAACGTAACATCTTTGTGGTTAAATATGTGCTTGCAATATGCCAAGATGTTTGGGTTTGGCTAATCAAGGTTTAAGTACTGCGTCTATTGAAAATAAAAAATGAAATTGTGGTGCATATCTTGAGAAATCATTGCCTTAATACTTTCTTGAAGTAATATGTATGTAGGAACTAACAATTACCATTTTTTTTCTCTTTACCACAGAGTAACACTTGTAAGCAGCCCAACCACTGGTAGGCCAGAAGATGGCATTTTGAGAGTCCCGTGGTGGAAAAGAAGCAGATTTTTTTTCCTGTCTCAGTGAGTCCAGACAGGTTGGTCACATACAGAACATCTCAGGGGTAGATCTTGATTGAGGAACGACTGTGATCACTGGTGTGAGAGCCATGAGAAAGCATGCCGTGACTCTTCTCCTGAAGCAGAGTAGGTGAAGCACCCCCAACGCTTTTAGAGTCAGAGAAGTAGTTTATAATGTACAGTGGTGAGATGACTTGGAAAAGTGTGTGTGTGGTTGTGGCTCCCTCTGCTCAGAAAGATTGCCTTGAGTGGAAGCGGAACCAGGGAAGTGCAGTTAAGAAGATCAAGGGACTCGATTAATCTTTTTGTGAAGAGAGATTAAGGGTTTGGCTTGTTCAAAAACTAATCAAGGTCAGAAGAGAGATTATAAATCTCTATTTAAATATTTGGGATAAATAAAAAGAGAATTGCTTCAGCTAGAAGCTGATATGATTTTATGATAGAATTATTATGACTGTATGATGATTACAGTTGCATTAGTTACTAAAAGTAACTAACTTACTTACTTTGAGAAGAAGTTGTGTGTTCTTCTGAAAACCTTATGAGGAAGAAGAACCTAAAAAGCCTTAAGGTGGATTTTGAGTTCTTGGAAGACATTGTATAACTGAGTGGGAGAGTTTCTGGGGACAGGAAATTAGGTGAAGTCCATAAATACCTGAGGCTTATCTATACCTAAGGGAAGAGAGTTACAGGCTATGGAGTGACTGCTTTCCACACAAATTGTACCCATCGCATGTTTTTGCTGGTCACTGGTAGGGGCCAGGAATTCACTTCTTCCCTACAGAATACTGTAGTTTCTTTTTTATTTATTTTTGGTGTGCATGTGTGTGGCAGGGGAAATCTTTGGACTTTTCTTGCTTTCCAAATGAATAATTTGGCTGCAGCCAGCGAGAGATCATGCTGGGGGTCCTCCTGGAGTAAACACTTAAGCATGAGTGTAAACTCTTTGTGTATCTGTATCTGATGTACTACGGGGGCACGAGACAACAACAGTTCCCTTTACTATTCTTTAGAAGTCTTATAAATTGTAAATTGCTTGGAAGGGGGTTGTGCCCTGGAGCGTGCGATGATGTATTGAATAGATGTACTGAAGCTCTGCTTTCGTATAAAGCTAAGTGAGCTTCTTTGACCACAACATTATTTTGGAATAAATGGGGCCACTTTGGACTTATTGAAGCTAGCAGTAAAAATGGATCAAGTTTTATACTTAATTAGCAAAATAAAAGGGTAAGGGGGGGAATATTATTTCAAAAACAATAAATCAAGATTACTTAGATCATTGCTTGGAAAAGAAAGTTTTACCCTTTTAAAAAAAAAGTTACATCTAGAAATGTATTTTTTAGGCATTTTTTTTAAAAGTCTGAATTAAAACATTTCTAATAGAAGGAAACTCATGATTTGGCGTGAAGACTTTTTATACATCGTGATGAGAGAAATTATTTTGGTTTGTTTCATTTTGACTGCAGCTTTCAGCCACCAAGACACAAGGTGTGTTATTGTGTCTCTGCTCTTACTGTCCCGCTGGCGAAACATTTAGTGTGGATTGCTTAGCACCTTAGAAAATCAGGGTATATTTACATTTCATAAAGCAGAGATCCTCATTCTCATGAGTGAAGTAAGTTATTCTTTACATATATCATTTGTAGTCTAGACTCTCATAATAATGTAAAATATAGAATAGCAGGAATAACAACAAGAAAATATTAATAGAATTGATACAAGAATTCATTTTGATATACAAGTGTTATGAAGCTGAATTTCACATTCTCATAATTTTATTTAACATAAAAATGAGAGTCAGCATTTACTAGGATAGACGGGAATTTGTCATGAAGATATGGGATTTTATTCCTAACTTCATTCCCCACCATCCTTCCGTTACCACCTGCCCAAAATAAGTACATACTTCTTGTTAGTAAAGGACAAGTGAAGAAATCAAGCTAAAAATGTGTGCTGTAGGATAATTGCTGAGGAGATTACGAATAAGATACAGAACCTTCCAGCCAAGATCACCAGATCAGGTTGAGCCCAACAAACAAAAATCATTACCACCTGACAGCTATTCAGTAGATTATCTGAAAGAAGTTTGTAGTCTCAGGTGTCCAAAGTTCAAAAAAAATACCAACTCATTAGAACTGGAATTATTTTACACCTTTTGGAGTTTCAGCAGCGATTGGCTCACAGACAAGGCAATACAACTGTATATTCCCTAGGGAATTGAAAAGTATTGGAATTACCTTTTTTTGAGCTAAATAAAATGTATGGAATTCGCTCTTGTCATTCCAGTTGTAGATTATAGCAAGTGCATATATGATTCATCCCTTACAGTGGAATAAGCTCATCCCTGAATGTCAGGGAAGTCTCCAGAACTATCAATTCTGTCTAAATTTCAAAATTTATATCATAGAATGGTTTGGGTTGGAAGGGACCTGAAAGATCATCAAGTTCCAAACCCCCTGCCCTGGGCAGGGACACCTCCCACCAGACCAGGTTGCTCAAAGCCCCATCCAGCCTGGCCTTGAACACCTCCAGGGATGGGGCACAAGGTGTGCGTAGAAGGAGCCTTCTTAGAGGGTTGAGGAATGTGCCTCTTCTTTTTTTTTTTTTTTTTTTTTCCTCTCCAAATAGTGATATTACTGCATCGTTACTGCACGTTGGCACAGCTTTCAGTATTTATGGTGAGATCAGGACTGGTCTTCTGGGTCAACTTTTGTGTCAGCTTCAGAGCTCTCTCTATATTTAAAGACCAGGCTGGCTGACGAGAATTATTATTTGAATGTGTTTTGTTTTTTGCTGATAATTAACAACTACAGATGGGTTATTTCAAAGATGATAACAATCAAGCTGTTCTGGGATCTTTACGAACCGGTGGCATGGATACAACTCCGAATAAAGCTGGTTTAGCTCCTTGGTAAATACAATTTTAGATTTGTGAGCAACAGAAGACATAGCATAGTTATTTTCTTGACCTTTTAGAGTCTCCAAGGTGGAAGAGGTCAACCGAGAAGAGATTAGAACAGATGCCTGCAGCAATCAGAGGTGCACCTACCAGGTAGTAGGAACAACAACCGGTAACCGATTCATGGAAGTTTCTGTATAAGCCATTTTGCTAGAGGGATACGTAAGTTATTGAATGCATTATTTTCTTCTTTGTGGTAGCTCTTCTATAGCTTTTGTTTTTGCAAGTAAACAGATTTGCTTCTGACACCCAAATTCTGGCAAGATCTTGTCTCGGTACAGACTGTACTGTGGTGCTTGTACAGGAGCACTGCTGTGTAGCAGCTTTCATATAAACCTTATCATCAGCATGAAGTCATTCTAGCATTTGGAGATACTAATGTTTGGACACTCATTAGCACTTTAAACATAATGTCATACTTATATTTTGATAAAAATTCTGTAATAACTTTTAATTCAAGTTTCAAATGAAAAATATCTCATTGAGTAAATGAGAAGGCAGGCTCCTCATTCTTCTCGTTATAATCTTTTGCAGAGAGTGTTTATTGGTAAACCTAGAGTTTTTCAGTAAGTCTTTCTAGGCTCAGGGTGGTTGTGATGGCATTCTTATAAATTTTAGGGTAATAAAGGGTGTGGGAAAAACGCAGTCAGGTCAAAGGACAGTACTGGCACAAGAACATCTATAAATTGGCCTTGAATGATTTAGGTATGCAATTATCATTAGGGCACTAGTTTTAGTACAGCTGTCCAGTGGGAAGAGTAAGGAGAAAATGCAAACTATCAAACACAAGAAAATTTCCAATTGGCATTCCATCATTTGAGTGAGAGATTATTAAATTTCTAGAAAGACTTTATAATATATTGCTCGCAGCATCGCAGGTGTCGACCCTCAGGCTGAGGAGGTTTGTTCTAGTCCTGTACCTATACATGACCTGAATGAAAGGCAGGAAGGAAATATATCACTGAATCATAAGATGATGGAAATTACAGGAGGAGAAAAGAACCCCTCTCATGTTATTTAGTCCATTCCCTTGACAGCACAGAACATGAATTCAGTCTCACTGTTAGAGCTTTTTCTAATATTCAGGATAAATTACCCTCATCCTGGCTGCATACCATTCCTCACACTCAGAATCACTGTGCTGCACTAAACAGTTTTTTCTATTTATATTGGCTGCTTTTAATGACTCTCACACTTTGTCACCCCCTTATTTGTCACATACCCTGGTTGTACACGCTCAGGTCTTTCGATCTCTCATAAGAGAACCCTCTTCTGTCTCGTTAAGGAAAATAGCTACAGCAGTGATACCATCATGTAAAGACCTGGCAGCCAGGGATTGTAAATAGGACGGGATCTCCATACTGCACTTGGTGCAACTGCCTTGATAAATACCCTGATTTGAAATTTCAAGGTTGACAGAACCATCTTTCCCCTCCCCCCTGCCCTCCTCAAGTTAGGTCTTTCTTTGGCAGGTACAAGTTATTTTCTTCACTGCTCTGGTTTCATTGTTCCTTGTAAGAGGAAGGCTGCAATTTTATTTTATTTTATTTTTTTCTTGAATGATCAAATGATCTTTCCCCTCGGAATGTCACATTATTGCAGTGAGCTGTTAGGATTGCAGGAGTACATGCAAATTCAACCCTTTACTTAGGATGTGAGAATTGGTTTTCATCTTGCTTATTGTAAGATAACTTTGGGGGCCAGATCCCTGTGTGATGAAGGTCCCAAAGGCTGGTGGCTCTGCTGGTGTGTCCCTGCCTGTAGCCTGCTCCTTGGAGAACGCTCTGCTGAGGATCTGGATACTGCTGAAAAACGATTTCTGAGAATGGAGTAAGACGTTATCAAACAGCTGAAAATCAAATGCTGTGCTTTTAAAAACAGATTTAGCATTGCAGTTTTCAGAGCAATAGCTGAGTTTTCCCCTTTTTTGAGCACTACCGTAAAGAAATTTGTTCCATCTCTGCCTGTTCCTTTTTCCCAGCTTTCTCCTCTATGAATTTTTTAATTTGTCGCATAGTTTGATGTTATGGAAATTACTTTAACATCACCTTTTAGTCAGACATTCTCTGAGGAGCATGACTTACAATACAATTTACTCAGAAACGAGTTTATGTCTTCGTTACAAACTGCAAATTGCCAAGCTGGTGAAACACAACTTCTCATAAATGCCACTTACAACCTTGCAGATTCAAGTCCTCGAGCGACAGTCGGGCTTTTAAACTTCATCATTTGTCTTTCTGTATGGACTGCAGAGCTAAAATTAAGAATGCATTTGGGTTTTAACTAGAAAAAATAACACAGGGATTTTTTCAGGTAGTTCTGCATTTCAATCCCATTGTCATACCGTTCAGGAACGGCGTGTTTGTGGGAGAAGGTTTAGTGTACATTGTAAGCAGTAGATACCAGTTTTGCCTTGCTGAGTGACGAGTGACCGGGCGAATAGCATGGACAAAATTGAGGTCATTTATGAGAACACTCTTCAGGACTGTGTTTAGAAAGAAAGAGCAATGGTTCAGAAGTAGCAGTTCCCAGTCAGTTGCCAATATTCACCCTTTCTATAGGGATTCTATGTATATAAGCTATATACACCACATAGCAGTATCTTTCTCCCCTGTGGATTCCTTTCTTGGTTCATTCTAAGACAATGGCTCTCCTACAACTTTGAGCCCATGAGGGTTGATGCCACTCAATACCTCGCAGGATTAACATTATCCAGTGCATTGTCAAGTATGTGATGTCCTTGCTGTCTCTAGAGTCATATCTAATATGTGCTAAGAACCCTGGCAGGACTCCAGAAACACACTTAAGCATGTGAGCAGTCTGTAACGGAAGCATGAGCACGTGGGACCTTGTAAGATCCAGCATCTCTGTGACTTATTGAAGCTAAACACAGTTCTTTGTAAGGTGGGGAGCTGCTTTAATGGCCTTGATATCAGTCTGCAGGAGAAGTTTAATATCTTTCTTAATTATGTGCCTAGTTCTGTGTTGATCAATTTCTTTAATTTTATTTTTTTTTTGTAGTTGCATATAGTTCTTCATTAAATGCCTTTATTTCAAGTGTAACCAGTGTTACTGCTATACTGGTGCTGCTGTGGAGAGAGAGAGAGAGAGACTCATTTACAAGTCTGTGTTTCAGTGTTGCCCAAAGAGTTCATGTTCTTGTTTTCTACTCTCAACTCATCGTAATTATTATGTTAAAAACTTTAAAGTTAATTCACTCTGCTTATTTACCATGACTTATTATGGTGGCTACAATTGTGGGTTGTACCAATATTTCTTTTACCCGTGTGCGTGTTACCCATCAGAATGAATTATCGCATCAGTTAAATGGTGGCTGTGATTTAAAAGGACAAATCTGCTTGCAAAAGGAGAAGATTCAGTTTGGAAAATAAGTTTGGTGAAATTTCAGATAATTGAAGATGGAATAAAACACAAAACATTATGTAGGATTGCCATTATTATAAATGTTTAGATTTTCAGATAATATGTAAGGATGTCATCCACTCATTTTCTGAGAAATGGGATAGTTGATTAAGTAAAATCTCTGCCTTTTCTTGATGGCCTCATGCAGAAAGGGATCCAGAGCAAATGCGTGGTAAAAAACCCTGTTTGAAGGAGCCTGCATGTTGATTACTTGTCTGCATTTAATTATTGGTATCTTGTAGTTGTGTGATTTTAGGGATGCCACAAAGGATGGCCTCCCCTGGCGGCCCTGCAGAACAGGCAATTTCCGATGATCTGTAGCAGTTACTGCCATAGACTTATTAAAAGCCCTTTACAACATCCCGAGTAAATATTGGTTTAGAAATTGCCTGTTCATTTACGTGCACAACGGACCATGATATTTGTGTCTCAGCTGCCAGTCTCTCGCATCAGCCCCTGTACAATTCCACAGGAGATTTTTCCCATATCGCTTCCCCACCGGCCTCAGTGGCTACAGAGCTCACCGATAATATTTCCAGGTCTTTGGGGACCTTTGCAAAATGTAGTTCTGCCAGTGCTGATGCTTCACCTTTTCTCTGACAACTCAAATTTCTTTCTGCGTGCAAGAGCAAGAGATTTTAGACATAATGGCTTTGCTTCCTCTCATTTGCCTGATTATAAAACAAATAGGTTTCAATGCAGACACATCAAATGAGGAAGGCACGAGCTGTGGAGAAGAAAATGAGCGTGATTCATTAGCTGAGACGTTGTACTGAGATCGGAAACAGGACTGATCGCACACCGTGCTCTTCATCTACTTTGTGACCTTGGATAAATCACCCGCTTGCCTCTTTTTTTCCCAACCCTTTGAACATGCAGGAGGTAAATCTGTCTAGACAAAGGCTCTGTAGTAAGAATAGATGACCAGAAGGGCTAATGAGGGCCACTGGGCTGATTGCCCTGCAATTGCAGGCACCTCTGCACATGGTGGTTTGGTTTAGGTCTTACCATCACCTGTACCTCAAGTCACAAACCTCTCTGCAGCTCAACAAATGTCAAATCTTTCGTAAAGGAGTGTGAAAGGCACAAAATACAACATGCCAGAGTAGGAACAGGCTATCGGTGGAATATATTGTGTATTCATGCAATGAAGAATAGTACAACGGGGCCCTGGCTATTGATACAAAACAAATAATAATGGAAAACAGTGGTTGACAACTCTTTATAAAGCCAACCAAAATGTACTTAGTGGCAAATGAGGAAAATAATAAGCAAGGCAGACCTTCTGCAGTGGGAGCTATTCATTGCTGAATCCCATTCTGAAGTAAAAACTGGAGATAATTGGTGATTTCTCTATTATGTTCACAGGTGTGGAGGATCTGGGGCATTCAGCATCAGCTGTGCATCCAGAAGATTGCTGGCTTGATCCCAGAGATCTGAAATCCCATTCTTCTCTCTATTTTAATGAAGCTGAGAGGTGCCCCTTTATCTCATTTAATAATGAACTGATGATACTGGGAATGGAGCAGGAAACTAGTAGAAGGGTCAGAGGCAGTGAGGAAGCTGTTAGTCGTGTCTGAGCAATTCTGTCTGAAAGCAGGTAAAGGAAAAATGCAAAACGACCTTTCTGCATTTCCCTGATAAAAAGCTTGAAAGCGTGTCCTTGGAAGAGCTTTCTGAAAGTTCAGAAGGATGCAAAGAAACAAACCTTTACTTCGGAGAGGAAATTATCTCGTGCTGATGTAGCCTAATTGTGATGTTTTGTGATGCTCCCCGGAGAGAAATATGAGTAGTCTGCTTCTCCTGAATTTTCGTGGAACTGGCACAGTGGCTGAAGTGCTCCAGCCTTTCACATTTGAAAGTGGTTTAGTTTCTGATAAAGGTTTGGTGTTTCAAAGAGGTACAAAATCTTCACGTGTCCTGTGCCTCAGTGAAACAACCGTAATAGAAATAAACCTAATCTGAGATGTTCTAGGGGTATCTCTGAGGAAAGCTGGTCTTCACGTGGCTGCCAATTCCCAATGAACTTGGTTATAAAATTCTTCTTTATTGCCACCTTCCCGTGTCCCTGAGGTTAATTCTGAAATATGCATGAAATGTAATTAGCGCGGATCCATTTCTGCCGGCGCCTTTTACACAAGTGGCTCACGGTGGCGGACCTGGGTGTATTCATACTAAAATGATTCAGTTAAATGTAATACCACTTGGTATGCAGCATGAGTGTTGTTTGTCTTCACAGTACTTTAATGATGCACTGCAGTCTTTGGTATCGCAGCACTACCTGCATCTCAATGAAGAGCCGTGGTTGCTGGACGGGGGAACGCCTCCGATAACGTTTTTCCAGAGCTCAGCCCAAGCAGCATCTTTTATTCACCGCGTGAGATGCAAACCTGAGAGCATATTGTGCTCTGATACGGAGTATTGTGACTTTTTTTCATCACTTTGTTTGGTGCAAATGAGTGTTTCTAGCGTGGCAGCAGCGCTGCAATCTGATTGAAAAAGAAAAGGAAAGGGAAAAAAAACCAACCCAAACCCCAAAGAAAAGCAGCCGGTGATCTGGTTTGCAGTCAAAGCCATCTATCTGTGCCCACCTGTCTGAAAGCACAATTCAGAATCCTATCCCTCTGGACAGAGTGTTTTCAGGTTAAAGAAACGAATTTTGCCTAAATACATCTCCTAAAGCTTTAAGAGAAGTTAAGATTATTTTAAAGTCTGTTTACAAGAAGTTACTTTGCTGTTTCATTAATGGGGACGCTAATGCAATCTCTTCTTAGGAGCCTGGATGATTAGCAATTATTCCTTTACAATTTTTTTGTCAGCCATCGCTCAGTGCTAAAACAGCTTTTAAGAATCATTGGAGCTTATGATGGTAAATTGTCGGCTGAATTGTCTTTCTTGAATAGCTTTTGGTGCACTTGAAATCTATCATCTTCAAGTGTTGTTTGTGTTTGGATCAGGCTCTGAAGGCGAGATCGGGATTTGGGAGTGTTTTTTCCTGTCTCGGGAAGCTGAATCAAAATGTCACTTGCCAGTGTGTAAGCAGAAAATTGATTGTCTCTAGCTCAGTATGGATGCATTGTCCCTACCAGCAAAACAGAGGTGCAGGCTTGGAGCCAGAAGAGTTAATAGGAACCTTCTAGGAGTCCTTATGGGAACACGTCTAGGGACTAAGTTGGTGTTTGAGCAGATGAGGAGGAGATACAGGACTTGGTCTTGACGTTGGGGTAAATGGGCTGCTGAAGGGAATGACTTCCAGCCCTGGTAGGTCAGCCTGGCCCCCTGCAAGGGCTGGACAAGTTACTGAAGAAGCTGAATCTTCAGCATTGGTATTCGACCTGGTTTTCAGCTATGACTGTTGTGTTTTGCCATTTATAATTGACTGGGAGTTCTTCCTTTACTACAAAACACACGGACACATTTCTTGTGGTAGTGGCAGAAGTTCCCTGGGCAATGGACCAATTCCTGTATGTTTTCTACTTAAGACTTCAAAGGGATTTGGAGTACTAAGTATAAAATTACTGTTGTTATTAACAAAGTGTAACGTAGCAAGAGGAACATTGTTTTTAAGGTATGTATGTTCTCACTTTAGCTGTTGAAATTGAAGACCACAAAATCAGAATCCAAAGGAAAGGATGCCTAAGACAGTAGCATCACTGGATGCT
>JAHREE010000175.1:621996-647235 GCA_033628505.1 Tringa tobata | reverse complement strand
TTCAGCCATGTTAATAAAAGGTGTCTGCCTAAAAGCAGAGCACTACTTAAGTGTTCTTGTGGCTGCCTAAAGCTTACTGCTTAGCTGGCAGGCAATAAAACTTTTATTCTGCAGTCTTCCTTAAAGGTCTGCTTCATACCATATATATATATGAAATATTTCCCCCCCAAGATGCTTTTCAAATACAGATGAATCTCGCACTTCTATAGCTAAGAAAAAGACTGAAGGTGACAGCACGTGCAACGTCTAAACGCAGAGTTTGGCAAGCAGACGGTGGATACCTGCTCCCCAGATCAAGACGTACAGATTCCTCCTGCCAGCCCGACCTTGAGGGAGACAAGAGGTAACGGGCACAAACTTGAACCTAGGAAGTTCCATCTAAACATAAGGAGGAACTTCTTTACTTTGAGGGTGGCAGAGCACTGGAACAGGCTGCCCAGAGAGGTTGGTGAAGTCTCTGTCTCTGGAGACGTTCTAAACCCGCCTGGACACGTTCCTGTGCAACCTGCTCTGGGTGGACCTGCTTTGGCAGGGGGGTTGGACCAGATGCTCTCCAGAGATCTTCCAACCCCTTATCACTCTGTGATTCTGTGACACCCTTGTGTTCGGTTTGCTGTGTTGGGGAAGTCCATGAGTGATGGGAATTATGGCCAGGTACAGATTTATTTCAGCTGACTCTTTTTTACATTTTATTTCACAGATATTTTTCCTTTTGATATGGGCCCAAACTGATTCCCAACTGTCTTTCTCAGTATCGTTGTTTTAAATGACATCTAAATATTTCAGCAACAAATGAAACACAGCACCTGAATTTTTCTCAATACAGTCTTGTTTTTACAAAATGAAGCAGTAATTAGCACTATTAGTTATATTCAAGAGGTTGGCCCAATTTCCCAGCACTAGCTGTGTTCATCTCACTTGAGAAGGATCCCATCTAGAGAGCAGGCAGAGTTTTGGCAGTAGAAGTGGAAGCTGTTTTGAGGAAAGAACCTAAAAGGTTCTTTTTCCCATAAAAAAGAATTGACTGTGTCTTAAAGAGCAAAAAATAATCATGTTTTCATCCTACACATTTGTGCAGAAATCCTGAATATCTTTTGCCTGTAACTATACTGTCTGCCTGGCAGAGTAATATTATGAAGATTAAATGAGAAAAGTTAACTTATCATAGAAGCACAAGTGCATTTGGTTTTTCCGCGATCCTGGATTTTTCAGGTGCGTTTTAAGTCACTGAATATTGGAGCCCTCAAGGAGATTGATGGCATGAACGAGCCTGACTTTGTTCTTCTCCCTGAGAAATACTTCAGGGAAAAGACAGAGGAGAGGAGCTCTGAAAATCTGAGCCTTCCTACCCTGTTGGAAAATAAGTAGACCTTCATTATATTCTCATTACTCCAGCTCTCAGCACAGAAAGGCAAAAAATAAAGGTCACTAGCTTTTACCATCTGTGCTAAAATGAGACGAAGGTAATAGAGAACTCCGAGATTTATTGCTTAGCAGCTGATTTGAGGCTTCAAATAAGTAGTAAGATATATAATCCTATCTCAACAACTTTCTACCTTGTAAGGACATGTTCCATAACCCGCTGATATTGATTGGAAAAGTCAGAACTTCTTTCATCAGGCACTGGATTGGGCTTTACAGGTTAATTGAGAAAATTGAGTCTAAAATACTGACTTTTGACTTTGACCAAAGAAAAAGGATTTTAATTTCTGAACAGATTTAAAAAAAATAATATCCAAAAGTAGGATATTTGGACATTGTACTGGATGATTTGAGCCCAAATATGATGTTTAATAAGATGAGAGACTTCCCTCTGCCTATTTGGAAAACAGAAGCTTCATTCAACTGTCAAACGCCTGAAGATGGGGGAATGAAAGCAGGGCATGAGGGTGCTTCAGCTACTGGAAAAATAATTTTCTCCTTAGTGTAGTTCCAGACAAAACCCAGCAGCATCAGAAACCTCCTCATTTCCCTGACCAAGGCTGAATGTGTAAGTGCCTGGTGATGGCTTAATTGCTCATTAAAAAGAAATTTTTGATGAAATGGAACAAAGTTGGAAATGTTTTGAAAGTAAGCATAGTACTAAACAGGAGGCTGGAAAACCCCAATTACTTCTGTGCTCTGTGTTACCTTCAGACACAACATTCTGCTTCTCCTGTTCCTACTAAACAAGCAAACAAATTCCCAATAAAACATCAGTGATACCAGTCTCCTTAAAATAGATATTTGCTATCTAGGTGTCATCTTGGTTCAGAGACACCTTCCTAATGTCCGAGTCAAGCTGGCTCTTGACAAGGTTCCTATAATTGTTTAATTTGATTCATTAAAGACGCTGACTTGTGCATTCGTTAGTGTCTTTGCATCCTTGATGAGGCTTTCTGATGGCTTTGCAATTTGCTTTGCAGTTTCTCCCTATTCTTTAGCAAACCTCCTCTCAAAATGTAACAGCTAACAATCTGACTACAGTGTGAACGATATATGGCACTTACCACCATGCACATTACGAGATTTAATTGATGATGGGTTGTAGATACAAATATCAGCTATTAGAAGGTCAGTATTTGGTGCTCTCCCGTGCGACACCATCAGCTTTGGGTGAGATGGACAGCAAAGGTCAATAGCAAGGCTCGTGGAAAGAAATGAGGTGAAAGAACCTGATTATGTGAGACACTTTGCCGCTGACTCAGCAAGGCCAAATGCGCAATCTTTAAATGAAATACTTTGAAGCTGAATTAATTGTCATATGAGCTTTACTTTTTTTTAATCAGGTGCCTGTATTCATTTGACTGAGAGATGTTATTTCTCAGGAAGGATTTCATTACAGCATATCTCTCTCTCTCCACCTCTCTCTGCTTTTCCTGTGAAAGGCAAAGTGTAAAATACTGTGCTTTTAATGCAGATGATTCCAGCATTTCAGAACTTCCCCACTATTTCAGCTTTGACTATCCAAAACTCATCCTCATCGAGGAGAAGAAGAAGCCTGGCATTTCCCGCACCACTGTGAGTTGCTCAAAATGAGAGGTAAATGAGAGATAATGCCATAAAAACAGTGTAGGCAATGTGATTTTAAAAGCAGAACCTGAATGAAGCCTAATTGCTATGTGTGAATATCAAACTAAATACGCACAGCTATTACTAAACCTGCAGTTTATTTCTGAGTGGACTTGGCTTCTCAGTGGCCACTCTCTAGAGGAAACAGCTGGGTTTTTCACACAAATCTCTGTCACATCGGTCCAGTTTGTGCCACTGAGTAGTTTTAATGTATTGTGGGCACATATAAAGCCTCAAGCATGCTGATTATCCAGATTGTTCCTGCAATGGCTGCGCTGCGGACACAGGCAGCGTGAACTGATTTGCTGTTCGAGGCTTTGAGCCATCTCTCATTAAAGCCAAGAGCAGCTCTCTGCTGCCTTTTGGGTCAGGGTATCAGTAAATTAGTATCAGCTTCTTTTTGCAGCTAACTTTAACAACAATCCCTAATCAAAACTGTTCACTTTTAAGTGCGTGTTTAAATTGCTTTCTTGTCTCTGAAATATACCAATTAAGCGTTAAACCCTGGGTAATGTATTAATTAGCTTTTTTTTTTTTTTTTTTGGTACCTTTTAATTAACTGAAGCCAGAAATGAAGCTCACATCTTTAGAATTCTAATCCTTTAAATCATTGCAAGTTTCATGCTAAGCTTACTGAAATCAATAGATAAACTCCTCTCGCTTTCCTGAGAGCTAAGTACCTGTAATTATAGCTGTGAGGGGGAGATTCCACTTTTTGGACAAAAAACTTGTCTTGGCTTTTTTTGCTGTTTGGTTTCCTGCTCTGCACAACGGGTGCCGTCCCTGCCCGGGCAGTAATGAGCGGGGCTCGGTGAGTATCATGTACCTTTGATTGTATTTTTTCTGTCGGTCTCCACAGTGTTAACAATCACTTGGGAATAAAATTCACTCTTCGCCTCCTGGATTCACAGCTTGTCAGACGCAAGCGAACTTTCAGTCAAAATGGTGGCAGCAATTTTGATCTCAGCAGTTCAGTCATGTTCTGATGAGCCAACGCTCGTTATCTTGTTACCAATATCCGAGTGTATGAAATTCTTCACAAGTTAATTCCTCAGGCCTCTTTCCTGGAGAAGGTAACACAGACTTCCAGCCTACACTGCTCAAATGAGATACTATCAGGTGTCATAGTAACAGCTCGGGGAACATAATTTAATTCTTATTCATGAACTGGTTTGACTTTTGTGGAAGGGAAATATGCACATGAGAAGAAAGAATCTTGTCCTTAATCTGGGACTGGAGGAATCCCTGAAGATCAGTCTTCTGTATATATGTAAATAAATGGTTGCAGGGTAAACCTGCTCAGTCATGCAGGCGTTCACTGAACAGTTTTAATGCTCTTGTTTCAGTACAGGATAATTTGATTTTATTTTTTTTTTTTGAGTCCTCAATGGCAGGATAGAAATTATAATAAATTAAAAGAATGGAGATTTGGAGAAGAAAAAAAAAGCCAGTCTACTCTCCCTGAGTCAAGCAGGGGATTAGCTGCCTCTGTGGAAATGTAAGAAGTGAAGTTCTGCTTGACACTGGAAGGGGTTTGGTACAGGCAGCACGTACCCGGAGGGAGGCAGGTAAGCCTCTCCCTTTGCTAGTTTTGGGATCTCTAGCTATTTTTTAATACAGAAGTTTAAGTGGAGAAGAAATAAAATACAATAATCAGGTACAAAGGCACCAGTGAAGGCACATTCCCGGGAATTTCTCCCTTGAGACTGACTGGGATTGACTTTAGGGTCCAAACAGGTGCTGGCTCTGGCTGAGGATTTCCCAGGAATGGGGGCATCTAAGGAAGTGCTGTCCTCCCCTGGTCTTTTCTAGGCACGGATGTTGCCTTGCTGTACTTCTCCAAGGGAATGGCTTTTTCTCCTCCATCCAGTTCATCTGTTTTCCTGTTTTGTGGGAATTAAGTCCTCTGAGATCTTCCCTCTTCCATCAGATTTGTTAGACCTGGCCAGTGAACTCCAAGGGTGCAAGGGGGGGAAGATGGATATGGCGTGGTCCTCAGGACTGACCAGCCTTGGTTCCCTGACCAGAAGAAAAATTAACAAAAAGCTTAATTTGTCAGCAGAACGGGAAGCAGAAAATTCAGTGTTGTTCTCTGTGAAGTGCAGTGCTTGAGGTCTGCCTCTTTTATTTTATTTTATTTTTCTTCTTCCAGCAGCCTGATTTTCACACTGTACCCCACCAAATGTATAAGTGGTTTTGATGTGGAATTCACTCCTGTTTTGTAGCCTTGAAAGTTGTATTTGATGAGAAGAGCCTGTTCCCAAGAGAAATCCATGATCATGAGCAAAAAGCGAGACAATTCTGTGAACGAATGCACAGTGAAAGCAAGATAAAAAGAAATAAGAAGGAAGCAAAGCCATAAGAAAAATAAACCTCCTGTTACAAAGGCAGGTGTGTATAAAGAACACCATATACAGAGTGAAACTGCCCTTGCTACACGCTATTAGTTTTTACAGTGCACTCCCTTTTTTCTTGGGGGCAACATTTTCAGCCATTACTTGGGATCTTGTCCTTACACAGCTCTTGGGTGTTAACTTGGATCCCCTCTTTCAGCTTGTCCTCTGTTTTCCATCAAAGTAACTGAAATCAATGAGGGCATTTTTATGCCTTTTTCTTAGGTCTGTTTTGACTCATTTTTCTGACTGAGGTCCAAGTGGAATTTCTAGGCATTTGGATGTTCTTGGAGTGTTTTAAAACTGAGAGTGATCAAATCCAGATCTGATTTAAACCAAACAGCTTGGGTCCAGAGAAGTTATTTGTCAGTTATTTGCCGCCTTCCAAATTTTTCTGTAGGAGTTTCCTATTCTAACTCTAAAAAAAAGAAATATGAGTGTGAGGCCAGCGAAGAATCTGATTTTTGCAAGGATTTTCTTCCCAAGCATGTGCTGTCCCCAAGGTTTGATATTCATAAATTCAGATTAAGCAAGTACTGACCCCAAACCTGATATCATGTTTTTACCAGACGTCCCTTTGTATCTGTGAAGCCGTATGCAAATGACAATTAGCAGCTGAGATGGATGCTTGATTGGATTTGGTGGTGTCAAAACATTAATTGTGGCAATTGTGGCAATCATGGCTCTTTTTCCCCTGGACTAAAAAATGAAAAAAAGTAGTTTGCGTTTCTTTGGGTATGAAAAAACCCCCTAATGTTCTGACACTGTTTTACTCTAATCTCCTTTTTCAATCTGAAGAGCAAGAAATCTCTGTAGACATCCTAATTTCCTACATTTCCCACCTTAATACCTGTTCTGGATAAAATTGGGGAAAGTAATTGACTATTCAAGTGCTTGCCTAAACTGACAGAAATGTTTTAAGAGGTACTTTTTCTAAAAACTCAAACCCTAATTCTTTCTCCACCGGGAGTTTTGCTATTCATTAAGGAGCAAGGTCAGATTATAGGAAGAAAACAACAAGTTGGTTTCCAAGCTCAGATGCAGCTTCTGCTCAGGAAATACCACTCTCTGCGGAGTACGGTTGAGTGTTTATCTTATCATTCCTACTGGAAAATATTTTCTCACCAGAAAATGGACTTTATTCAAACCAATTTACATATCTTACTGAAATAATGTTAGTATATTGGCTCATCCTCAAGTTTAAGTCAATCTACAAAATATCCTGTTGTGCAATAATTTGCATGCGTAATTTTCCAGACCAAATCCTGCAACGATTTGAGGTGTTAGTCACACTGAGTTCAGTAGAACTCAGGTTTACATATGCTTGTAAAAAAATAAATCTCAAACACATAGTTGTTTACAAGGTCCAAACTTGTTTTTTCCAGTATCACATAAACTTCAAAGTAAATAAAGTCTCCTCCTACAAGAATGTAGTTACATAGTAACAAGATAATGGGTAATATCAAATATCTGTTAAGTTAGTTCAGAGCCATTTTAGCACCTAGTGCCAGGGACATAAGAATCAGTGGACAACTTCATGAAGGAAAGCAAGCTGAGGAGAGTTAAGTATATAAGCCAAAGATTTGAAGAATAGAACTTTGAATTTTGGTTGTTTGGTTGTGGTTTTTCCCCAGAACTGTATCTCATATCTTCTGTCTATGTTTTCTCTGGTAATTTTTTACAGCTCTCCTGTATTATTGCCATAATGACTTTAGGACCTCAATTACACGCATACTGGATGCTTGATGCTTTCTAAGTGGTGAAAAATTATCCTTGCTCTGGGAAACTCTAATCCTAAATTAAGATAATTAAAATAATGAAATGGCATAGTGAAATGAAACAAGCAGCTCTTACGCACGAGACCATAGGTCGGTTTGTAAAGGGTACGGCAAAGATCAACAGGAGGGTCTTAAAGGCAGGGTAGAAGTAGATGGGGTTTGGCTGCCCACTGCATGGCCAGAGGGTGTGAAAAGGCAGAGACATGATTATTATGAAGGGTGACAGAAAGATGTATCTGCCAGCACAGTGGGAGCAGAGGGTACTTTCCCTTTTGACTGCCTGATGCTCACACGAAACATTTTCTTCTTCATATCAGTTAAACTTAATTTCAGACCTGAGGAGTTTCAAGCAGAGGCCAATTTTTAAAAATTGATCTGCTGTAGCGATGCCCTTTCTTGCCTCCCCAAAATGGAAAGCAATTGTTGCACATCTGCCCCAGATCAGAGCCACGCAGGTCTGAGGTGCAAATGGGCGATAGCTTTGTGGTACCAGGGACTTAGGCTTGATTATTTCTGTCCTCAGGGCTTGAAATTAGATCTCTGTACTCTTGAACAAAAGAGATTCCTGCCCTCCCACAGGACCTGCTTCTAGTCCTAGGAGACGGCAATATATTGGACTTTAAACTAGTGTCACCTTTATCTACAGATAAGCTTTTTTGTTCAATCTCAGAAGTTTCCAAAACATTATTTATGGCATTCACTTCCTTTAAAGCTTGAGCCAGCTCGAATTTAAAATACGCAGAGTGACAATGAATGTTTGTAAAACCGCCCCAAATAATGTTTTTGGTAGAGATACAGCACACACAGAGTAGATAATATGTTACTGAGTTGAAACGTGCTTGTGACGACTCCCATAAGTGACAATAGCCTTGTCTCAAACTCATCCAGATTAAAAGCTTTCTAGATGTTCTACCATATATTTTGTGGTGCTTTTAATGCCACAATATTTCTCTGGTTTAGAGTAGATTGCTTTTAGGCTAAAGCTGTTTTGTTCACGTATGCCTGTTCAGCTAGTGGTAGATTGAGGAATGTTTTTTGCATTTGCACAGCATGCCCCAAGTAAAGGCTGGGATGAGTGGCAACCCCTGTGCGGACTATGGAGGATCAGAACTTGCTTCTGGATTCCTTTTCTATGGGAAGAGAGGAAAGGGGCACGGGGCAGAGCAATTCCTCATGGAGCCACACAGGACAAGATCATCATGAACCCTAATAAGTTGGTTTCAAATACAGAGCTCTGAACTCTGTTTCAAAAACAATTGCAAGGTAAGAAAAAATGTCAGGTAAGTTGGGAAAGAACTGAGTATTTCTTGAGATCTCATCATCCCATTAAACCAAAAAACGTTGTTCCCTCCAATAATTTCTTATCAAAGGCAGACCCGGCAGCCTCTTGGTACAAAGCTGGCATACGCCTGTTGTGGGCCTTGGTGCATTAAATTGTTTTTCATGATAAGCTTAGCTGTGTCCTTGTTTTTGTCTTTATTCTTCAAGTCAAACGTTCTTTAAAAGCGAGTGGTGGGGAAGTGTGATGCTGTTTTCCAGGTACACGTTAATCCTTTAAACGGCTTTTGGGACCAGTTAATGTATTAGTGATGGTTATTCACATGAGACAGTGTTGCAACTGTAGTTAGTGACAGCTATTAGCACAAGAAAACTAAGTACTTTAAATTGTGTTTGGTATTACCACTGCCTAAATCCAGGTTATATTTGCTTAAGCTTTCAGCAGCACAGCAGAGCGTTAAGCGTGGGCATCATCTCTTTTCCCAGTTCGCTATTGATCTCAGCAGAAGCTGTTTTGGAAAACTTGTCTGAATTAAATATATATTTATCTCTGAAACATAACATGTTTGGGCACAGATCCAAAGCCCATTAAAGTAAATGGGAAGAGTCCCATTGGTTTTATTTCTTTGGAGATGATGCCTTTAGGACAGTGCAGGTGATAAACAGAATTATGGGTTTGGTGCAGAATTCTCAAAAGAGCTGAAGTGAGATGCTTTTAAAATCCCTGCCTTCAGCTCCTTAATGTGATTGAAGTTTATACTCTAGGTTAGTACATTAGAGATATCCCATTTCTTTGCACAGTGCTTGTCCAGTGATAAATAAGATTCCCATAAAAGAACATAAATATGCTGTGGTGGTTCTTTGAATGGAGGAAAAGGGCACCTGGGTGTTGGTGATCCTTCTGAAACGTACTTTTGTGTCAATATTTGAAACTAGCATTTCTAAACAAAAGTTTGACTTGGGCTTCCAAGCTTCAGTAAAAAAATTCTTAGTCCTTAAATGTTACTTAAGATCAGATTTATACCAGTACCTTTAGTCTAGTATAAATTGACTTGATTCTGGACTGAGGCACCACCCAACTGAAAATCCAGGTTTGTATTTGCCATGAGAACCACTCTCTACTTGCAACAGAGTATTTCACAATAATTAAAACAATGCCTGGGCTTGATTGTGTGTAAAAATTATACAATGCTTATGTATATAGGATTTGCTGCTCAAATTGGACAAGCAAGTAAATCATTGGACTTGTTTCTTGGGAGGGAAGAAACCCTATCTTCTAAGTCCTGAAACAATTTTCATTTTGTCCATGAGTGGGGCATTTAAAGAAATGTGTTTCCTTAAGCCAAGTGATACCTATAAGAAAGCCATAAATAGGAATTGTAACTTTCACTTAGATGGATTTTTGCATGATTAGATCTGACGTTCATTCAGATGCAGAAGTTTACTTTAGGGGCTGATACACACAAAGTTCTGTTACAGGTCAGAGATAACGGTCCCGACAGATGTCAACAAGTTCTTTATATATGAGCTGAAGACACCGAGCAATAAAACTTCAGAAAAGTCAGCACTGTTTTATCTAATTTTCTCAGACAAGTGTTGTACTTTGAAGATAAGTAATTTTCCTGGTTTCAGTAATTTAATTGGTTTCAATCATTTGGAGGGGAAAAAGTGCAATAAACAGTGCTGTGATGACAAGCGCTTAATAGCAAAGCTCTGCTTCCACTGTTATTGGGATGTCCATGGCTTGGAGACGAGCTCTAGACCTGCAATGCTGAGCAGTTTGGGCTGGATTTCCATGGGGTCCTTCACCCTTCTGGGTGCTGCTCTGGGTCTTGAAATGGGGTGGTGGGGGGTAGAAGGACAAGCACTTCAAACAAGCTGTGAGATGCTGAGGAAACACTGATGGCAAGTATCTCCTGACCTGCTGTTATCTGTACTGTGTAACAAAGGTATGGATCCCCTGCTACTGGTGTAAACCGGAGTAAATTGTTATTTCAAAGTATTTTTCACACGATAACAACTGTAAATCAATGTAGCAAATAATTCTAAAAGAAATAGATTAATTTAAAAGTATATTAAAAATACCTGTGCAAATGATCATCTTTGATCTTCGTAGCCTGATTATGGAGACACTTCTGTTGAATACACTGTTAAAGAAACAAACCAAAAAGCACTTGGAATCGAATATGCATTGTCTAAAGCTTGATCCTACATCTTGGAAGTCAAAATTTTTGCCATTGGCTTCAATCCAGGCCAAATCAAATCCTTAGGTGAGGATTTCCTGATGCACAGTGCAGTTACCATCTGCCATCCAGGGTTACTCCACCTACAAACTTTACCCATGAGCTTCTTGCTAAAATTACTGGGGGAATGAAACATTCGTTATCTCCTCAAGAAACTTCTGGTGTCAACTTCTGTTTTTTTTTCAGAACTTTGCTGTAGCTCCATTCTCTTCTCAACCTTCCCTAATGAGTATTTTCAACTGTCTTGTTTCAGAAAAGCAAGACAGACAGTGAAAGATTAAAAAAATAGTTCAGAAGTCAATTCTACAGTTTTTCATACTACTTTTTAAATGTGTGCAACTGTATGGAAAAGATGAATTCATGTTTTTAAAAGCGGGAGTATTTGCGTCTCAAGACTTAGAAAGGCAGTAAGTCTATTTTAATTACTTTTTATCATTCTAGCACAATCTTAACACATAGTCACTGATTTACACTTAGAATAAAAACTCTGCAGCATATTTAATGCTGCTTTGAACCACTGTTTCCTACCAGCGTCCTTTCTAGACTCTCCAAAATATAAACTTTTTCAAGGGAAAATCTGGCTTTTATCATGTATTCATAGACAAAAGGTCTGTCATGCAAGTCTGCTCATTCAGGCGGGTGATTACCAGCTATTGCAATTTTTCCCCTCACCATTAGAAATATTTAAAGAGATGAGTTGCATTAAATACCTTCTCTCTGGCTGCTGCCAAGTGTCCTGCAGTCAGTCTCTGGCCGAAAGGTCTCTTTTCAGGCTGCCCATTGATACAACATGGCACGAGCAGAGCACTGGCAGTTGGTGGCCACAACATTAAAGGAACTTCATATCCTGCAAAGGTTGTAAAAATGGCAACAACGGAAGAATAGAATGACTATGGAACTTGAGAGGAAAAACCACACTGAAATATACTGAGCTACTGATTGACTGGCCTGAAGCAATTTAACTGTAATGCTAGTGACATCAGTGGAGATGCTTTGGAACTGCAGTTGTTTCAGGCTTCAAAAATAAAATAAAATACGTGATCAATAAGTTGAAGATTTCAAAATATGAGTACTCTCAGTAACGACAGCCAAAGCACACAAGTGACTTAAAAAAATAACCTGTATGTCTTACAGGCTACCCACATTGAAAAGCAATCAGTCAAATGCTGTATTTTCAGGTCCTGGCATCAATTTATTAGAGAACCAAAATATTTCATTGGTCCGTGATCTTCAAATTACCTTTTTTTCATATTTTGGTATTGAAAATAATTTTATTCGGTATTACCCTTTGAAGAAACTCGTAAGGTTAACAAACAGATTTGCCATGCTTATGCTGAGCTGCGTTTTCATTTTTTTGAGTAGTCTCTGAGCCTGTTTGCGATGTTAAGTGCATTTTAGGGGCGGAATGAATTTGGTCGTAAATCACCACACATGTCTGAGTTGCAGAAGGATAGATTAGGTCTTAATGCTGAAGGGGTGGCTTCATTTTATTTTCCATCCTACACAAGCAGGGTCGATAGAGGCTTCAGTACCCATCAGGTTGTATTTATAGGAGGGCTCTGAGTGGCGGGCAGGATTTGGAGCTTTACCATATCTATCTTTCTCTTGTGTTGCTCATCTTGAGGGTTAGATGTGCATGAGAAAAAAGAAAAAGGGGGGGAGGAGGGGAAAGGCAAAAAAAGAGAAAGCATTTGCTATCATATTCTTTTCACACACTTTTCAGCCTTCATTACTTTGCCTGTATCTGCAGGTTGCTTCCACCTGCTGTGGTTTGCCATAAAATGACAGGGCATCCTCTTTTGTGTGAACCTGACAAGGATGTTGCCAGTTTTCCCAGACATCTAATTTCCTTACCTATCACCTTTACAAAGATCGCGCTAACGGGCTGTTTGGAAGGGGAGATCGTTTATTGATCTCTCTCAACTTTCTGTTTCATTAAAACAGGCCTCCAGGCATAAAGGCAACATGAAGAATGTTGCAACTCGTTCACAAAGCAGCATCGGTGGCCTCGTACCACCAGTTTCAGGGGGGTATGGATGCGTGTTGTGGATGGCTAACAACACTATAATACATCTGCTTTATGCTCTTCAAATGAAGATGGAACAGGTAACGTTTGGTTTGGGGGTGAGGAATTCTCCCGGCTCCAGCCACTTTTGTCTGTCACCCCACCCAAAAAAAAAAAGAAAAAAGAAAAAAGATTTACATTTAATCTTGCCAATGTCCTCTACCTTCAAGAAGGATTCATTGTGAAAGAATGGTATTGCCATAGCAACGAGGAATTTTTTTCAGACGGCTATAAAACTGGTGAATTTCCAAGACACAAAAGCTTGTTCAGAGCCCAGAAGTACCTGGATAGAAAACAAAACAGATGGTAAATTCTTTACAGCTTTTGCAGAATCATTTTTATGCCAGTTATTCCCCACTTTCCTCTATGTCCTAAAATGTTTGTTTTACAATGAATTTGTGATCCGTGACAGATTCGAGACTTTGCTCAGTGGAATTGGAAGTCAGCACCACCATAGCCCGTTCCCACGAAGGGCTAATCTGTAAAGGCCAGGGAAGCTGCTAAGCTGCTCTGAAAACATCAGCAATCGTCTTTAGATTCTCAGCCGTCAGAAGCATTTCTTAATACTGTTATACAGAATAATATTTTCTACAGCTCAAGGAGTTGTGATACTGGGAACCCACCAAGCAAAAAGTCCCCGGCTTGTAAATGACCTCTAATGATGCACATGGCCATTATGGCAACCTGAAATTTGACTCTTAGCAGGGAAATTTTGACTATAAAAAGGGTTTCAGGCTCTGAAGGATGGTGCGCTACTAACACATCTCTAAAGGACACGTACTGCCATCTCTCGCAAATTTTTGCCGCAAACACAAATTATTTTCACACGTATCGACACGTTGGCTCACACAAGAGAAGAAATTTTTTCTCCTGTTAGGAGCGACAGACTTCTGCAGACAGATCCCATGTGGTACCTGCTTTTAGATTTTAATTGTGTTTAAAAGAAGAGTGGCTGATATTATTTTGGTCTTCTCAGAGGAAATGACTGCAAATTTTGTTACGACTTTTCCTCTGGGCGAATTAATAATACAAAAATCACTCTGAGTGCAGACTTTGGTCTGGTTAAGCTTCTTCTGGTGAGTTCTGCTTCCCAAGAGAGTGAAACAGTGTGAGCACAGAGACTGGTCATAGGCAGCCTGAGTAAGAAAGAGTTCTCCGTGACTGAAGCATCAATGGGACATTTTCCCCAGAGAACAAGAACTGGTATTATAACATAAGCAGCATCCTCCATGTACATCAAATATTAATTATTGCCTTAATCAGTAATTACTAGACATAACTTTTTGCCTTTATTCTAGCCATTTTTCTGTCAATCATGAGAACTGTCAGATTTTTTAAACAGCCACAAAAGAGAAGGGGTCCAGCTTACTCTTAACACTCTGTTTAATGTATAGCTGTAAAAGTAGGAGAAAAAAGGTATTAAACTTCAGCTGATTTGAGACTGGTTTACTGAAATTCAGGAGGAAGAGGTAGAAATAAGTCTTCAGTTAAGTAATATATTTTTGATATCGTACTTCTTTCCATTATCTTTTGTTGGTTTTCACTATGTAAAAAATCAAAGGTTTAACATAAAGAAATCAGGAGGATGTTCACGGTATCAAGCTGTCATTTTGCTTCTTGTGATTTAATGGGAATTTTCCCATTGGATTCGGTAAGCAGAAGATCCAGTTCCTCCTGGACTCATTGCTACCCATCCCAGTGAAGACAACAACCCTGCTTGCTTGACTTCTGAACATCACAGTCTGAGAGCAACGAATGTGAATATTCCTTCACTGCACGGCACCAGAAAACCCTGGGCTGCTGGTCCCTCACAGCTGGCACCGCTTTTGTATTACACCTCAGGGATGTTAATTTTGCCTTTATTCCTGCTCTACTTTTCTGGTCCTTAAGCTGCTTGTGAATTTGTTTTAACACAGAAAAAATGAGTTACTACCTCTAGCAAGGATGCTAATAGGGAATTGGAGAGAACTTATTTTTATGATGGAGTTTGCCAGTATCACATTTTAATTCTTAAGCAGCACATTTCAGTTGTAAACCACTGTTCTTGAGCGTATCCATTGTCACTTAAATGGTAAATGGGCCATTTTAAGTCTTCCATTTGCCAAATGCCTGCTGGGGAAGTAATAACTACAATTAAAACACAATATAGCTATAGTAGGCCCTGTGCATAAGTTTTAAAATGAAATACAATGTCTTGAGTAGAAGAAGTTGGACCCAGCTGCTAGTTCAAGCCAACTACTATTGATGATTATTTGTGCAACGACCTTAAAGAAAATGCATGTTACAGAGCATCCACATAAAGACTGAGGCAGATTTTCTTCCTTGTAATTGTTGTTTTTAACTTGTGATTTCACCAAGTATTTTGCTAAGCTGTGTCACTATTCTTTGCTGCAGAATGAACTGCACAACAAGAGCGATGGGACAGTGGCCTGTGGTGGCGGATTCTGGCTCTTGACCGTATTTCCAACTTACAAGGGAGAAGTGCAGCCTGATCTTCGTGACCCAAAGATGCATCTTGGGTACCTGATTTAAAAAAGGAAAAAATAAAAGTTATTTCTTCATTCAGTGGAGAAGTGACTTATTCTTACAAAAGAACAAATCATAGCCCCCCATACTAGAATATGGCAGAAGTCGATTTTCTTTATTAGATTTAACTGATCTTCAGCTACTTATTCTTCCTTCTCACAGCAGTCCTTCTCACAGTAGTCCTTCTGCTAAGATTATTCACTGTCTCTGAATAGAATGAAGCGTTAAAACAAACAAGTACTTATATTGGAATATTTTTCAGAAAGAATCCTAATTCCTTATCCCAGCTTTCCTTGCTCTTCATCCATAGACAGTTCAGGTCCCTGAGTACTACCATAGTAGTATTTGGCACTGCTGAACTGGGGAACAGTAACCACATTTCATTTCTTTATTTTACTGCTGTAAGACAGCATTTTGGGGACTTTATTACAGCACTGTATGATGGCAATCAGCAAATGAGTGCTTAGGGGGAGACAGGAAATTGCCCACACCCTTTCAAGCTACCATTTTTAACAACATGCCTTTAATGAAAAAGAATTTCTACTGTTTTATGATCTTTGTTGGTATTAAAATGTGAAAACTAAGACACTCCTTACATTGCGGGTTTGAATCAATGACAGATCACTTGACAGGAGACGCAAATGGATGCCATAAAAAGAGAAATTCCTGTTTTTAATGATTACACAATCGGTATTTTTATTGGAGTGTCTTCAGAAATGAATTACTGAGAGTCTGGCATAATGATAGGCATTTAGAGAACTCTGTAGGTCTCTGTGAAAGCAAGGAATTATAGGAAGAATGTAATGTCAGTAATTGTACTGTAAGTAGTCGTTGGCTACTGAACAATAGCTGAATAAGCCCCAACGTGTAGCACAGAAGCAGCCAACTTTAAACCAACTCAAGAGATGTGCATTAGTAGTTTAACCATATTACACATTATATATTTAGATTTTTCTCGTTGAAATAAATAATAACGGCAGGTAAGGTCAGCTTAATTGGTAAGAAAAATGGAATTGTTAATGTTCTGTGACATTACATTTCACTGTGGTATTTTCTAATGCCAAGGACATTTAATAGTTGATGAAAAACTAAAGTTCACAGTAATGATTAGCATTAAGTAATTTTTTCTTTCCTTTGAATATGTAGGTATCAGGGGTTTTTTTTTTGAATGGTTAAAATGCTTCCACAAAGTGGAAGAGATAGGGAATAATCACATAAAGACAGAAAGATGTAATTTTCTGAAATTACAATCTAATTATTAATACTTAAGTACAGGTTTTATTCACTATGTGTTAAAAAAATGAGATAACTTGAATTTCAGAATAAAAATTCTATTTCTCTAACAACTTATTCTTTGCCCATCCAATAATTGTCTCTTCATCTTAAATACAACAATCATGGAGATCTATTTGAAATCCATATTGATTAATTCATGCACACTGTGACTTGATATCTAATTCTTTCTTTTGTCAGCTTGCTGGAATTGGAAGAAAATGTCTGATCTTATTCCTCTGCTGCAATGATTTTTACATGAATTTTAAAACAGCGAGATCTTCACTTGTATTTACTTGCAGGACTAATATTTTTGTCTGCAACTCCAGCATGCCAGCAGAGATGATTAATTTCTATTGCTTTTGGGGACAAAAAAGGACTCCAGCGAAGCTCTTCTATAGTGAAGTTTTTTTCCCTCCCTGTTTCTTTTCTCTTGTTCTTAATACAATAGTTGTTTCATGTTTACTTGTTTATTTGTTGAATTTTTAGACCAAACTTCATTCTTTTTTCTTCTTTATTTGTGGTATTGTCAGCAATTTCCTTATAGATATTCGGTCTTGTCTTTTCTCTCCAATAACTAGACACTGAAATTTACACTATAAAGACATCTTTGTTTATAGCTAAATATCTAACATATGCTAATTGCTTCATCTAAAATTCTGGTGGAGCCATGACCGAGGTTTTAATTTTAATACAGATGTAGCTACCAGCTACCCTGTTATATTGTTATGAGACAGGAAGTACTTTTTATGTGGGCTCTACTAGGATTTTACTTAGAGAGAGCACTCACTTGTTGGGTACCAGTGTTCACAATGACTATATTCAATTATGGCATTTTGTAAATAGTTTTCTGTGAAAAGCACAGTAAGAAATCTATTTAGTGAAGGCCTTTGGCATCTCTAGCGGTATTCATGCAGAACTGAGATACCTAAGTCCAAAATATTAATATACAAACACAAAAAATAGATCGTTGATATTAATGGTGAAGTTTCCTAAGCATCACAGTTCAGTTTCTGCTCAGGGGTGTCCCAGTCTGATTAGCTTTCTCTTCACAATCACCTAGAATAACCAAGATCCAAACCCCATCTCTTTTTGAAGTTATAAGCTTAATCTTTTATTCATTATCAAAGCAGGCACAATTAAAAAAAAAAATAAATTAATAAAGGCGGTCACTTAAAAAGAGGCCAACAATGAACAGAGCCTGAAGTAGATCGGGAAAAACCCACTTGCTAATAGGAGAGAGAAGGGTGTTTCTATCTAAATTGCTAATTATAGAAAAGAGAGTCTGCTGGGAGGTCAAAAATGTTCATTTGAGACCTCTTTGGTTGAGATGATCAAGGGACAAAGTTTTCCCCTTTTTGGATGTGGAGCAGATTATTTAGGAGCTGAATATATTTACACTCGTACTTCTTAAAATGAGAACAAGAAAGAAACTCTTGCGTACAATGAAAGAATTTGGACAATCATTGCTTTAGATCAGCTTCCTGAGATGCTTTCCTCTCCCATCTGTTGTGCACTGCATTTAGATAGCTTATCCACAGATACAGACACCACCCCAGGAGCTACATGACTAAAGGGCACTAAGAAAAGCTGCTATTAAATTGTTGGAGGGGAGAAATCTTTTCAAAATTCACATCTTGCAAATTTGTACAGAACTAGCAAAAGTCACTTCTCCAGACTTTCTGAACTTTGAACTCCTGCTGCAAACAATTCAAGAATTAATTAAAGAACAAGAAAAGCTGCGAAGATCTTTTATAATGGAAAGTTTCCCAGCAACTTAAACACAGGAATTGGGTAAGTTCTTTTTTTTTAACATAACAAAGACTTTGAAGATGCACAAACCAGTTTTGCTCCATCACCTTTGCTGACCCACCTAGCACCGATTTCAATGGCAATAACTGTTGATCACAGCGGTTTCTGAACAGCTTGTTAAAAATTATTCAGCAAGTTAGAAAGGACAGCAATATGACATGGGCTTCTAAGAGCTGATATCCTCCCTACAAGCCTAGAAAAACAGGATCTGAGCTTTTGATTTTCCTTATTTCAATATGCCATTGCAGTGCTTTAGCAACGAAAGGATTTTAATATGAGCAGACCAAACCATCCTTATCAAATTTTGCACATAGTCTACTAAATATATAGGAGCTGGAACAAATGAATAGTAAAAGTCTAGCAACAGTTGGCAGGACTGCAGTCTTGCAAAGCCTAGCAAAATGGACGCTGCAAATTTTTGCTAGGCAGAATTATTTTAATGATTATATTAAAACCCTTCTCCTCTAGAGAAGCATCGCTCACTTTCCCCTGCAGACCTGCTAAATAAGCAGTATTTCCTCATATTTGTAAGCAATTCCAGTGAAAGTTCTTTAAAAGATGATATGTTGGCATTCTGGCTGTAAAACTTGACTGTGATCTGCATTCCTTTCTGGGTCTTATTCTTTCTCCTTTTTTTATATATGTCAAATAGTTGAATTATTTCTGCTAGGGCTATGGGAAATAATTTGGTACTTCTGTTAAAGCTAATCTTTATTCACATATAAACTGCCCATTTACTGTTTCTCATATCTAATTTTTGAAGAGAATATTGATGATGCCATAGAAATACCTTGGCAAGGGTTTGAAGAAGCTCTACAAAGTTATTGCAGATATAAATTACAAAACTGAGGTGCACTCACTAACCATGTCAAATGAATGTCAATGTATAAAGTTCAGCTGAGGATTTCTTAATTTTAGTCTTTCTAGGAAGTTCGTGCACTTTATTGTAAAAAAAATAATCTTAGATGTACTATCTCCTGATTCCCGTTTCCTCTCATTCCAGAATGGAGAGAAAGTGAGGTGGTGCAATTGTGAAATTTGAAGAAAAAGAAGAAAAAAGTTATTAACCATTTCAAACATCGGAATTTCTCAGTTCAGTTTAGATAAATGCTGCTCTAAACAAGCTAAGACCTATACGAGACCTATATTAACAACAAGTCATGGAAAGGCAGTGAGTCTTACAAATGGCTGTACGAAAAGCAGCACTGAGAGATACCAGGTAAGAAAAGTAGTGCTGTGAGTCTGAGGAAGAGAAGGATGGATGCAAAGTGAGATTAGGCTCACATCTGTATAACCTTGGGCATTTAAAAATGTGTTATCATAGATCAGTAACTGGGGAAGAGAAGGAGCAAACCAAACGCAGCCCATCCTTCCGTAAAAACCCATCTGCCAATTCCCTGTCTACCCAGAAAAAACTTCTGTTCATCTGTTTGAATACAGTACTGACATGGTCATCTTCAGGCTTGGTGGCTACATCTCATGATGCACATGCTTGGAAAAAGCCACTGTTGGTACTAAACATGATGGCAAACTCCTGTCAACTATGGATACCACTGCCATGCTGCTCATCACACCAATTCTCTACTGAAAAGCCTTCAAGAAAAGGTCTTTCATATCCAAGCTCTTCAGAGTTTTGGGCATAAAAGCCCCTTTTTGCTTATGATGGTGAAGCTTTTGAGCAAAAGTGAAAGGATGAACCCAGGCAGAAGTGAAAATTTCAGGGGTCTAAACTGTGGAATGCCTTCAAGGCAATGGTTGCCACCTGGCATCACTCTGTGATCAGCGAGTAAATCTCTTGCTTCTTCCACTGTAACTTCTGCATACGAACAAGAAGTTGTGTTTTCTCTTTCCTACAGTTTGGGGAAAAGTGCCATTTCTGTTTTTAATAATGAATACACCTGAATGCTTTAATACTCTTTTCATATGAAAAGCATATATGTCTAACCACCCAGGCAAACAAATGATTAGACAATGAGAACAGTTGTGTTGCCTTTGGCTATGAAGCAGCAACTAAATGGTTAAGTCTTCAGAATTTCTTAAGCCATTTTAGTACATCTAGAACTTAATTTGCCTCATACAGACACTAGCAAAGGCTGCTGTTTTCCTTCTTCTGATCTTTTATTTTTTTTTTATTGTCTTAGAGCTTTGCCATGAAAGCTACTTTAATCTTTGTAGATAAATCTTCAGGTTCTGGGGTGATTTTTTTTTTTTTCCTCTTAAAGACTTCAGCTGTCTTAAGTCTTTCCATTTCATCATGTTTAAACATTTTAGACAATTTTGAACCCCTATTTATAAATGGATATGATTAAGATTAGGCTCTAATAAGTGCTAATCTTTCCCTCCAACCAGGGAGATAAAGCCTGTCTTAAACCTGAATGGCTTAAGACAAGTTCATTTTTTTTTATCCTTACAAAGTGAACAAATAAAACACTATCCAGCAGCTGTATTCACTGGAAGTGCTGAAGATAATCCCTTCCATTTATTACTGCAAAGTGCTTTCCTTTGTAGGTATCAGCCTGCTTTACCTTCAGATGGGTAGGCTGCAGATTACAGAGCTGCCCGAAACTTGGTAATGAAACCTGAAACTCACCCTTTCTCACAACCACCCTGAAACTTGGCTCCACTTTTTGATACTTTTGATTGAAATCGGGGTGAAGCAGGGCCAATAAAGGCACTAGTGTTTTTTCTTCAAGGCATTTGTAAGCACAAATTAATTGCCTAGTCTTTGCACCACTCCTCAAGGTGAACAATCTTTCTTCTTGTCAGGTAAACTCCGATGCCTTGTGCGTTCCTCTGTGCGGTTTTGAGTTCACTTCTGCATGAGCTTAGCTGAGCCCAAGGCTGAGCCCAAGGTTTTTAATCAAACAAGGAGCTCTGCCTGAGGAAGGAAATCCCTGTTTCTGAAGAATGCTAAAGAATTATTGAACATGACAAGGTAGCCCTGGAGTTATGGGAAATGTGAAGGACAGTTTTGGCATTAATAGAGACTTTGGTCTCAGGGTTTTCACTGAATGATGGGCTGAAAAGCTGGAGTATTTCATGGCACGGAGCATGAGCTTCAGCTCAGTGGCCACAAGAGTCATGTAAGATCCTTGGGTAACTGGCGGGTTTCCACCACCGTCTTCCCTGAATGTGCACCCTGCTTGGGTTTGTCTTCCCAGCAGACTTATCCAGCCCTCTCTAGCAAGCAAAGGGGATTATGCTCTTCAGGGGCTGGCCTGCATTTAATTAGCTTTAATACTCCAGATCATCTTAAATGGGATCTGATGTCACTAAAAGTGTAACGTGCTTCACAGCTGATTGACTGGTGGCTTTCATTCCACATATGCATCTGCAGCCAAAAACGGTGGAGGAAGAGGGAAAACAAAGTTCGTGCTGTATAACAGAATGGAGCAAATAATTCAAAACTGAGAACCAATGCAGCCTCCTCTTGAAGACTAAAAATACTCTGCTTTTATTGAACGTGTATTAGTAGTGCGTGGTCAGGTAAGTAAAATCGATGTAATTCTATTTCTTGCTTGATCACAAGAACAAGCTGTTCCAGAGCAAATTTGAAGTTCATTTCCTGCAAATACTGGTTTATAAGATTTTAAAACTGGCTTTTGGAAAATGTTCATGAAAGTGGAATTTGAGCTGCATGAATGTTTGTGGAAAGTGAACAAAGGGAGCTTGAGAAAAAACAGAATTATAGTTTCTGTTCCTTTTTCATTTTCAGTATTAATGTAACTCACAGCTCTCCAACATCAGAAAGCTTGAAATTCTGGGTCTGGGACCTCACCTTCACAGGAGGTAGGTGTCTGTCTATCAGCCTCTGCTGTAGGCACACTGGTGCTACAGCCCACCACAGACCCATGAAGGATGGGGAGAATGACTTTTCTGAAGAGGAACCTCCTTTGGCAGGAGGCTGGATGGAAGTAAGATTGGCCAAATCAAGCCTGAGGGCCACAAACTGTACAGCAGTCATCTATCTCAAGGGCTGAACCTTATGGTATGGAAATGTCATCAGGGAATGCGATGCAGGAAGCTGATGAATAACACCCAAATGTCTGGTCTTCATCTATCTGTAAACTGCCAAGCACTGAACTCAACAGACCCCCTTATTTTCCTGTGCATCTTTCAGATCTCCATGTTTCATCTCTGCAATAAGGGGCTAAGTCCTACTTACCCAAAGCTACAGAGGGAATCCATTTAAAAACTTTGTAGAGTTTCAGCCTTTTACTTAGTTTGAAAATGAAGCTTGAAACAAATTTAAGGGGTTGCAAATCAAAGTAGGAACGTGGGTTGGTACAAAACCCTTAAAGCTACTCTTTGTAAGGTTCTTGCCTCTGTGCTCAGGTCTTCTTTCTAACTGTACCTTTAAATACACAGTTTCAAAAACAGTTTAAAAATATTTTAATATGGACTGAATAGACAAAACCCACCAAGTTAACAAATCTGCTTTCCCTTGTTGTCAAGAGCAGTATGAGAACAAAGGTAGATAATGGCAACAGAAATAGCCTTAAAAAACACAGAAGGTTTATAACTTATAGCACAACTCCACCAGATGGATTTTAGTTGAATTTCAGTCTTTTTTTTCCTAACAAACTTTACATTTACTTTCAAGAAAAGTGACTCTGGGAGAAATTAGGCATACACTCCTTTATTTTGTGTGATCTACATTTGTGAAAGTTGATTGAAAAACCCACAAGATTTAGTTTGATTATGAAAATCAGATCTAAGTAAATGAAACAAAAAATAGAACTGAACACCAGAGACGACACATAGAATGGCTGAAACTTAAATAATCTAATTATAAACTGGGTGATGTATAGAATGCCAGCATCAAATTCTGTATTACTTCATCTCCCATGTATGTAAATCTAATTGTCCAAACCTCATACAAAACAGGCTCTTGATACTCTTCCAGCTAAAGTACCTGATCCAGAGCTCACCAAGTCAATATGAATCATTTACATTTTGGAAGTGGAATGCCAATTTTTCTGCAGAAAATTACTTTACTTATAAACTAAAAGGAAAGTCTTGTATTTTCCTAGCAGACACTTTGTAATTAGAAGTAGTCTTGAGTATTGTAACAATATTCAGGACATAACTTATCTAGAATAATGTATTATTTTTACATTTTTTAAATGTAACAGGTAATTGTTATAGAATATGTGATATGAAGAACTGTGTTTACATGGCTACTAACAACATGGTTTTCCTTCAGGAAAGAACATGTTTAAATGCTACAAAACAATGCTCTAAATAAGATTCAGAATACACACCGGTTATTGCTAATGGCACAGTTACACTGTGGACACTGCACTGTTCCCTCACAACAAAGACAGGATGGAAGGATGAAGACACCAGGGTTTAAGACGATATAGTCTCCTCTGTATTCAGCTACTGGTTGTTTTTAAAGGTGAGGTTTCTGTAAACATCTTCTAAAAATAGGTTTTTTTTCCTGATGCCAAAATCAGTTTTTATTCTGAAGTGCTTGCTTACTGCCAGGTAAGAGAGCCCAAGCTGGCTCCAGTTTGCAAGGTCTTTAGAATTAGTTTATTAAAACATATAATTTATTTCTGCTTTTTCACCAAAACATTTTTGGTCAAACAGAAAACAACTCCAAATTTGTTTCAAACAGGAGAACATTAGGTCACATTTTTAGATTCATACATATTATGCAAACTATGGTTCCTTCTCAAGATCAAAAAATCCATATGTGTTTCCACAGGCTCTCAACACAAATTGCCTGTCAGGGTAAAATCCTGAAAACTGTACTGTAACCGGAATGATGAAGGAAAATTACTGCCAGACAGATTATATAGTCAAGAGAAACTGTGCAAGTTATTTTGTGCCTCCCAGCTTGAATACATATGGGACAAATGCAAATTTTCCAAATGAAATACAGCTTAGAGTGCATAAATTTCAAACAGATAATAGTTTGCACTTATTAAAGCTTGGCTTGGATCATAAACAGAGTGCTTTTTCCTGAAATGCCATCTTTTCCGTAAAGACTGTTTTTTCCCCTAAAGGAGCATCAATTATAAATAATAGTCTACCCACCAAAATTGGAAGGGCTAGACTCAAAGCAAATAAACTGAAAAAATATGATTGATTAAAAAATTATAATCTTGCCATGCACTCTAGGTATCCTTTGAGGGAATGGCATATGGGGGTTATTGCTTATTGGCAGATACATAAATACCTGTTCTGGCATAGCCAAGAAGTGATGCACAGATCTACAACTGCACGTATCAACAGGGTGGGCATAGACAGAGCTTTTCTGAAAAATTAAACGTCACAAGGAAGCCCTATAGCTCTCTGGGTCCTGAGCACTAACTAAAGGTTACTGTTAGCAGTGGATAATGGGATAACTTGTATGAAAAGCTACTCGAAGCCTCCTTGCACTCAGCTAGGTTGATTTAGATTTAGCTGCTTAAAGTGTGGCAGTAAATCAGAAGGAAGAGTATATTGGTTCCTCCAGAGACCAACTTCTAAATAAATAATGAGTTAGAATGAAAACATAGAAGATCCCAGACATAAAGATAAACAGATGCATGTTTTGCAGTGGCTTTGGGAATAGAGGTTGAAATGAGACGGGAAGAAGACTTGGAGCAGAAGCCGTATGGGTGCTGGGGAGAGGACATGGCTGCCTTTTGCAGCACAGCCAGGTACCATTCAGGTTTATCTACTTAAAAGCAGGTCCAAGCCAGCTCTAACTCAGCTGGTAGAGGAGGACAGTCAGTACAATCAGAGACAATTCCCCTGTTGCCATGCTTTTCAGGGCATCCCCTACCCCTTCTGCTGGGGGGAACGCATTTCACACAAGCATTACCCCA
>JAHREE010000175.1:595310-607685 GCA_033628505.1 Tringa tobata | reverse complement strand
ATTGCTTTCACACTATCACACATGATTTTCTTATTCAGTAGAACGTTTTTCAGTTGGGGAAAAAAAAGAGCTTTTGTAGAAGGAAATAGCTAAGCTTTTTTATTGCAATACGTATTCAGGTTGTTACATGTTGGGGTTATTGAGCCTGGAGACCAGAAGACTTCAGGGAGACCTTGTAGCCCCTTGCAGTACCTAAAGAGGCTACAGGAAAGATGGGGAAGGACTCATTATTAGGGCACGTAGCGACAGGACAAGGGGTAACAGTTTTAAACTGAAAGAGAGGAGATTTAGATGAGATAATAGGAAGAAATTTTTGACTCTGAGGGTGGTGAGACCCTGGCCCAGGTTGCCCAGAGAAGCTGTGGCTGCCCCATCCCTGGAGGTGTCCAAGGCCAGGCTGGGTAGGGGTTTGATCAACCAGGTCTAGTGCGCGGTGTCCCTGCCCAGGGACAGGGGTTGGAACTAGATGGTCTTTAGGGTCCCTTCCAACTCTAACCATTCTATGATACAGAGAAAAAAAATCATGGTGTCTTATCTTGTGCCTTGATGGATTTTATAGTTATGCATGCCTAACGGAAAACTGAATTAAATTAAACCAATGGTAGTGTTACGTGGTTGGAGATGTGTGACACATTGCTGGGACAGGAGATTTTTACACAAACTCTTTGTAATATTGTTATTGGTATATTGTTTAAGACTTTTCTAAGTTGTTGGATGTTAAGTATTTTTGAAAAAAAAAAGTACTAAAAGGTGCTTATTCAGTCAAAAACAATTATATAGTCCTGTGAGTATATTTGACAGTCTGTTACTTGTAATTTAAATACAGTTAAAAGAGCTTGAAACTCTGAATTCCTACTTAGAATTATGTCTGTCCTGTCAGATGTCACTTTCAGTATTCTTGATTCTTTCATAATTAGATTCCACTCACAAAGGAATAAACTGTGATGAAAGCAAAATGTTTTAGAGTACAGTGGAGATTTAAGTTGTGTGTAGTTTTATTATTCAGCTCAGTAATACTCAGTTTCTAACATAAAACTTTGTCTTGTATCTGTTATGAAACAATAAAAATTTTATAATTTTATAATTACGGTAGTAAAGATTCTTCCTAGAATTATTGTATAACACTTAATTGTAGCAAACTTAAGTTTCTCATGTGTTATATTTGATTGCATTTCATAAATTGGTTGTCACAGCTCTTTTTTTGTACCAAATTGTACATGCATTTAGGACTCTCTCTTTTGGACAAAACCACTGTTTTTGTTCTCCTAAGGTTATTCAAAATATAATCTTGATAAATGCCATGATTTGCTTTTTTAATAACTTTTCAAGTATGTATTATTATGCTTGTTTTCATTTTCTTTCATTCCTATGTTAATGATAACTGTTTTATAGCTGGTCTTAATGAATCCAAGAGAAGCCATGTCAGGAACTTCTTATGAAAAAAATGTTTGGATTCCTATGCCATTGTTACGATTACAAAGGATCAAAGTTTCTTTATTGTGAAACCGAAACTAATCTAAATGTAGAAAATGAAGATAGGATCCTGATTAAGTGTAACTTGATATAACTATTTCAGTTCTACCATATGAGGATTTCCTGAAGGGGAATTTTACCTTTTGATAGTGTTGCTGGATGTGTCATTCTGTTATCCCACTAAAATATACTTGATTATCTCATTCCCTCTTCCTGGAAATATAATCCTTTTAGTATTGCAGTAAATTGTCAAAGCTGTTGGTCTGATAAATAGATCTTTGTCAAAATGATCCTTGGTTGTAGTATGTTAGTAGAAAGATTACATCATTTGATGGAAAAACTTCAGGTGAGAATTTAAGGCCATCACAGAAAGATATACCATCCTGTGAGCATCGAAAAGCCAGCAATAAATCATCTTTTTGGGGATGATGTGTTATCCTGAGTTATGTAGTTGACATCGAAGTTTTTCTATGAGCTGTTTTGCATAGATATAAAAAATATTTCACCACCCACCTCTAAATGCAGGCAGTTTAGGATTTTTTTAAAATAGACTGTAGCAGGTCTTTTAAACCTAGAACGGAAAGCTAGGTGGTAACAATAGTAACATAACAGTGATAAATCTTGACAATTGTAATGCATTCTCTTGGAGATCCACATATATGTATATTTAAAGGGATAAGGCACGTACTAATTTTTGATGCTACACAAACTGGATTGAGATGTTAGAATTTATTGTGGGGGTTAAAGGCCAGTTCATTGGAGGAATACAGGGCCTTAAATTGAGAATCATGGAATACTATGATCACTCCATCTGCATCAGGAGAATTCCACCTTAAGTTGTCTTGATTCTACCCTGCCACCCTTTTGCTTTTCTTCCTTATTCTCTCCAGTCCTACTCTGAAACTAATTAGAAGCTTTCTCTATTATTAACAAGAGGTAACAAGGGTGCAGAGAGAGATGCTAGTGATCAAAGTAGAAGAAAATTAGCATCGAGTTCAGCTGCTAGAAAGTTTAAGATGAGGCTAAAACAAATAACAAATAATTCTCTAAAATCAGTTTCACAATTCTTGCACAAGTAGTTTGAAGCAATTGAGCAAAACCTCAATGAAGATGTTGTTCATAGAAATAACGCAGCAGGGTGAGCCTTTCAAGTATTGATCTGCTGTTACATACCGTGTGCCAAAGAACCAGAAGGGACTATACATAATGCAACTGTGCTTGTGAAGCTACATCACTAAAATTATCTCCTCCAAAGGAACGTGACTTCCACTGAATTCTGCTGTGATGTTAAGATTATTTTGTTTATGTGGTGAAAAAGAAATCAACACAATCCTTAGGTATTTACTTTTGAATGCATGTGGCATAGGAAACAATGAGGCAAGAAGGGCTATTACACAGAGAAATTCCTTTCTTTAAGTATGTGCTTCTGTGACCTCAATGTGTTGGTGATGCTGGGGAATAAAGATTTGCTAACAATTATGGATGATTATGGACTCTTAGGTTTAAGGAAAAAGACAAAGCAGGCATGTTCATACAGTATACTTTGAACCTTATTCATCCTGCATAGCAGTGTAAGAATCAGAGGAAGACTGCAAAGGGGAAAAAGTAACTGCTATTTGAAGTGCACTCACTGGCAATTTAAAAGTAGCATTTAATGAGCAACAGCAACTGCAAAGTCACTGGCTTGATTATAGTGTAGGGTAGGTGGAAAGGAGATGTGAATACATCCTGGTTTTGCAATGGTTGCTTGATATATTTGACTCTTTCTGATGACACTTTCTGCCTCTGCCATTACTGCTCTTGTGTTTTCGTGGCAAGAATGTGTTCTTTACTTGGGGTTTTTGTAGACAAAGGATCTTTCCTTCTGGTCTCCATGCACAGGGAAAGGTTGAACATAATTTTTTTGTTTTGCTTTGTTTTTGCTTGATAATCTTTCAAGAGTTGACAATGAAAACCTTCATATCACATTTCCACAGTAATTTTCTTTATTCTAACGAAGGTTGCAAATCTCAGTGTGAGTAAAACTGTTATTCTCCTTCTGTAGCTATTTTCAGTCAAACTCATCTAGTTCTTGATAATTTGGACTTTCCTGGACTATTTTTTTGTGTGTGAAGGGGTATTTCAGTTCCTTGAATGAACATTTTCCTCCTCTTGACCTCTACAGATGTGCTTCTGTCTAGTGAAAAGCTTCAGTAAGCAGAACTTCATTAATTAATTATTAATTAATTATTTGGAGAATAAGTCTGATGAGGAGAGGCCGAGGGAGCTGGGGTTCTTCAGCCTGGAGAAAAGGAGGCTGAGGGGAGACCTTCTCGCTCTCCACAACTCCCTGAAAGGAGGGTGCAGAGAGGCAGGGTCGGTCTCTTCTCCCAAGTGACAGGTGATAGGACAAGAGGAAATGGCCTCAGGGGAGGTTGCACCAGGGGAGGTTCAGATTGGATATTAGGAAAAATGTTTACACTGAAAGGGTTATTAAGGTTTGGTATGTGCTGCCCAGGGAAGTGGTTGAGGCACCATCCCTGGAGGGATTTAAAAGACGATTTGACGTAGTGCTTAGAGACATGGTTTAGTGATGGGTTTTCATCAGAGTTAGGTTGATGGTTGGACCAGATGATTTTAAAGGTTCCTTCCAACCTAGACAATTCTATGATTCTGTGATTCTAATGAAGTACATTGCTCATAAATTTGTTTAAATGGTATGTGCTGCATTAAACACCTCACTTTGTCCTGTGTAGCACCTAGAGGAATATTCAGATTATTCAATTTTTGCTCACACATTTGCACACTATTGATTTTTGAAATTGTTATATGTATATTTCACCCTCACTCTTCAATATGCAGTTACCTTCCTGCTTTTAATATTGTGTTTGGTGGAATGTTTGAGTGTGTTTATAATAAATGAATGGTTTCATAATGTTTCATTAACAGACAGAAGCTGATATACGTGTTGGAAAATTGGAAGTCGTTGATCACTTCATCAGGGAAGTAAATCTGCATGAATTGAAAGTTAATCATGAGCAGAAGAAAGTAAAGAGTGAGCATCAGGTCATATCAGACAAGTTTTCTTCTCTGCTAGCATCAGTAGGCAGTGCTGAGGTAGTGTATGGTTTGGAAAAAAATATTCTTTTTATTGTTTAGGATATCTTAGGCATAGTGGCCTTAGGTATTCCCGCAGTGTGCCAGGTGAGGGACGGGGCTGTCAGACTTGCACAGCCCGTTGATCCCGTTCATGTCTGTCAACATAATATCCATCCCGCACATAGGATGTGGGCTTTCCATGGCTACTGCTTTCTGCTGCTCAAAGTATTGAAGTTAAGTTTTTTGTATATTTATATGACCTTTTTTTTTGTTTTTCTTATTTTGCTGTTGATAGAACATTGCAATTTAGTTGTGAGCAAGACCTCATAAAAATGAAGTGATCTTGATTACCAGGGTAGCTGGACTAAGCCCAGAAAACAGGGTGCTGCATTTCCATAGCTGATACTGAAAACGTTATTGTAACTGGGGAGAGGATTATCATCAGAAGTGCTGTATTAATTATGTTGTGGAACTGATTTAGGAACTGTCCACAGAATCAACCTGTGCAGGCCTTGAAAATCAGGACAAAGGATTATTACTAAATGGTACATTTAATGAGGAGGAATCTGCAAAGTCTTTTCAGGAAGCTTTGCTTCAATGGAGAAAAGGTAATTGTGATCACAGAGAACAACTGTGTGACAGTGAAGTCCTGTCAGGTATGTTTTTTTATTTCCTGTTTTAATTGCATTTTAAAAACATTAGGAGCCATTTTGGTGAATTAGCAGATTTTTGATTAGTGAAGGTAGATGTTCTCTTAGAATATTAAATGTTTCTTTCTAAGTTTTCTCTCTGTGTTCCTTCAGAAATTAACAACAATCTCTCAGGTTTGTTTTTTTTTTTTTAATAACATGCAGATTAGCGTTTATCCCAACCGTAGTGTTGGAGTGTTGGCCAGGTTGTTTAGTTTGTGTCCCTGTACTTTTCTATGGCATTGTTTCTCACATGAGACTTTAATATGAACTGTAACGCTCAAGCATAATCTTACAGCTTTTAACAGAAAAGGGATGTACGTGGCTCAGGATTTTGTATGTTATGTCCAAGTATCTTTTCTGCTTGCCTTCCACACACTCTTAGTATTTCTTTGTCCCAGTGAAAAGATGCAGTCAGTTGAAATATGCATGGAAAATATAAAAAAAACCCTCTTGCCTGATTGGATTTGTGGAAGCTAGCGTCTTTCCTCCAGTCTGGTGCTTGTTTTGTACAAACAATATTATACTGATTTCTTTTCTTCTTTTCTTTTTTTCTTCTTTCCTGTGAAATGGTGGGATTTTTATCTGTGGAGTCATGGATTGTTCCCTACCTCCATGTCCCTTGCCCAATGTGGTAATCTTCCTTTATGTGAGAAGCTGTGATAAATGAGGTTTTACTGGCTACCCCCGCTGCTGACTGCATCATGTAAAGTGCTGGCCATTTAGATTTTTGGAATTATGCAAAAACGTAGCTAGGCATAGACTACTAATGTGATATTCATTCAGAAATAATGTAGTTAAGTGACAAGTTTATAAATCGGAATAGCTGTATAAATCTGTTTTAAATAATTCCAATAGAATCGGTGGGAATTTGTGAGGTACAGACCAATCTTACTGTTATGAAGGAACCTATCCACATTGAATTCAAGAAGGATGGCCTGAGTTACATGGAGAAACTCTTGCTTAAGAAATACAGAAGGTATTGTTGAAGTTGCTGGTAGCAATGAAAGAGGTCAGAACTACTTAAGAGCATTAACAAAAATTTCGTTGAAAGATTTAAAATATTAGATACATTACCAAGAGTTAAGGTGACTGTATACAGTGTGCTTTATTGTGATAATATAACCATTATAACCAGACTCGATGACTTAATATTTCAGAATTGCTGCAGAGGGAGTAGTTGGAGGGATTCTCTTTGCTGTCAGTTTGTTGTAGTATTTGGAGACTGGTAATGATACATGGCTGCTTGATGCTACAGGAGCTTTATACAGAAAAGGAAGTACGATCTTCAGGACACTTTGATAAACATTACAGAGTTGTTTTGTTAGTCCCTGAGGTATGAGGTCATCTCAGTGAAATTAAGAGGAGTTGGCGCTTTTCAGCAGCGGTTAATACTGCTGCAGTAAATAACGTGGGGCTTTTTTTTTTGTTTGGTTGGTTTTCTTAATGACTGTGATATTATCTTTAAATAAGATGACTTTAAGATTGATTTCTTTTCCTTTTTTAGAACTCCTGTTGATCAAATTTCTGGTAGTTGCGTTAAAGATACAAGGCCTGTACAGATACTGAGTGTACATCAGTCTGTGACTGGAGAAGGGGGAGAAGGAGATGATGATGTTGATGACTTAACAGGTGTAATATATTTCTATTTATTGAATATAACTACTAAATACTTTTTCTTGGGATTTTTTTTTTTTGCTATGATTGCTGAACAATTACTTACTTAAGCAGTTTCTGCTTAGTAACAATGAAAGGAGAAATATATGATACTTCAAAATAACTAAAATGTTTGCATTTGTGTAAGTGAATCTTGAACAGGAAAAAATGAAATCTGTCAAATTAATTATATTTTGTAGTTGAAGAGGTGAAGAGATATTGGACATCTGTTTTTAGAGAACAAGTACCCAACGCTATTTCTGAAAGTGCAGAGTCATCTTTGAAAATTGAGTTCCTTGATGATGTAAGTATGTAATAAATCACTTCATGAATCTTCACAGTGATCTTAAGTGTTTTAACTGTTGATCTTTTAAATACTTAACGTACCAACAGCTGGATAATTTCTAATTTTAAAAAAAGGTGCATTTTTTTATCTTTTCCATACAAATGTGGAAAATTTTCCTTCTATCGTTTCCCTGTAAATTTTTCCTATTGTGTCCAGGGACCCTTTACTATACACAAATTATACAAAAATAAAATCTGCAGACTTTTAGTCACTTGAGCTAATACTTTTTGACTCTTAGTCTTTTGATGAATGTGGTTTCTTTGGTTTTGTTTTTTAATTAGTCTCATGGCAAGGACTTGGAAGAATCATCTGACTTCTTGTTGACGGAAGCTAGGGCTATGGGAATGAATAAGCAAGGAAAAGCTGAACCACTGGAGCAGTATGAAAGGTATCAGAAATGCAGAGATTATTTGGAAAAGAGGAATAAACCGATCTTCTGACTTAGTTGTGTTCCTGAATAACAGGCGCTTTTATTTGCAGGCAGTCATACTTCATATGAACGAGGAGAATCCTTGATTATAAGTTGTAAATTGTTTTAAGGCATGTTAAAGATAAACATCTTAAACATAGACTATGCCAGTGTCATGACACACAGTTACTCCTCTCCCTCCCTTTACATTTCTTCCAAGATCCTGTCTGTGATTGCTGCTTTTGTGCTTGAAAGTTTTTATTTGAAGGACCTAATTTGTACTAATGACTAATTTATAAGACGTTCAAATAACAGTTTGGCAATTAATGGGCATATGACATGTTTACCATTAAAGTTATTGAGCAGTAAGTTTGTGTCTTTGACTTTGTCAGTGAGCAACCAAGGTGTATTAGTTGCCTGTAACTAGAGAGACATCACTTTGAAATGTTTTTATTTTGTTTCCTTGATCGCGCCCATGTTAAAACCATGGAAAGTGCATTTCTTTATATGTTTATGTCCTGAGTTACAGGTAGAATTTCTCTTTTGTATGTTCTTATCTTAGTAGGAGCAGGGACCAGCATATAGACAAGTCTGTAAGTGGTCAATGTTGTGTACTTTGAAGATAGTCTCACTTGACTACTCTTTTAACTACAGGCAAAATTAAGACTCCTAATAATTAATGATACGTGTGCAATTCTCCTGTTCTTCCAAAATTTATTTGTGATTACACGTCATCTGTTTTGTTATATTGTATTCTTCTAGTCTTTCCTCCTTCCTCTTTCAAAGTGGTTCAGCAGTTGCAGATAAGAACGACACAGTACAAGACCTTTTGCAAAGAGAATCTGTAAGCCTAATGAGATGTCCACAGCTGACACTCAATACTTTTTTTATCTCCTTCTCTTGACAGAAATCCTATTTCTTTGAAAGAAGTTTCTCAAGGTAAATTTTGAAAGTTATTAGTATGATATACATAAGTGTATACAGTTTTAGCATTCTCATATGGGATGTGGTAATCAACTATGATGGTTGTCTGAAAAAAATAATTAAAGATTGTTAAATTGTATACCATTCCCTGAGCTATGCAGGTCCCTTGACCAGAATTTGATAGGCTACGCCAGCTATTTTGAAATGGTAGGCATCTGCTATCACAGTAACCTCAAAGCTGTGGGCTCATTTTTATGGCTTAGGGATAACTTCAGTGGAGGTTTCATATTTAAAGTTCATGAAGAAAACATAGTAGACTTGCAGGTTATAATTCATATTCATTTCCATAAAAAAAAAATTTCCTATTTTCATTATTTTGTTGTAGAAAAAATGGTTGACTGCAGTCATCTTGAAAGAAATGCAGTGCAAAAGGAGACTATTGAACTAAAGGCTATGAGAAGGTCACTTAGCTCCTGTGAACTACCTGAGAAGTTCTCTAACCCTACTGAACTAATAAGCAACAAATATCTCCTTGAGACACAATCGCAGAAAAACAATAAAGTTTCACAAGAGCTGGACAGTATCTGCAATAGTCCAAGTTTGGTTTTGCCTGTAATTATGAAGTCTTCATTGGTAAAATATTTTATCTTTGATTGCTAAATAAACTATGTTGCTTAATCTGCTTTCCCAGTTTAGCAGGAGGCAACATAGCGTGTTCCTGAATCAGTTTAGAGATAGTGATAGTTGTGTGGTTACCATTAAATAATCTACCATTTTTTCCCAGGAAACCTTCTGGAACTCCACCCCAAAGCAATCAAGGGTACGGTTTTAATCAAAGGATTGTCACTGCCTACCATATTTTATATGTAGGGGATGAAGCCGTCTGTGCTTTCTGCTTTGTATTGTCAGTCTTCTGTTGATGTTCAAAAAAAACAAATGAAATAGCAGACTAGTCTCAGACAAATTAAAAAAAAAAAAAAAGTGTGTTGGGGTAGAAGGCAGCTCTTCCCATGTTACTCCCCATGTTAGAGGTCACTTTACCTCTCGACTGAATGCTAAAAATTGTAGATACTCTTACCTAACCTAAATTATTCGAATGTTCTTTTGCTGAAAGTAAAATTGAAAGCAAAAAATCATGGAGGAGGTTGGGACATTGGATTTGGAGTTATTGTTAAACAGTATTACTCTAGTTGATGTACAGAAAGATAAATGAAAACAAAGAAAAACTGCTTTAGATTTCCACAGTGGAAGAATGGACTTAAGCTCTCATGTCATTAGCGATTGAAGTTTATAGGATTTTAAAGTATATGTCATGCAAAAACATCATTCTTATGAATATCTATTGCATCAGGCTATCAGAATATTTCCAAGTTTTATGAAGTGAACATTTTACTGGCAATTTATGAAGTTTCATGTTTCTTTTCCTGTTTCTAATATATTTGTGTTTTATTCAAGTTACAGGATGTAGCCAAAAGACAGAAATCTCTTTCTACACGGTATTGGGGACTTGAAGGTTTCTTTGTAGGTGCAAAATGTAAAGGAGTAATGCTTGAAGCACATTCTCCACTCTCTGCTGACTCTGGCCCCGTGGAGAGTAGCATTCTGTTTCCAGGTAGTAGTGTGTGAATGAAGTCCTCAAACAATATACACATTTGTCAGTGTTGCTGTAAGATGTCCTTATCTTCACGTAACATGGTTCTAGCTTACTTTTAGAAGTCTCTTCTGGGTAACAGTGATGGCAACACATGCAAGTGGTGCCATGGAGGAGTAAAATAAACTTACTGCCTTGAGTAAATTACATCAATATAGTGCCATAGATTTATATGCTTCTTTATGTCCCCTGAGAATTTGGTTCCAGTAGGAATTTCTGCTTTCCTTTGTTCATAATACACATCACACGCAAAAAAGGCATCGTTATCCTATTGCTTTTAATAGTGTATATGAAACAACACGTAAAATGCTTGCTGAACATGAATGTTAATTTGATGAAGTATGTCACTTGAATTTAAGCTTGTTAGTGTGTTTTATATATAAATGTTTTACATTATGTGTAGAAAATTTGTTGCATGACTTCTTTAAATCACACATAATAAATACAGCAAATATAGTAATAGTAAATTCATATTAACACAAAACCTGCAAATGATTTCCTCTAATACTTTTTAATTGCAGGAGATGGAAATTGGGTTACTGAAAGGAGCTTGAGTGAATATGCTGATGACTCTGTAGTTCAAGGTGTCCTAGAGAGTCAATTGAACAGACTTTCAAGTGGTTTGGAGACTCCAAATAAAATTTCTTTGGTAGCAGGGAGGTCATGCTTAGGTAAGGATAGAACAGCTTTGAGGTCCTCCTTTTAACAGGTTAATTTTTTGTGTGTAAAAGGTATAGAAGTGCTTGTGATGATGATTCTGCTGAATTAGGTAATTTTTATATCTACATCTATTTATTTGTATTTTGGATGTAATGGCATTGTTTTCCTAAGAATGGGGGTTTGAGTTAAAAATTATCTCTTGCCAGCTGTCACTAGTAATTCTTTTTATTGTGCTTAGTTTCTACTCTTGCTTCTACTCTATTAATTCCCTCTTAGCTTGAATATTTAGATAATAATCTTGTCTAGAACAAGATTATGTATTACTGTGTGTTTTGCAGCATCTAGTACAATATGGTTTTGATCTAATAAAAGATTTCTTCATGCTACTGAAATAAGTCTTATTACATGCACGATAAGAAACACAGAAACACAAAACGTGTAACTGCCTATGCACTTCTTAGTTACTTTTCTCAATTTCAATTGTAACCATCTGAAGGAATGTACCTTACAGTATTTCTCTCATCTTAAGCAACCAGTTTGGCATTTTAATTTTAAAAACACTGTGTGTAGAAATTGAAACTGTCAATTTGGAATCCCTGAAGAATATTTGAAAGTGTCTGTATTTTATTCATGTTGCATTAAATAAAAAAAAAAAGGAAGACAGAACCCAAGCTGTAAGCTTTCTACACACATTCTCAGTCTCTCCCCTCCCCCAAAATTTGTGCCATTGCACATAATATTTAAATAAAATTTTTTTTTTCTGAAAGGTGTCCCTGAGGTATGAGCTGCTACTTCCCAGTATAATTGTAACCTGTTTATTAACATTTATTAATTCACAATCGTAAGCAAAAGGAATAATCTGTTTGAATCAGTTAATAATTTTAACTTCAATTAATGTCATTAATGAGCTGAGATTTAATTATTTTTGTGTGAAATCTTAAATTATTAGAAGTTGTGACCTTTTCTGTTATTTCAGGGAATGATTCTAGAAGACCTTGGTCAACAAATGTGCTACACAGTAAATTATCTGGAAATTGTCCAACAAAGACTCAGCCAAGACCCAAGAGTTCACCTCTGTGTACGTTGAGAGTTAATACTGAGATATCAAAAAACAAGTGCGTTGATATAACTAAACAAGATGAGGATCTTTGGGAGTATATTGCTGACCAAGAAGCCCTACTTACTCTGGAAAAAGAATTACTAAGTTATACAGGCAAGTGACAGTATTGTTTAGGTTTGGTTTTCCTCATGCTACTTTCATGCTACTTTCTTAAATTTTTTACCCCCATGCAACTCTCTTAAAATTTTATCGTTTCTTGCATTTTGTTACAGAAAGTCTGCAAGATGTTCTCAGTGCTATTTCAGATCATGAATTTCATTTAAATAAGTATTCTTTCCTTGGATGTTTAATAGCGAACACCCCAGGTGTTGTTAGAAACTAGATGGTTATCTTAAGACACTCTCCATGTTTTTTGGGAAGGGGTGTGTG
>JAHREE010000175.1:337987-594980 GCA_033628505.1 Tringa tobata | reverse complement strand
TGAGACAATTTTTGCCATAAGCAGTCTTGATAGACTGCATCTCTTTGGCTGTAATGTGGTTCCTCCCTTCTGACTTGCTATTGTGCTTTCATATTGGTAAATCCTGGCTGTGATGCATCTTCAGTAAACAAAAGTAGTCTGGATTTTAAAGAATTTTTACCCTAGGTTATGCTGTACTTTTTCATACAGCTCTTCTGTGAGGCTTCCAAATACCAGGTTTCAGGACAGCTGTTCTTCCTTTTTTGATACATACTCATCAGAACCCATGTGTTTGGAAGAGTTCCTCTTGTAATGCTTGAAGAATGAACATCCATGCTGAACATGCTCGGAGAGGAATAGGGAAGAAACTTATTGTTGAACTGTCCCATTCTTTCTCTCCCTTTTCGTACCACTTTCTTGTTCTTTCTGCATTTGCTGCTGTGTTTTGAGATCACATAGGTAACAGTGAGCTTACTGTATAAGGTTACGTACTGTACTGGCATAAACATCTTGGAAGCAAACCCTTTCCATTTCATATATAATTGCATATATAATTAAAAAGTTCTAATTTATTTGAGGGTTTGTAGTGACATCCGTCATCAGCTAGAGTTGTTTTGAGACTTTTAATGGTGAGTTTTTGTTGATACTGTGAAATTCTTTAAAATTGATAGTGTAGATATTGCATATTTTTGTTTATCTCTGTCCCTGAAATTACCTAAAATATTTCAGGTCCTGAAAAACATTATAGCTTAACTTCTGAAGATGTAACCTCCTTCAACAGACACTCAGAGAAGATATATAGGAATCCTACAGATTTCCATCAAAACCTGGAGCTAAAAGACCAAAGCAGAGTTGATATTCTCAGGTAAGTTAAACTTGCTGAGTATGTTTTTATGATACTGTAAAATGCTCAATATGCCAAACATCTTGCCAGAACTGAAATAAAAACAGTCTTGACTTTCTGATTGTACTTTACATGCTGATTACAAATTTCAGCATAACCTATTTTGTACCTTGGTGTTCTAAGCCAGTACTCTCTGGCAGCTTAGATGAAGAATTAAGTGATATATTTTGTTGTTGAGACTCCGGATTTTGGGATTATGTTTTTAATTTTTAATGCATTATTTTTTGTTAATATACAGCACTGAGATTTATAAGGTATATCTATTAGAAATCTAAGTTCTTTGGTTATAAGTTACCTTTAAGAAGAGCAGTTTTGAAGTGCTGAGCCAATAAGATTTAACTCACTGTAACTTATTATAGCAATCTTTTATATTGCCTTGGAGACTAAGGACACGACTGGATACAAGGAAGTTCCCAAAGTTCTCTGTGTCATTGGTTTCTTACTATGATCTCGTAACTAGTCAGGGTCAGTGAGACACTGTGAGGCTAACTACATGCTATGAGAATATAGCTCATTCAGAGGTTTGTGATTAAATGGGTTTTATTTAAAAAAACCCCTCATAATATTGAAATTGCAAATCAGTAGAAAACTGAACAATATTTGCAAATAGTGCAGATACTATAAATGAGACCCACTTTCCTGGTTTACCTGTTCTAGGCTGTGGGATTTCTCTATTAAGGTGCAATAGTGGCAATGTTATTTACTTCCTATTTGTTTAAGAGGTGAAAATGGCTGTGACACAAACTGAGGGGAAAAAATGAATGTAGTAGCTTGTAATGTATGTATACTTGCAAAATACACAGCAAAAGCTGTTTTCATGCCTTTTAGTTCCACATATGTGAACATACATCGTTATGGCTTAAAGCAGAGTAGCTTGAGGAATTTGAGCTGCTGAAAATCACTGTTATATGTTTCTTTTAAGGGACTGGGATGAAAGCCAAGTGGATGATGAGGAAGAAATTCTGGAGGATAAGCAACAAGTTCTTGCATTGCAGTGAACATGCAGAGAACTTAATGCAATTTCTGTCTTTGCGCATCACAAAAAAACCCAAGAAGCAGTTGGAGAGGGGTCTTAAGTGCTGCTCAAGATATTATTTATTAAGGATTATTTTGTAAAACTATCAATAAAAGTTCTTTAAAATCCCTTGTTTTTTGTTTATTAGTATGAAGAAGTAACAGAGTAAAAGAAAACTGGTCGTCTGCTATTATTTTTTAGGATTTTCTTACTCTTTAATTTGTATTCAATATAAGGTTTCTCACCCACAGGTTGAATTTTGTGTCTCCAAATGCAATTTTACATTGCCAACCTGAGACATAGCATGCAAGAGGTATTAATGGAGTGTTCTTAAATGGGACAGTCTCAATTTGGCCAAGTTTACATGGTGAGATGCATAGTAGAAAGTCTAATATACTTTACTCCATATCACATATTTTACCACTAAAGGAGTTTTGCCTTGCAGAATAGCAATTAAGTTTAACACAGTGTATCTTACTACTTCAACTACACTCCTTTCTTTTTAATTTCAGCAGGTAGCATATACTAGCAAGAAACTTGTGCTCAGCATCAGAGAATCATAAAATCATTTAAGTTGGAAGAGAGGTTTAAGGTCATTGAGTCCAACTGTTAACCCAGCACTGCCAGGTCCACCACTAGACCATGTCCGTAAGTGTCACATCTGCATGATGTCATTAACACATCTCCATGTACATCTACATCAATGGGAAGTCAGTTCTTTCTCTGTTGCAATATGCCAGGTAGCATATTTGCTACCTTACAGGTCTTTTCAGATTAAGAGAACAAAGAGAAAATACAGTTAAAAGATGATCTTGGGTGGCTTTGATTTCACCAAATCATTTTAATTTCCCTATCTGATCACGACAAGGTCTCAGCTGTACTTTTGAACTTGCTGCACGTGTTGTGTAAAAAGGTTCTTCCTCCTCTTCTCCCCTTCCTAGAAAATGTAAAGTTAAGTGCAATTAATGTAGCTTCAATAAAAGGTCACTTGGCTACTACGCGGTAATTTAATGTAAAGAGAGTTTGGTGGCTTTCTGCTCTCTTTTTGAGGAAACGATTAATTGTACCCAGTAGTTGATTAGTTTTCTGTGGAGGTGGCAGGAAGTTATGGTTTTGAAATTATATAATTGGTGTCCTTTGGGTAACATTTTTAGGATTCTGAAACACAGCAGCAGCTTCAGCTTTCTTTAAAGGTTTTTTTTCTTTCATCGTGTTCTATTTGTATGTATGTATTGTATGTATGTATGTATTTTTTCCTTCTTTTATTTCCTCCACTGTGGTTCTTAAGATGCTTTTCAAAGTACCTTAAAAGCTGTCATGTTCCCCCCTCACCCCTGTTTTGATCAAAGAATGTTTATCAATTGCAGTCACAAAGATTTGTCCCATTGTGTTGGGCAATTTTGGGATTAGTTAAAAGCTTTTGTCTGAAAATTGTTCTTATGCATTTATGGGCAAATCAGTGGACAGAAACCTAAAATTGTTGGTAATTGTTCACAGAAACTTTCATATAGAAAGAGAAGCTTTATATCCTGCTTTACTTCTTCCATATCTGTTTCACAATTCTCTCATAACTGCTGTAAATAAGGACTCTAGAGAAGACGAAATTCAGAAAGCAACACTGCATATACTTTTTACCATGTTGTTATCTATTTAATATTGAATGAAAGATTGTGTTTATTTCGGTCATTTTTCACCACAGCAACAGTGATCAAAACTTCATGTCAGATGCCTTTTATTAAAGGTCATGATTTCCATCACTAAGTTGGTTAATTAGGAAATGTAGATAGATTTAAGAAAATAACTTTGTTTATAGCCTCAAATGTTTAAAGAAGTCTTTGAGTGCTCATCTTGAAAACCTTATGATTCTCTGTTCAGAGGTGGCAAGTGACCTTCATTAATGTATCAGTGGAAACATTCCAGTATGATGTAGGTTCTGACAATTAAACACACGCTTACTTGCGTTCTCCCCATGCCATAGGACTCTGACATAGTATGCATTTGTTGTCTATCCCCTCTCCCCCATCAGTTAACATCTAATATAGACAACATAGTAACCTTTTCAACAACTTCTTTTACAGGAAAAAGTATTTCAGTAACCCTAATTCATAAAAACTAGAGCCGTTGGGCTGAACAGACCAGTAATTTGATTTCCTGCCTCATTTCTTGTCTCTAAGGTGAGGGCATATTTTCCACTTCAGTTTTCTTTATAGAGTTTACCATATATCGATGTTTTATTACAGTAGTTCTCTGCTGGAAATTCTAAGAATAAAATCAGAAAGCGGGTGTTTTACTTTGTAGATTAAGGCTAGTGCTTTTCTCTCATGAATGTAACCTTTTCTTTCTGTTTGAGTTACTTCTCCAAATATTCCTGTTGCCCTCATTTCCCTTGCACAGAGAGACCGGCTGCTTCCGTGCTGTTCCCAGCCCCTTTTTAACTAGAAAACCAATGAAGCAGGTGCTACCGTAGCGTGTGCCTAAAGCCCTCAACACTCAGGTTAATCCTTTGTGTTTGTTCTTGTTGGAGATAACTGGAAAGTCACTGACTGTTTTCAACATCTGATTTTAACAGCTTTCCCTTCCCATCCCTTTTTCTTGAAAGAAAAAATGCTTCTGATAATACCTCTAACAAACTTTGGACTGAAAATAAGCTTACTTCACTGTATTAGTAATCTCTTTGGTTAGTCAGTGACGATTTAAATGCAGCTCGGTTTTGTATTCCTGGGTTTAACACACTTGAAGATATCTTTCTTGTGTGGAATTTTTTTTTCTTGTCTTCACGACATAGTGGTGGAACTGGTATCCTAACTACACAGACCAAAAGAGTGTCTGAACTGATGCAGTTCTGTGACATTTATTGCTTGGGTTTCTGTTGCAAATAGAAGAAATCTAGTGTTGAAAGCTTGCTGCTTATGATTATGGATGTGGTTTAATGTACTTTTCTGCATTTCTGCCTTAATGCAAATGGTTATGTTTTGGTTCTGGTTTTATTTTTTATTTTTTTTATTTCCTCCTGTGCCTGTTGTAGGGATGCCTAGAGCTAAACCTGTGTCAAGGTATTTGCACAGAAAAATTATATTTTCTGTCCGATTACAGAAAAAGAGGGGGGAAAAGTGAAAGACCAGTTTATTTTTTTGAGCCTCTACTGTGAATCTACTAATTTTTGTGCGTACATTAACTTTTGGAAATGTGATTTTTACAAAACATAAACCCTATGAATTGCCTTGGAAATCAATTTGGATTTCAAAAGTTGATATCACATTCATTATATGTTAAAGTATTCCAGGATTTGTGTGAACACACCTCCTTTTCAGTAGTCTGGCAGTCTCTGCAGGTCTGTCTCTTTTAGCCTTTTTGAATATGACTATTTCCTGCTTTCCAGCAACTTGCAGTACAATATGCACCAGTGAAAAAGACTGCTTGGTGGGCAGGTGGGCTTACTATTTTTGGTGGTTATATGGTACAAGAATGGGTGAATCTGGGGTGGATTGAATTGCTGGAGAGATTTTGAAGTCTCCTTTGTTATCTTGTGAACAAATGTTTCCTTTCTGTCCTTTCAACTAAGCAAAAACACAAGGCATGATTTTGATGTGGGGTGCTTAAATATTAGTATTCCAACGCTCTCAGCTTTTTTTCCCCATGATTTTTTTTGTTAAGAGCTTGGTGTCAGACCTGGGAAAAAGTGGACAACTCCCCCCCCACCACCTTTTCTTCTGCTTAGAGACTTGTTGCAAACACACTTAATACCAGAGGATGGAATAACTTGGGAAAGCTGAAAAGCTAGGAAGTGTCTTCAGTCCATTGTCACACTTTGTGACCTGCATTAAGAGCAATGCCCTTGTGCAGTTTACGTATCAGAGTGCTGCTGATCTAAGCAGGATTAGCATATGGCAATAATCAGATGTTTCTATATGCTCAGAGGAATTTTTGTGCTTCAGAGAGATCATCTGCCTCTCTCTGACAGGAAGACTCTACCCACGCATTAATGTTTTGAACTTTACTAGCCTCAGGTCATTACAGAATTACAATATTTTTCTTATACTCCAAACTAATGGTGCATCAAGTGGAGCTATTAACAGAAAAGAGTCCATCAAGGCTCCTGTCTCATACCGTTCTCTTGAAATTACCTTTCCCAGTGGACATACCAGGTCATCTGGCACCAGTGGATGACTTCTACAACCAAACTTAGCTGTTAGCAAGTGGCCAAATATTTTTCAGTCCGTATCTGTATTTTGGTGCTTTAAATATCAGTTCTTCCTCCAGCTTGCCACAAAAGAAATATTTGGCATAGCGATAAAAGAATCATGTGAAATTTGTGTTATTCCCAAGGACTGTAATTCCAAGACTTCTATTCCCATTGTCTTCTACGAGGTATCTTGGTGCGTTTCGGGGAAGGTCAGAGAATTGCTGCCGAGGTATCATCGTGCTGGCACTAATCCAGCTTTTGCCAGGTTCTGAGGTGTGTGTATGTAATTGCTTCGTGTGAAACAGCCGTGTTTCCATGACCATTAATGAACGAATTTACAGTGTAAAATGAATGTTTCAGTTGAATGCTTGTTTTTAAAGCACTTACCTGGGACTCCCTGAAATATTTTAATTGGCTGCCATTTGACTGCCTGCCAGATCATGTCTGTCTTTTTTTTTTTTTTTCTATGTAGAAGAGGCTCTCATCCAAGTAGTCAAGTTACAGAAACCACGCGAGGTGCTGTCTGCTTCTTCTCATGTAGTTGGCTTTACACACAAGAATGTGTTAAAATTGGAAAAGGAGAATTGAGATTTTCCTGTTCATGTTTCATTTCAACCAGTTCTGGCAATGAATGAATTTCATTGAGAACACTCTTCGTGACTTTGCTTGTGCTGGTGCTCTAAAGGTCTCTGGTACATACTCCAAGACTCTTCCTCCAACAGAGCAGAGCTCTGTTTTACTGTTTGAGTCTAACTTTTAATAGATTTTTGGATGCTGTCATTTGCTGCATCTCATTTATAAAAATTAAGGGTTGTTCTTTCGCCCATCATAATATAGCTTACGTGCATCTCATTAAATTATCAGAAACACATAAACCCAATTAGTTTTAATTTATCCAGACCCTTCAGATCAAGGAAAAATACATCTGTCTTTTTCATTTGAAAAATGAATTCTGCAAATTGCAAGCCATCAACACAAGGGCATTTCTAAATTATTTTGGTTGAGAAAAGTGTTCCGTGACTTTCTATTTAATTAGGATTAATTAGGTTGTTGAATATGCTGATGCTTTTTGTGAGGGAGGGAAACATGATAATCTACTTTATATTAATATTACAGATCAGTAAAAAGCACAAGAAATAGAAACCTCAAAACACCAAAACTAATTTTCCATATATTGAGGGTTGTAAAGACCCTCCAAAAAAAAAAAAGCTATCTTTTGATTTCAGTAAAAAAGAGGGATTTCAAATACTAATTTCCAAAGGAATTAGAACAGTTAAAACAGCGATGTTGAGGAACAAATATTCAGCAGAATGTCTTTTCCAGTGGCTTTGTTTTATTTCAGTCAAAAATGGCACTTGCACAGGCTTTTTGGAGTCTGTATCAACAGGTCATTTCAGATTCACTTCTGAGCAGTAGCTAATGAGAAAGATAAAGTTTTCAGTGGCAACTGTGAAACCTTGGTAGGTTAGAATTAGATTCTGTACACTAGTTTAACTGAAAAGTCTGGGAAGACTCTGCACCAGAGCCCTGACAAAGCATTTTTTTTTTTTTTTTTTTTTATTGTAAGATTGAATAATTTCTACAGGGAAACCTGAAGAGAAGTTAATTGAATGTGGCTCTGTTTGAAAAATGTGAACACTTTTCTTAAGGTACTATGAATATGTAGTCCTGAAAAGGTAATGCTCATTTGCATTGTTTGTCTGGCTACTATAGCTTGCCAAACACATATATACTTTCTCCACTGCTATATTTCATTTTCCTATTTACTGTATCACATTAGAATTGCTATTAAATTATCAATTAGAGCTGTCATGTGTTGCTTAAAACACAGCTACTGATTTTGGCATTATTTGCATTTAGCTGTTACAATGCTCTAAAAATAGCGTTTATGATCACAATTTGAAGACCAACTCCACAACAGAAGGAACAAAGAGCTTTTTTTTTTTTTTTTTTTAAATCCCAGAAACTTCTGAGGCAAAGAGGTACCATATCATCTGTCCTCTTTAATTCCAATCATTAAGCTTTCTCAGGTTATTTCTTTCTTGGCTAAGCTTTTCTTACACTGTTTTTGGAGGGGTTTGTTTTTTTTTTTCCTCCCCCAATTGTTAGTATATCTGTGAGAACAGTAGTAAAACGTAGTAATCAAGGTTAAAGCCTTATTCTGCCAGGCCATCTCACCTATTTTCTAATTTTTGCATTTTTAAAGGTAATTTTGAGAGTTGTGTCCATTTAAAAGATGACAAGTTTGTTTTGGTTTGTATTTTTTTGGAGAAGGTCAGAACAGGAGCAGAGATAAGGACTCGAATTACTTGTTACTGCCATTGGTAAAAAGAAGAGAATCTTTCAGCCTCTCTTTCAGCACAGATTATGCAAATGGCTTAATTTTGAATGATGATATCTTAAGAACATCCAGGGACAGCCTATCTGTTCTTAATACAGGCTGTGGGAGTCTTGCCAGTGAAAAAGCACATAATGTTCTCAGTCACAATTTTGTTTTAAATTACTTTGGAATGTATTCTGTAAAAGGTATTAAGTAACGCAGTATCTTTCCCATCACTGGAATGGGCTCTGCTGCCATCCTGGACTTCACCTGCTTTCCCCTGAGTCACTCAACCTAATGTACGTGGGCGCTTGGAAAGAGGGGCTTGGGGTGTTAAGAGTAGTACCCCTGTGTGCTGCTTGTTAAGAGAAAAGCTCCTGGAAACGATTTTCAAAGTTTTTCAACTGCTAGGAACTTTCTCAAGTGTAGGTGACAGGGTTCAGGCTAATAAACTGCCTGAGAAATGCAAAGCTAAGGATATACTTTTCAAAAATATTTTCACGTACAGAGAACATGTTCTGTGCCCGGTATGATGTGGTGACTGGCTTGGCTTCTGTGTAAGCTAAACATTAAAACCTTTTTAGATTACCCAAATTTAGAAACTCCTGTCCGTCTTTTTGTTTTAAAGCTATGATATGTCTTCTAAAATAATTCCCCAGACATGCAAAATTTCATCACTAGAAAGTATTGTCATAGTAGATGCTAAGAGCAACAGTCAAAAAGTTCTCACACTCTGTTGTCTAAATTTCATGTGCTTATTTGCAGTGCTTGCAAGAGTAATGTGGAAGGAAATAAAATCTTTAGCTTGGTTGTAGGTAGACTAATATTTCCCATGCAGGAAGCTGTAATATTTAGTAAATAAAACTTTCCCCCATGTGATGTAGCCAAGAGTGGGAAAACTAGAATTGGACACGAGCAATTCTAATGATGTTCATTGCGGCTCTGTTTCCCTTTTCAAACTCCTCCACTTCTCTTTTGATGGAGCACAGCACCAAACTTCAATTTTGATGTAGATATTAAGCAAGCTAATTTTATTTTTTAGTTTTCATGCTGGAAAGCTTCATATCCAATATGAAAAGGCATGGCTAGAAATAGGTTAGGGTTTGGTCTGTTTGTAGGAAATGCTGTATGGCTAGAGACAGTAACCTGCTTTGTATGGAGTGTTTTTTGCTGCTTTGCATTTTCAACAGAGGTATTGAAGCAACCGCAGGAGTCTTCTGCTGTCTGTTCCAGAACTGGTTAGATCATGGAATTCTTAAGTAGTCTGAAACCAAAGTAGGTTTGACCATGACATTTGTAGCCAGGCGGAAGGTAAGATAAAGTGACTGGCAGTAATGGAAAACAACATCCATAGTTATGGATACTATAGTTGCCGAGTCAGCTTTCATTTTACTAGGAACTTTTTAGGCCTTGTTGGCAAGAACCTATTTTCATGGAAAATTTTTGAAATTAACAATATAATTGGTATGCAAAGGCCACTGGAAATTGTCCTGGTATTTTACATGCTGCTTAAATGAATAAGTAGATTACTGTTCTGAGGAGTTTACAGTTTAAAATGCTGTTCACTTTATCAAAAACCAATACAGAAATGTGATGACTACCCTTTATTTTTCTCTATATTGTGCTGGGAACATAAAGTATCTTTTCATAATTTAACAGACATTTATAACTTACAACACTTCAAAAGACAGTGTTTTATAGTTATACGCAATTCCATTCTGCAGTACAAATTAAAACTTGCTTAACTGTCTTAGATAAGCATCACCAAGTAACATTTCTTATGATGCATGAGATGACTCTGTTCTGAAAGTCAAAATAGCTTTCTAGAGAATATTTTGGATGATAATTTTTCTACCTGAATATATTTGGCAATGTAATTCCGAGAAAGTTTATAAGTTTGCTTACATAACTTATGTGTATAACACTTGAATATACCAAAAAATCTTAAACCATTTTCCATCCACCTCCCTGCAGCATTTTATACTGAAACTTCAAAAGCTGAGGTCTTTTTCTTCTACATCAATGTCTCCTGTATTTACATTGTTATTACAATGTAAAGTTCCAGAAGTGAGAATTGAGTACCAGTAGGACTAGGACCATGGTTGATGGCGCAGTGTGTAGGGAGTATTGTGTACGCTTAGAAAAATCACACTACACAAGCTATTTCACAACACTGAGGTTTATTTTCACTTACAGGACTTTGATCTGTCTGCAGCGTATTTATCATTACTACTTTGTATGGCATCTACATTTAACCAGGCGGCTGAAGAATTATGAGGATGATGTTTCTTTCCTGACAATTTGTTAAACAAAATGGAATGCTCACTGCCCAAAAAAGCTTTTTTTTCATTTAGTAAAATATCAGAAAAAGAAAAAACTGTAGAGTTTTATTAGTTGCAGATAACTTTCCTGGACAGCTGTACTCTCAGCATGTTGTCAAAATAAAACTTGTCTCAGAAGCCAAAGCAGGCTAGGAAGCTCATCAAGTTAAAACACACAGCAAAAATTATAGGCCACTCCAAGTTGTGAGCAGTGTTAAGTAGTCTGCCAAGGCATAGGAAAATCACATTTTTTTTTCTTCTTGGTGTTAGGGCTCTTTTACTGCATTCTGCTGTACATTCTGGAAAGCAAGAAAACAACTGAGTGTTGTAATGTTTGGTAATGGTTCATCCAGTGAAGGAAGATGACTAGGGCCAGGTGTCCTGTCTGGGAAAAATCTACTGGGAAGAGGAAGAGCTCCACTGGAAGACCTCTGAAGACCTCATGGTAACTCCTTTGCATTCTTCCTCCAAAAGAGGTATCTTTGTGATCTTTGAAAAGCTAGAAGAGGCGAGCAGGTTTGTTGTTCTTCTCTTGGGACCTCCCAGTTCCATCACCACCATCGTTGCTACTTGCTAGTTTGATTTGTGACTATGTCCTGAAAGTCTTAGTTTCCACAATGATTAACAGATCTTAAATTAACAATGCCTTTTAAAATTGTTTTATGGTCTCCTGAAATGTCTCTATGTGAATGTAAATAAGCAAAGGAAGGGAGCTGAGCCTTGTGAGGCTAAGTATGAGCTCCTGGAGTGCTACATGTTGGTGACTGTGTCCAGGAATTCAACAGGTGCTTGAAGAAAAGCATCCTGAAAAGTGCTAAATATCCTGCTTTGTGCTATTGCTATTTCTGCTTCATTAAGGAAAGGAGTATAATGTCTCCTTCCTTTGGCGATATCTATTCTATATTTGACTCTTCATTTTGATTCAGGTTCTGTTGCCTTATAATGTGAAAATCTCTGTGCTTTTAAAAGTCACTCATAATTTACAAATCAGTTAAACTTTTTTTTTTTCATGAATGACAACCAAGGATTTGTGCCTGCAAGTATCACTGCATGAAATAGGCTATTTAAAGCAAATTCTGTTTGCTTCAGAGAGAAGAAAAATGCTCTGTATTTGAATGATGTGTCAAAATGTCAACCAAATTGTCAGCCAAATGTGGCAGCTGTTCCATTCTTAGGTTCATGTTATATAAAAGATAACAGGAATGTTGTAGCTGTTTTTATTTGTTTTATTTAGTGAAAGTATTTTTTTTATTATTATTAGAAATGACTTTTTCAGTAATCCTCTTTGACAGTAAACAGCCAAACTTTTATCTGGGTTTCTGAAGAAACTGCTTGTTTCCAAAATCTCCTATGTAAAGCATTGTGGGTGTTGAGCACCGTTAGAGATCTAGGCCAGTGTCCTCCCACATTCTTCTGTGCTTTCTTTTTGTGTTCTCCAACTGCCCTTGCCCCTTTTTGTTCCAGCAATGCTGATCAAGATGCATTATGTCACAAGGTAAAGCAAATAAACCATTTCTGTGTAAACATTTGCAATTCTTTCTCCTCTTGCTTTATCTTTTGTTATAGGAAACATCTACTGCTTGCTCCTCAAACTTTGCTTCTTGTCCTTATTTTCTTCTTTTCCTTCCTGTTGTAGCTGCTAATGAACAAATGAAGAGGAGGGAAGAAGAGATGAGAACAAAATGTGGCTGATTGCACAGCGGAGTTGGTTTTAATGGTAAGTTTTGTGTTTCGGGCACTTGCTACAGAAATTTCTGGTCTCCAGGATCGATGTATCCAGGCCTTTTCCCCCACCCTACCACCCCCTTCCACCCCAACCCTTGCTTTACTCAAGGGAAGGTTCTCCTGTTTTTTTCCTCGATTCCCTACTGTTAGGCAGTGCCTTGACCTCTGTTCCTCAGCAGGCTCCCTAGCTCCAACCTTTGTTTTGTTCGTCAGCGTTCCTCTTTGGCAGACAGCCCTCAGCAGGGATGTTGCTGGTACCTTCTAAACCCTTCGTATAGATCTCAGGTCAGGAAACTCAAATGATCGATTGCTATTCTTTTGTGTGTATGACAGCCAAGAACTAAAAGCTCCCAAAGCTGCACACAACACGATTTTTCTGTACCAAATGTAACTTTGGAAGATGCGTACATTTTGATTGAATGAGAATGATTTACTTATTTTTGGCTAATTAGAAACATAGCATCCAGCAGACAAAGCCCTATTAAAATCAGCTTGGATTCCAGGTTATTTTTTTAGAAGATGACGTTCATATGTTTTCCAGAGTATGTGTGTATAAAAGCAGTGTAAATGGAATAATAAAGGCAAGTGATTTGTAGCAAGACTGTGGAATATATAGCAGTTTTAGTGTTATGACTTTGGTCAGATTCCCTTACGATACCTACCTCAAATAACCCAGCTGGAAAGATGGCAAACAAGCTGTGTCTTGTAGAAAAACAGGCGCTACATCTGTAGTTGAGTTTTTCTAGGTAAATGATACCGCAAACTGTGAGTTTTCTGTAGGGGTTGTTGAACTGAACTGACCTTTATAACACTGCTTTATTCTCTTTAGCAATCCTCAGGTTTTGAAACAAATCAATAAATTGAGCAGTAACACTTCACAAAGACCAGATGGTCTTCACCCAATACTTCTAAGGGAATTAAAATGTGAAATTACCAGACTGCTGCTGTGATATACCACTTAAATCTGCCTCGGTGCAGAAGGAATCGCAGGGAGTAACTATTATACCAGCCTTTCCAGTGTTTCAGTGTGTAGCTGAACTCAAAGACAAGTAAGTCTGACTTATTGGTACAGCATAAGAAAAAAGTAAGGTAGTCAGAGGAATGGATAAACATATGTTGGAGAGTTATCACTGTAACTTTTATGAAGATAAACACTACCCGAAAGATTCTAATTCCTTGGAGAAGTTAAGTTTGTTGATGTGGGTGACAATTTACATATCACACGTAGATTTTTCCAAAAAGCCTCTTAAAATTATAAAAAGCTTTTAGGAAGTTGAACAAGCATTGGATTAAAGAGCAGGCCTTTTATACATTTGTAACTTATTTTTTTAAAAGAAAGGAACTGAAGGACAGTATTGTATGCTTTTGTGTGTATATAACAACTGTGATCTGGAAAAAGAGGTAAATAGGGGGCAATTTGCTTGTTGATACAAAATGACTCGGAATATTCAAATTAAAACTGACTGTGGAAGGTTACAGAAATGATTGGATGACAGAGAAAATAGAATATTGATAACTGAATTACTGTCTGTGGGTGGGAAGGAACCTTAGTCAAAGTCATGGATGAGTTTTAAATTTGCTAGTTGGGGAATAATCATTGTCTATAGTTCCTTGAAAATGTTAGCTGAGTGGCAATCAAGCCGCCACATATGTAATTCTTTATGTAGATGCTAGTTATGTTACATTGTTCAGTATACAGTGGCACTGTTGATGTGATGGTAGAAGGAGGATTCAGATTCCCTGCCTACTCTAGGAAAAAAATTCTCCATAGAGGCCCTAGAAGAAGCAGTCTTGATCAGCAAGTCTAATTCTTATTTTGCAGGCAGCATTTAATTTTTTTTTTCTTTTGGTTCGTTGTTTTTTGCTGTTGATACCATTTTTGGGAGGTTCTTCCACAACCTCACTGCTCTAAGAGTCAAGTTTGAACCTTCATCTCACTTCCAGATTACCTTTGATTTTTTTTTTAATTTATTAATCTATTTATTTCCATCAGAAATGTATTTATTTTAAAATAGAGTTTTTGGCTTAGTGTTAGAATTTTTAGCTTCAATGGATCTTTTCTCTCCTTTAGTCTTTTTCTTTCAATTCATTCTATCTAATGAGAGGCAGCAATTCAAAACCCAAAGATGGTACTTCGCTAAACTGGTTAAAGATAACAGTCTCTTTCATGACATGCCCCTTGGTCCTCATAATAGGATATGACTAATTCACCTTTTTATGACTACAGCTATGTTTGGTATCAAAGGTATGCTAGATACACTGTTCAGTAACGTAGTTAAATAGGTTAGAAGAGTTTAATGCAGCCATCCACATGATGAAGCAAATAACTTCTGAGATTCCATGAAGACTGACTGTATAATGCTCATAAAATTCCTTATTTGTTGCATAGATGAGAAATCTGGCATTTGGCAGAGCTAGAAGAAAACATTTGGATGCTTTTGATCAAAGGTGCTTATGGAAAATTATACTGCAAAGCATCAAGTAAGTGCTAAGAATATATAATGACACAGTTTGAGAAGGAAGCTCTCATCAACACAAGTTGGTAAATTTGGGGGTAAGTTTGCTGTATAGTTTCATAGTTCCTTATTCCTCCAATAAAGCTTGATGCTTGCATATAATATTTAAATAAGGTGGTTTAAATAATTGAGTTTTAAGACAGGCTCTAAGCCCAAATTTATGTAAAATCAAGAAAATTAGCTACAGGATAATGGTCTTCTGTAGCATGTGACAAAGAAGTTTATAGGGCTCTAAGTAGGAGCTAAAAAAATTTCTCATTATCCTGTGTTCAACTTTATGCAAGGATAAATAATTTCTTTTGCCAGTATTTCAGTAACTGGAAACACTCTGTGTCCAAACTAAAGGAGTGTTTTATCTTACTTTGCTTTTTGAGGGCTGTATTATGTTGCAAATCTAAGGCTATTCAAGAAATAATAAAGAATTTGTGTATTTTTCAGGGACGTAATATCTGTAATTTCCTAAGTAAACATTACAATGTAGAGAACCTCCTTCTCCCATTGAACAGAGAGCAGTTAATCTTGCATTTGACAATTCTGTAATCTGATTTATATCCAGTTTAGTGCTGGCCACCTGCGAGCAATTTTTATTTTTAATCTTGAGAGGACTCATTTGTCTGTGAAAGAAGATTCCCTTGGACTGGCTCAGGATCTTGGGCCTGCCACAATAGCTGGGTGCTTAATTCAGACGTTTGGAGTTACTGAATCTTGATTTTTTTTTTATTTTTTTTTTGGTAGGGTTTTCAGAAGGCTTGCGGAATGACTACTGTGCTCTGCTTTAGAAGGAAAATTGCCTTTCATGCTGTGGTGTTCGCTACCTGATCACCTGTGAAGGTAAAGTTATATCCCATAGAATGCAAAATGAAAAGTAAAGTAATCTAACTGGCTGACTAATTTTCTAGACACTAAAATGAAGCAGTCCTTTGCTTTTGATAATGATATTAATATTGTTTTCTTGGCACCCAGTGCCATCAGCACGTTAAGATCTTCAACACATCGACACCCATGACTTTATAAGTGTCCACTTGGACACTTGACTGGGTTAACTACAGCGATACAGCTTTTTACGAATACTGTGGTGCAACTGCACTGAGACATACAGCCAGAAAGATCATAGAAACACAGAATGGTTTGGGTTGGAAGGGACCTTAAAGAACATCTAGTTCCAACCCCCTGCCATGGGCAGGGACAACTCCCACTAGACCAGGTTGCTCAAAGCCCCATCCAGCCTGGTCTTGAGAACTTTCCAGATGATTTAGGGCTTTCAAATGTGGGGGAAATACAGGGCAGCACTGGCAGAGAGCTGGAGGAGGAGCCATTCCATTCCTTGTCCTTGGACAAATGCCTGCCCAGTCACATCACGACTCCCAAAACTGCCTTTGCTGCCATGGGAAATACGGAGACAGTGAGAAATCAGAACAAGGTGTCTAGATGAGGGCTATCACTTTGGGTGAACTGTGAATTTGAATTGCACAAACCCACATTTGCCTGATTTGATATTTTTTATTTATTTTATTTTTTCTGTCTGTGTCTGAGAGAATTGTTAAAATGAATTATATCATACAACAAACTTTGGGATGCCTAGGGCAACACTCAGGTCTTTAATATTTTAGCTGCAGTGTGTCTGTAATATGTAAAAGGACTCTTTCCTTTCTGAACTGTGAATGTTTTATACACTTGCTGATATCAAAAATACCTCTGCTTCTGCTGTGCTGCCTCCACTGAAACTGATGTTATTTGGTCTTCGCTCACCCTCGCTCCAGTCAGTTATTATTGCTTAAGGGCTTGAAGGAGATGATTACTTAAGTCAGGGAGCAATTTAACGTAGGTGGAATGTGAGGAGCTTTCTAAAGAAAGAGATAATGGAGTTGGTTTTAACTCTTGCTGTAACACAGCAAAAATTCTTGCCTGTCTTTCACAGGAGGTGTCTGTCTCTGTCAAAAATGTCTCTGTGCATCTTGCTGAGTTATTACAACTTTTCCATTTCAGCTTGGGTAGGGAGTGAGGTAGAAGTAATCTTTATCTCTTACAGGGGTAACCACATCATTTCTTCCTTACTGTCTCTTTCTATTTATCATCTGCTTTAGGAATAACCATCTGTGAGTTTGAATAAACATTTAAGTGCAGGGAGTAATAAAACAATGTTTATGGACGGTAACTTTTTTTGTGACTGTTTATATTCAGAGACTCGCAGGGAAGTCTCCAGAGATCTGCTGCTGCCAGCCTGGAATGGTCGCAGTCCTAAGACCCGTATCAAGCACTGCTTAAAGTCCTTATGGTCTGCTCAGATTAATGAGAGGGGCTGCTTTGTGCAAATAAATGTCATCTGTACAATTTAGCAAATCCATATGTCTAGGACAGGCACAGCTTGAGGTCAAGTTAATGCAGAAAACTAAAAAAAAACCACCCTTTTATCCTAACGGAATAGAAATAGGTTAAATGAATAGGAGTAAATAAATGCAACTGCAAGAGCTGTTTGTTGTGTCATATTTAGGTCCAAGTCCAGGTATTTAGGTCTTTGCTCCTGATTATGTCCAGATGTTGAACACGGGGGAGAAGAAACCTTAGGCAGTCTTTCCCCTCTGGTTGTGGAACTGTTATTGACTAAAAAGCAAAGTGTTCTTCTTATACCCAGGATGCCTCTATTAACTGAGGATGCTGGAAAAATTAATGAAACAGTAGATTCCTTGCTCGGTCGTACTTCCATAGTGGGGTCATTCCCTGCAATCCCTTCTCATGCAAGTTTTCTGTCATGCTAAGGTTGGATGTCACGGACATCTTTTCTATTTCTCTGCAGTAGAATCTGTTTGATGGATATACCAAAATGGTATTGTTTCTACACATTGTATCTCTTAAAATCTCATCCACTCTGGGGGAAGTGCGTATTGTAGTTCTTAAAAAGCAGGAATATTGTGGATGTTGCATTTCTATCATGGAAAGCTTAATACTACCCACAGTACCAAATTTCCTCTCCATGAAAAATAATACCTACAAGTTTTAAGGCCCACTGGGAAAAGAACAGGAAGAAGAGGAGGTTGTACTGCCAGAGCATGAAGATGAGGGGAAGGAAAAAAAATCTAGTCTCCAAATATATCAGCATTTTTGTTGAAAAGGAAAATGAAAATAGTGCTTAAAATGTCAGGCTTTGAGTATTCAAAAATATGATAATAAATGAATCAGAGTACTGAAAATGGCTTCTGACATTGAAGACGTCAACCTCAAAAGATGTGGCATAACTTCCTAGAGCATTTCACTTTGAGTTATTAAAGGAAAGGAGGCCTAGAAAAAAGGAATATTTCTTCCTTCTGCAAAAGCAGAAGCAAAATTTTGAGTACATTTTCAAGAGAAAACAGACTGCACAACATTAGTGCAACAACTCAAAATCAATAGGAGATTCTGAAGATGCTCCTTTTTGTAAATTCATCAGCGCTACAGGGGAAAAAGTGCTGATACTTTGAAAACTGTAAAAATTACTGCTTCTGAAGAAGTGTTAGCAAAATGTATTCAGCAATTACAATAACCAACTTTGCTTGGAAACTTGCTATTAGCATGATTTTCTGACACAACTACCACGAAAACATTTATAAATTGTGTCCTGAGAGACTGGCATATGGTATTCAAAAGCTTCCATGTTGGATTTTAAACAATACGTATTGGATACATACGTAAGTGTAGTTAGGCAACACTGAAAAATTATTTCTAATCCAATTTCTTCCCAGGTCCCCTTTTTAAATTATATTCTTTTCTGTAGGTGTCACTATAGCATAGCGGATAGAAAACACTTCCCTTAATGAAAATGTGGAATACACACAGCTCAGAAGCAAGCTGTAATCTGGGTTTGCTGTGCCATGGTTGTCATATCAACAACAAGGTTTCCCAGCAACTAAGAGAATAAATTATTTTATAGATTTATTTGCTTATCCTTTCTAATAATGATACTGATGCGAGATATTTTTTTCTCCCCTTTATAATTACATGTCAATTAAGAAAGGCTTCCCAAATCATTTACATTTTGTCATCATGTTAATACTGACAGTTGAAATGAATCTCATTAATAAAATTGAAGCTGATAGAATTAATGAAGATTTTCCATTTGCACCAAAATATAGCTATTTTATGTTGCAAAACTTTCCATATTTCTATGTTAGAAATGTTTCCATAGTTCTATGTTTCCATATTTCTAGTTAACTGATGTCTGAGATAAGAATAAGTTCTTAGTCTATACAGATTTTTTGGTGTTGCTTTTCATAGCTATGCCAGATGAAACTTTGCTTGGTTCCCCTTTGTGTGTATTACTTGCTCTCTCTGCTTAGAGTATGAGCTTAGGTAATTTCTTGAAGAAGTGTTGAATGGGGCTTACTATGTTAAAGTGTGGTTGAAGGAGGTGCCTTGAGCCTGCCTCTTACAGCAAGGATTAAATACGTACTTCAGTCTAAGTATAAACTCACATATCCAAAGGGACGAAGTGCTGTAGTAGTCAGTTGTAAAGGCACAGCTGTGGAGAGAGCTGGAAATTGTAGTATTATTAATCCTAGCTTTCAAAAAGTATTGCACTTTCAGTGATTTCTTCCTTTAACCCGATGCTTGAGCAGCATAAAATGTATAAAACAGTAGTGACAGCAGACCTAGGCTCACCATTCCACCTTCTGGCAGGGTGTCCTAATCACAAGGCTTCCAGCATCATTGTGAATTTTACACTCCTTTCTTGTGGCGTGTTGTTTTGGCATGATTTTGCAGAATGATTTGCCTTCCTCTACATTCTTCTATGTAGCCTACTCTAGAGGGTGCTCACTTGGGTATCATCATCATCAGTGAACGATATGGTCTTGAATCCTCTCTGGAAGAACATTGTATTGACTTGTTTTTCATTTCCCTGTTCTAATTATTAAGCTATTATTTAATAATGTAGAAGTGCTACTCTGGCAATCATTTAAAGCCAATACAGTTGCTCTTGTCTATTAGCTGTGCTTGGAACATGCTTAATAGATTGGGGTCTCAAGGGTGTTAAGAGGCCCTCTGCTTAATTAGAGACTTGGGATTTATGTATCTGGCTCCTAAGAGTTGAATCCTTCAGATGCCACTTTAAAAGCTTTCAGTCAAAAGGGGAGATTTTGTGAGTTTCTCACCTAGGCAACGAGTAAGAATGTGGGTTTTTTTGGATGGTAATTTTGATTTAAGCTCTAAGAACCTGTACAAAGCCTTTGGGAGCTTGCCTTTGCGCGTATACCTAATGGATCAAATTGCTGGAGATGCTGAGGTATCACACTGCCAGGTGGTCTTAAATAAGAGCTGGAAACCATGTTCTGGCCTTTAGCCTCTCAAGCGGTAGGTGTGTTAAAGAAAGATTTCTTGCCCACAGACTGTCTTGGATTTCCACTCTCTTCAAATTACTGTGTAATTTATACCACACCTCCTAATAAACTCTCCCTCTGCTTCCTTGGAGAATGCAGCACTTGAAGTTAATTAAATAGAGAAGATATGTGAAGCTCAGAAGAAACTAGAGCAGCTCTGATTGTCTGACTGTAGGAGATCATCTCAAGTAGGCATTTGGGCACTTATTAGCAAACTGGGAAATTATATGTTAAGAACCAGGGATTGTATATGCTCTGCAAAATCTAAGGAAAGATCTTTGTCCACTTCTGGGGAGAAAATAAAAAAGCGTTCAGTGAATGGAGAGGAAAAAAAACCCCACAACTGTTTGGTGAACAATCAAAAGAAATTTAATCTGTTTCATAGAAATAGATTTACTAGCACAATTTGGGTATAAAAGTGGAGTTTTTATTTGCGTAGGACAGAGTCTACTGGTTTACATTAGTTTGAAATGGAATGTTTTCAGAAGATGACGTGACAATCATTCTTGGGAACAGAAGTCTCCCTCAGAAGAGGTGTCTTCCAGCTTTTCTGTAGCATTAATGATCTACTGTTACTGAAGGAAATGGAATTAGAATAATACTTTTATAATCATTTGGCAAAGATGCACAGATACCCTGATAAAGGCAGGGTCGTAAAACTATGGACGACTTTTCTGCAGTTTTGTGTATTCCTGTGTGGTTCCATACGCTGACAGCATGACATGTTTTAACTACTTCAAGCTGCTCCAGGTACTAATACTGTGATAAACCTGAACTTTTTGTTTTAAGGGAACTTATGTGGTGACTTGCTCCAGATACTGGTACTCTGTGGAGGCTGTATCTATGATAGCCTAACACTACATGAAACTACTCATAGGATGTTGGCTTATTGTGCAGTTTGCTGTCATTATGTTCTGGTGGGGTTTTTTGTTTCTCTTTTTTTACTCCTTGTACAATATATAATATTGTGTGTATATGTAATATATAGTGTGTGAGTTCTTTGGAGCTTTAGCTGCTTGTTTCCTTCCCATGCCCTATTCTTGAGCCTGAAGCACTGTCATAATAAATTGATTTACAAGATTTGACACTTTTACTTATTATCTCTTTTCCTCCCTTCTGGAACCTGTCCAAGGTTTATTCCTTGGCTTTTTTTTCTATTTGACCTTTTGACATTTGTGGATATTAGTTGCTATGTAGTTTACTAGTGAAATTCTAAGACCCTTCTCAGTGTGTAGCCTCTACTCATTGTTCCTTCATGCCGGGGTTGTTTTTCTTAAGAGACGAGCCCTAGAATATAAATGAGTATAAATCCCCAGAAAGAACAGGACACAATAATCTTCGTAGTGGGAGAGAAGATGTTGAAGTCTAAGTACTAATTATTAGCTTTAGGCACCTTTTGATAATTTCAAGGAACCAAGAGAAGTTTGTGAGTAATTCAGCTCAGCATCTCCTTCTGGGAGTCGTGTGATCACTTTCCTGTAAAGTAATCACTTTCCTGTAAAGTATAACCTTTACAATATGTATTTGATAGATGTGAATTTTTTTGAAGGAGTAATAAGTAGCATTAATATTTACTGAAATTGTTCAGCTGCTTATTTTGTGTTAAAGCTTCAGTATCTGCAATTGTCTTTATAATAACTAGTATATGAAGGAAACATGGTTTTGAGAGTCTATGCTACTTAGCCAAAAGCAATGCAGTCATTTATTGTTGGCTAAGACTACTTCATCTCTGTTTGTCCCTATAAGACTCTAAATCACTCGTGGGGTAAAGTCATTTATCATGAATATAAGAATAGAGTCTACTGTTTCACTAGCTGGGATAAAATTACCAGACTATTAGTTTTCATGCTTCGGGTTATAAATAGATCATTAGATAGGTTCAGTGATTTTTCTTCCTATACTAGCTAAATCCTTTATGCTTTCTGACAATCGTAGATATTTCACTTGAAGCATGTGGTATTAGCAAGTGCTGCAGACAAGTTAAAACTAGTAGGCGTTTCTTGAACCTTCACACTCCCAGGGCTACTCCATCAATCTCAGATTCCTCCCTCCCTGGTTCTTTCTACTTAAGCCTCCCACCAGATAAAAAGAAAGAAATTAAAAAGGAAGACAGATGAAAAAGGATGAAATTGTATACAGTGCATTGAAATTGCAGGCAGGATTCTGTACAGCACTTAGTTTTTGTACTTTTTGGTAGGAAAGTCAAAAGTGGTAATTTTGACGTAAAGATTTTGTTATAGAGGGTATAGAATATTAATATAATATAGCAAGAAGAGAAGAAACTAAAAAAATAGGAGAGGAAAGAGATGAATAATTTATAAGAAAACACTTTCTTCAACTCATTAAAATGGCCTGACAGACATGGAAACTTAAGATTTTACTTGTTCACAAAGAAAGTAGAACACATGCAAATCAACTTTTAAAAACCTAATCAAATGAAACTTTTTCTCCTCTTTAAGTCTTTAGAAAGAGAAAAATGTTAGTAAGATAGTTCAGATTAAAGTTTTTACTACAATGATATTTACAATGATATTTAAATTTCCCTGAACAGATCACTGTGAGTAACTAAAATTGACATTTAAAGTGGCTTCGGTTTCCAGTGACAGAGAAGTGAATGACTGCAAAGTAATAACAGATTTATTTTTTTTTTCTTCTACATCAAACAGATTTGTATATGTGATCTGGGAAGGGTAAGGGAAGGAACATGATTTTGCTCTGTGCCGTTCCTTTTAGGAGATCTGTCTGTAGATGGTACGGAGGCCTAAGAGGGAATATTGGGATAGTTGTTCTCTATAGCAGTTTCTTTCAAGGCCAAGAGATCGGCCTTTCACTGTAGTGATGTCTGCACCCTTGCCTTCTGGTTTTCCCCTACGATGTAATTCTGATGGCAGCAGTGAGTTTCTCCAGGTGTATCTTTTGCAAGAGCCATGTTGCCATAGAGCTAGAAGAAATGGTTGGGAGATGTGGCAGCTTTTCATAGGTGGCTTCTATCTAAGCCCCAGGATTTAAGTTACTGCAAATCTTGGAACTTAAAACTCATCCTCAAAGGTTTCTATCTAAATTGAAAAAAATTGGGGGGTTCTATGAGGCATTCTTTATTTATAGAAAGGGTTTCTTTTTCTGCGTGATTTTCAGATCTTCGTAATAAAAATAAAAACTTGAAACAAAACTTTTTTAACTCTAATTTTATTTTTCTGCTTCAAGTTTTGGAAGATGTCAGTGACGATTCTCTTGGAGTGGAAAACTCTCAAAGGATGGAGAGATGTAAGCGAAAGAGTGTGTAATTTCCCATCTTGCAATTCTAAGTCTATTGCCCAAGGTTACCATCCCCAGTTTAGGACAGAGTGAATATAATCAAATTAGCGTTTGAAGGAATCAGGGAATGTAGAGTTGTGGCCTTTTTTTTTTTTTTTTTTTCTCTGAAATAATCCATCCCAGCTCTTTCAACAGGAGTCTATTGGAGTGAAAACTCATTATTACTTTCCTTTCCCCAAAAGAATGAATCAGTCTGCAAGCCAAAAATGCAGTGCATCACACCACCATCTAGTGTTAGCTGGGTGAACTCCTGGACATTCTGTAGGCAAGTTATCCTGGACAGATTATGAAAAGGTGCAGAAAAAGAACAGAGAACGTCGTAGTGAGGAACAGAAACAACCACATCATCTGATCTACTGTCTTGGGTTTTGCAAACAAAGTAAGCAAGGAAATGCGTTCTGTGAAGGACCAAGGCCTGAAGACCCTCAAGGAGCACAGTTAAGGCAGCTAAAAGCAGTGTTTCATTTTGCATCTCACAGTTTTCTAATGGGTGAGATTTCTGTGGGGTTTTTGTGGTTTTTTATTTTTTTTAATTCTTGAAATATTCCGTGAATACATTTTGGTTATATGTCCCATTGATTTTAATGTTCCCTTAGCACTTTTTTTTTTCCTACTTGCAATGTAAAATGCTGTGATGAAACAGTTTAATAAGGGCTGCCATCCTGCAGTAATGCCAAACTTTTGGATTTTTTGAGTGTTATTTCTAATTTAGAGAGATTGTGGGTATCTTTTCCTTTATCTGTTGCCATCCAAGTAAATGCAGGGGACAATAAACCAAAAGAACACCCTTCCTGTTTTGAAAAGAAATCTGCCAGCTCTTATTTGATCCATCGTCGCTATTGTGGCTTAGGTTTGCATTCAGCTTCTATCCGTCACTTGAACTGGATTATTTGTGTAACTGCTCTTCCTGGTTGTGCTGTACTTTTAGAAGGTTTTATTTTTTGAGTCTCTTCTTCTGAATGTTGTCCAAAACCACCCTGAGGAATCATTCTTGTTGTTCAGATGGGTCCTCTGAGGATACTCTGTGTTTGTCTGGGTGTTGGCCATAGAGCAATCTGATCCCCCGTAACTGCCCTGCAGTAGCTCTAAGTGACCTGTTCAGGTCTAGAAGTCTTGGCTGTGTCTGCCACACACAGATGGTCTCTTGGAGCCACAGCACTTCTGGTTGTTCAAGAAACACCCAGAGACTTACAGCTAATTTGTGCGTATACAGCAAATCCAATGCGTCTCCAAAGTGCTGGATTTACTGCAGCTGTGCTCTCTTCTGCATATATTTGTGCCCAGGAAATATCAGACCAGAGCTGAAGCTATTTCATTTACACAATGTCTCTTAGCAAATGAAAATACTTTAAAACATAATATGTTTTATACGTGATTGCCTTCGCTAAATATGCTCCTTTGACATAACATTTTTCTAGCTTTGTGGCTTTGTTTTTCTACTAGAGTATAACCGCTGGGAGAGCTAAATCTTTAACTGTACGCAGTCATTTGTTGTAGTAGTTTAGAGAAAAATACATGCAGGGAAGGGATGATAATCTGAAATGGAGACAGGTTTTTGCCTCGTGAATTTTTGACCGGCAAGTTGATGAATACTGACAATTAAAAGAACAATTACAACTATGTTGATTTAGAGTATAGAAAAATCCTGTTAAAGAGTGGAGCAGGTCATGCGTTATTGACCTGGAACTATTCTTTGCACATTTAGCTGTGCATGGCTAGTTGGATCCTATTATTTTCAAAGATAAAGAAATGTGCACTAACACTTGCTGTTTAGAAGGTGCCCTCGAAATGAGTAAAGCAGCGACAGAAGTTTAATGTGTAACAATATGTGATGCATTACTGGGGCCATAAGCTCCAGCCCTGAGACTGGCAGTCACCTCGGCTTTGTGTGAGACGGGGAGATCAAAACCGTTCTCCAAAACCTGGCCTGTGGCTGTCTCTAGTGGATATTGTCACCGTGGCTCATTTTAGCCTTGTGCTCAGGCAACCCAGCTGTCTCATCTCAGCTCTGGCGTGTGGCACACAGTGATACCGTGGCTTCTGGATTTCACACCTTTCATGTGTTACTAACGAGGTACAACATGATTTCATGTACTTTGTTTTCTTATCGCACATGTCTTAAACTTGGAATAGAAAGACTCCTTTAAGATCAAAGATTTCTTTAGCTTCTTTACAAGCAGATGATAATTAATTGAAACCTAAATCCGACTCTGCAGTAGTTCCAAATAAGCTAAAGACAAAGAAGCAACATACCCCCCAAGGTACTCTATTTGTTTCTCCATTAACGCAGTCTATTTTTATCTATAACAATGTTGCTGATGTTCATCTTTTCCCCATTGAAGTCTTTTGGATAATGTCTTACATCCAACCAAACATCTGAGATTTTTTTTCAATGAAGACAGTGGGCTATATTTTTAAATGTGCCATTGACCGTAATCTCTTTTGGTTGTGTGAAGAATTTATTTCCAAGATACATGTTTCTAAAATATTTGCTTTAAAATTGCTGTGATAAATGAAAGGCCCTAGATGTCAGATTGATATGTGTGATGGTTTTATATGCATTTACACATTTTTGTAACTAGACATTTTAAGTCTTCTGTGCTGCTCTTTAAAACTTTCATAGGTCTATTGTATATGAATAGTCAGCCAGATTTTCTTTTGGTTGCTTTTCTAAGCCTCATTTTATTTTTTTTTTATTTCTACCAAAGGAAATATCTGTCATTGTTACCATGAATATAAAGGTTCATGAGAAAGCCCTGTTTAAATCAAATTCAAGAGTTCCTACTCCACAACCTGACTGGCCCCAGCGAGGCTCTCTGATGCTGCAAAAGTTTTCTTGGAGAAAAGGGAAATAGGGGAGGAGTCACTTTGTTGGAAAAATTGAGAGTTTGGACAACATTCATTTCTTACAAGAAAGATGGTAGTATCCTTCACTTCTTCACTGCACAGAAGAAATCTTGGGTTGCAAATAGTGCAGAACTGAAAATTTTGGAGGTTTTGTGTTCCACTGAGAAGTGGAACAACTTGTCAAAGAAGGCAACAAAGCCAGTTTAGAGTGGCACTGGTGGTGGTCGTTCACAGCCTTCCAAGGGTCTCCTGAATGGTGGTTTGGTAGAATGGTCTCATACTGTTGCTGTCTATGACCCCAAAGCATTACCACTTGCAACTTTCTAGTTATCTCATTGCTAATAGGAGCTTATAGCTCTAGAACAAAACTTGTCATGGCCAACTTTACATGGCTTCTCTGCATCTGCTGTTGCCAGTGATAGTAAGGAGAGAGGTTAATCTCCCTCACTGTCTGCAGCTGTGAACTGACTCAGCTTTTGTGATTTCTGATGATACTCTGATAAAAGTAGCATAAATCATCCTGTTGAGAACTGCGTATAAATACGTTTTGACAGACACTGGAGTTTTGGGAAGGCTCAGAATTAGATATCCCAGGCCTAGGGGTCCTACCTTGGTCCCTAGGTCTCCAGTGTAAACAATTTCTATAAACTGTGGCTGGTTTTACCACTTACCTATTTTAACTTCTGCTCTGATTTTTTATGTTTTTGGTGTCATGAGCATTGGATAATATTGTATATATGTAAAACATTCAATTGTCTCAAGTTGGACCTCTTCAGGAAGACAGAAATGTATTACTTTTTTTCTCACTGTGTTTTAAGCTTTGCTGTGCCTGGGCTAAGTCACACTGTTAGTGGGATTTCTTTTTGTCCGCTTCTCCTCACGTCCCTTCAGATGAAAGGACAGACACTGCTTTTATTCACAAACTGTGTATGTACTTGTATCGCACCTTGGCTAACTTCCCTTTTTCTTGGCTACAGCTCAAGTCCTTGAACTTCTGACACTGTTTTACCTTGCCGGCTCTATTTCAAGATTAAACTGCAGAGTGTGTCAGCTTTTCAACAGGAATAGGCTTTAAGTTTTACTCAGAGAACACGCTAGGAGGATGATTTACCTTCTGCCCTAATTATTTTCCTCCTCAAAATGTTTGTCATCTCAACAATGGCAGAAATAACAAATGAGCAGCCACCAAATATAAACAGCTGAAGCTGAACAGTCAAAACAAATAGTCTCAAGCCGAATTTTATTGGTCTCAACAATTTAGCAAATGCAAATAATGGTTTAAAGGTGAAGATAGTGAATGTGGAACTGTGCCCAGTTTGCAAACACAAAGGTAGGCTTCTGTCCACCGCTTTGTTGTCAGGAAGCATTTTCTGGCTGAAATTCTATGCTTTTATCTCATTAGGGACACAGCCTGTGAAAGGATGCAAAGCCTGAGACAAGAGGTCTGAGGTTAACTCAGTCTTTGTCCTCTGCCTGGGAACTGCCTGTCCTCTGCCTCGTGAGTGACCTTAGACCACTGTGCTCTTCTCCTCACCTCCCATGGGTGGTGGCCAGGCACTTCTTCCTCCTCAGGTGGAGGCTGGTTCCTGCAGTAGATTTTTGCAAGGACTGGAAAGGCTCCCCAGATAGCTTAGCCTTGAGGGCCTGCCTTCGTTAACGAGTGTCTTTGTTAATATGGCTGCTTTGTTGTCCACGCACGGGGGTCTCCTGCTTTTTACTTCAACTAGAGTTTGCAAAAGGCTGTTTGGAATGCTGTCTGCAGGTCTTCTGTTTCTCCCCATGGTCAAAGAGAGGCCTGGACTGCTTTTGTATAGGAACAGTCCTTTTATATGGCATAGCAAGTTTGGAGTGGGGTGAAAATATGTTTTTTCCAGAAGTGATTTTGCCTTAACTACATTTCCAAGTTGCTTTTGGGTTTTTCAGATGGGACCTTCTAAGGGCTTAGATGAAGCAGTGGTTTAAAAGTAGGTGTCTGAAAGGGACACTCAGAGCACTTTGGCATTCCATTTCTGGCATTGGCTTTTACAGGTAAATGGCTCTTTCTGTTTTACTCTGTGTGGGTCTTGGTGCTGTTCTTAGGAGTTAAACCTGAGTGTGATTGTGGGAATAACACACTCCTGTTAAGTGTACTTTGAACTTGGCCTTTAAACTCCCTCCAGGGACTGCTCAAAAGAATCAGAGTTTCACTTCTCTCTGAACTAGGACAATGTTTATGTGGGAATTAGGTGCTTAGATTGTTAGCTTCTGAACACATAGATGAACCTTTACTTAGGTGCTAATGGAGAACTGGATTGCTAAAAGTACCAGTTGTTTTTTATTGCTTCAAGGCCATCCTTGCTTTGGAGAAAAAACGGTCCTATTTATTTTTGATATCTGAGGCATAGGATGTTGGACATTATATGGAATACAGGTGGTCTGGATGTCAGCATGTCCTACAATGCCAGAAGTCAACAAGGATTATTTGTAATCATTTGCCAAACTAGAACTAGAGGAAAATTGATATAGAATGAACAAAATTGTCTGTGATAACACCTGGGTTGATGGCGCTAAAGAATTTAGGTTAATGAGATCTGCCTGCTGTTTTACCTAGTTTTAATCCAAGTTGTTGCGTGTTCTGCAAATACACTGCTGAGCTTCAGAGTCCCTTCTTCAGGCACCAAAATGGGTTAAGAAACCCCAAGAACATTCTACTAAATGTATTAGGCCATATTCATTGATATGCTCTGGCTACTCTGTGATGCTCCGGTGATGCAAAGCAGCCATAAACCTGGATTAGTGCAGTGGAGCAGTGGGAGACTTCAGTAAAGAAACAGGATGACTGTAGTTTGCTGTGATATTTGTTCTTCTCTGAGACTTGTATCTAACGTGTTAATTGACCAACTTAATAAAATTATAATTTAATGCAGTTCAATTCTCCCAGGAGTTATGTATATAGCAAAGGGGTATGGATTATATCTAGGGGTAAGTCTTCATCTGTTTTAATTAGTTATTGCTCATAGTCTTAAAGGACCTGCCCTTAGCTGTGAAAGGTGAAAGTGCCTTACTCTGTATCTGCATACTTTTGCCCAAACAGGTAGGAGATGAGAGAAAAAGAAGGAGCATTTGTATCTAATGGAAAGGAGGAGTAAGGGTTTTTTGATTGTAGTCTAAAAAGTTTGGAGTCAAAGGGTGCAAAGAAAGGAGTTAGCTCTCAAAGTTTGAGGCCAACCTTAAGGTCTGTGATCACCACCTTTAACAGAGTTGGGAAGGTAGTAGGACTATCTTGTCTTGCAGTATTAGACTGTCACAATGGCTTCCATAAAATAGTGAGCAGCTGACGTTAAACAGATAGTAAAATAGAAAGCTTTATTTCTAAACTCTTAAAATTATATATGAACCCATTCTAAGAAGAAAACGGAGTATGCATTGCAGAAGAAAGATAAGGGTAGTCTTACTTCTCCCCAGTACAACACAATGTTTTATGCCATCATTTTCGCCTTATTGTATTTTATTTGTGCTCTATTTCAGCATAATGAACTAAATCTTGGGGGACATAAAAGTTCCAGAAATGGCTAATAACCAACTTCTCTTTTGTTAAACAAGGTAGAAGTTAACTGAGCCAAAGTACTTAATATTTTGTTTTCTTTATGTGGAACTATCAACCCTTCTTTTACAGTTAGGCACTAACTTAATAGAAGACTGAATTTCATAACTTTAACTACAGAGTAAACACACAGTCCCAGTCTCTCTTGCTTCTGTTCTTTGAGTGCTTTCCAGTACAAAATTGATGCTATCTCAGATTAAACATCTTGAGCATTAGACTCAAGCTCACAGTGACGAATCTGACAGCTTCCCCCATATCACAATGGAGCAAATGCATGTAGTCTCATGTGGGTGCCCTTCCCCTTTTTTGTTGAGTTTTGGAGAAATACTGAGTATTTGAATTTGCATAATTTAAAGGCAATCCACATAGAAATTAAGATTAATTACTTTGTTTCTTATGCTATGTTTATTCTTCTTGACTAACTATCGGGTCAGATTTGATGTCAAGCTCTTCAGAGCTGGGCTTTGAGAAGCAGAGATGTACAATCTAGCAATGTCTGTAGCTTTGTATATTCATTCTCTTTGTATTCAAAGCCTTGCTAAGGGCTTGTTTATATGCATTACTGTAGCTCTTTAAATTAAGATGTAATTTAAAATCAGTTTCATTAAACTAGTCCAATTGGCTGCGCAGCCACTCTTATTTCATCATAAACAAAGTTTATTCCAGGTTAGTGTAAATCAGCTAGGAACATTGTTAGCTTAAAATGTAATAATCCATTAAATTAGACTAAAATTGAAGACATCCTCACAGGAGTTTGCGCAGGTATATACTCGCTTAAATTAGCAAGAGCAAGTTTATGTGTATGCGAGGAATTAGAAATTAAATCAAGCACCTACTGTGATAAATTCCATCGCCTGGGGCCAGTCAATATCTCAGAGGAATCGGCGTTCAGGGAAGGGAGAGTGAGGCAGATGGAGCCTTTCACTTTGCCTCACCGAGTCAAGCGGTCATGGTGTGCACGAGGACTAAGTCTTTGTAGGCTGGATTTTTCCTCACTTTCTTTGGTCAGTAAATGTGCCCGAGTGGGTTTAACAGCAATGGCTTTGTAACGCCGGTTGGGATTGCACTCGTCCTGCGAGAAGCAGGGTGGGGTATTACCTGTGGCAAAAAGTGCTTCTCTCCTCTGGGGAAACCACCTCCTGCACCTGGATTTGTTCTTTTGACTCTAACCAGTGTTACCGTTGCATGGCATTGCGTTGGGTGGTGTCAACATACCCAGAGATGCTCTAGAATTTTCCAGCTCCCAGCTTCCTAGAATTTTCCTCCGGATGTTTCCTGCCGTCCTGTAGCCAGGCTGCTGCCCTTCCTACCCTGTCCTGGGCCAGGCAAGAGGAGCGGTGTGTCTGCTGAGTTCCCATGCCGTTACCTTGACACCTGGAGCTGGGAAGAAAAGATAATTTGCTTTTGTGGCTCAGCTAGTAAATACTGTGTGCTTGATTTTTCACAGCTCACTCCCATCTCTGTCGTATTTGCAGATATAATGGGGAGAGCGGATGGAGACGGAGAGTCATGCTAGGAGTGGTGTTTCTGCATGAGGAATGAGCAGTTTTCTTGCTGTTCTGCAGGATTTTTAGGAGGGAAATATGCAGGTGCAAAATGGTAAAAATAACCTACGCTCTATATCTGGAAAGTTTATAACACCATCTGTGCTTTGGCACAGCTCTCAGCAGCAGAGAAATACTGGGCTACTTCCCTACTACTGGTGATTTCTTTTACTGAGTTGCCACTTTAAAAAAATAATCTGTGTGCTCAGTAGTAGTTACTGAATTATTTACTTAATTTTTCTTTTGTTACTTGAAATGATTGTACAAAAGATGATGCGTTTTTTGGACCTCTATTTTTCTTCCACCTCATTTAGGCTCAAATTATTCTTGTGCTTTAGCTGAACTTCTACAAAGACAGAAGGGCAGAGGAAGGGGCAGTGACTTCAGCCTGTAATTGAGGTTCTGGTAGATGATTCAGTACTGATGGAGCTCTACACAGTAAACAATCGCTGTGGGAGTACTGTGGCAGTGATTCCCTCCACATCAGGAGTGCCCTCACCCATTTTAGCTTCATTCTTTCCATTGCAAAATCAGAGGGGTGATGGGGAAGGTAGCTCTTTGTATCTTCAGCTGGCATCACTGAAGCACTGCCCTCTTAAGACCACTAATAAAGACAACCAGTTACTATTATTGCCTTATGCCTACAGCAGGTAATATGCAGCAATCATCATGAGGGCAGCTGCTTGTGTCATACTGATATTAAACAAACAGGAACTAAAGGAAATACTAAGTATTTTGTTTGATTTTGGTTTTTTTATTTTAAATTTCTCATGGTTTCATGCCGATATGGGTGAGGACACCCAAACAGCTTTTTCCTAATTTTTTTTTTTCCTAATGGAAACACAGAAGAGGCATTTAGATTTCAGGCAATCCCACTGCTTATGTGCTAGGTAATTTATATTAGAATAGGTATTTTCCTTTTTATCTATAAATTCATTTACATAATATTCATCAGTATGCAAGTTGGGGCCAGGTGGAAGGGTTGCTGATATGTGAAGAGATACCTCAGGTTTTTGGTTTCTTCTTCAGGCAACAAGTATTGAAGGTCCAGCCTGTTAATTATATGGTATACACCTTGTCAGTTCCACAGTCTTTACCGTATATAAGAAGGCCTTTATTAAATTTGTACCTTGAAGGACTATTATTTGGTGAAGCAAATAATGAAGCACCGAAGTATTGGAATAAGAGACTTTTTTTTAAATACAAAAAGAAGCCAGTGTCCAATTTGAGATGAAATTGAATCAAGGTTCTTGATGCATAAACTCACAAAATTTGGGAATATTTGAAGGTAAGCCCCTAAATTTTATATATCCCAGCTGTCTTAGAAAAATAAGTGTTTAAAAAAAAAAAAAAAAGTAAAACATTTCCTGTATAGTTAATGGCAGGTTCTGAAAAAGGGAACCTTGAATCTGGAAAAAAATGATGTGTTAGGCTGAGTTTTGGAACTTTTGTGAACTTTGAATATATTGTAGCTGGAAATCCAAATAGCTTTCTATTGTAACTGGAAATCAAAATGTAAATAGCTCTCAAATGTTTACAGCTCCTCAAGGAGAATGTAGTTCAGTGTTATATATCTTTAGGGGCCTATACTGCTTTAAGGAGCCCTTATTGAGCTAAACTGTTTTTTACCTATGAGTTGTGTGTAGTTTTTGAGTTTTTATTTATTATTTTTGTGGCATCTTCAATGTGTTCTGAGCTGCTAGACAGAAAAGGTGGCATCTTTGTGTACTCTCCCTTGTAGGCACTGATTCTGGAAACCTGTAAGTGCTCCCTCAACGTAGCTGGCTGTTGGCTTCAAACAATCATCTGTGTGTGGGTGAGTGTAGGCGCTGGCTTCTGTAGAAGTTACGAAGGATATGTCTTAAGGTAGAAAAAATATAAAATTGTGTATTTATACTTGCTATAGAGAGCTCTTGATTTTTTACACTTGATTAGACAGTGCGTTTGAATTTGCTGTAAGTTGTATATATGTATATATTTTGGTATGATGATTGCTAGCCGTACAAGAAGAAAAATACTGTGTTCACTATTATGCTCACTGTCTGATTATCACAGAATCACAGAATCTCCATAGTTGGAAGGGACCTCTGAGATCACCGAGTCCAACCACATAAAAAGAAAAAAAAAGAACCACCACAAAACCACCCACCAGCCAAACCCCACACCAAAAACAACACCACACACAACACCCCACCACATCACACCTGCCCACAAACCAATAATCTTGGGCACTAGAGCATGCCCTGAAGAGCCATGTCTACACGTTTCTTAAATACCTTCAGGGATGGTGACTCCACCACCTCCCTGGGCAGGCTGTTCCAGTGCCTGACCACTCTTTCAGTAAAGTAATTCTTCCTAATATCTAATCTAAACCTCCCCTGCTGCAACTTCAGCCCATTTCCTCTGCTCCTGTCATTATTCCCTTGGGAGAAGAGGCCAACCCCCACCTGGGAGTCACAGTTAACAAAATTTCTCTTTGTATGTTAAAAAAAAAAAAAAAAAAAAAGAAGAAAAAAAAAAAGTGGAGTGTAAGTTTCTGAATGCTGTGAAAGCGAGATTTGCTCTCTTGGCGCTGTAGTCCATGCCCTCTTATCTTAAGTGCATCACTAAGTGATGCACTTACTGCTTTTGTATGTACGTTCATTTGTTTCTGAGAGAGGAAAGGCAAACTCAGGATGTACAATGTGGACTGACGGCTGCTCTTCACTTGATGTAATCCTGGGAACATCACAAATGAATGCAAGCAGGGTTGTGGTTCTTACTCCAAAAGATAAAGCAAGCAAATTGTTGGGGTTTTTTATTATTTTTTTTTTTTCTTGCTGCTGAAGACAACAGGGAAATACATGGCAGGACAGATTATCCAGAACAGTTTGTTCTTTCTACTTCTTTATTTCATTCTTTCTACAATGTGCTGTAAAAAAACTCAAAGTACCATTCCTGCCTCGGAACGCACAAGGCCATGAAACTAACGTCGTGAGGAAGCAGCGAAACTGGAGGCTGTGGTTCTCTCGGGGATTACAGCGTGAGACCTGAACTTGAAATCCTCACATAAACGAGATGTGCTTCATGGCATATTTAAACTTCTGTTAGTTTAACCCCTTCCCTACCATGACACAAGAAATTCCTTGGCTACATGGTATAGCAGCCAGTGATACAGGATGGTCTTGGCACCAGGCAAATGTTCTGACTTGATACTGAATTTTCCTCATCTTGTTTAGTTTTTGGGACCTTAAATTTAAAGAACCATTTCTTTTGAAAAGCAATAATATGTACTCATATTAAAAGGTAATCTGTCTCTCTCTCTTTTTTTTTTTTTTCCTTCTTTTACAAGGTTTCTTAGAGGATGAATTTCACTAAACGTTTCATTTTTGACCTTAATGAAGGACCAACCAAACTCCTAGTGTCACCATTTATAGAGACTTTACTCACAAAGGACAGTTGTTCTTATCTTTTTTTATTATGTTCTGGCACAAATTCATTTTTATATCTGCACTGCAACACAATGTAAAGAAGCAGCTCTGATGTAATTTGAAGGAAGCCTTTTACTATAGGTCTCACACTTTTAAAGTCTAGGTATTTAGAGACTGACTGAAAGCCAATTTTACAGTCATCTCACCTTTGACTGAACACCTCAATCACTCCAGAAAATGGAACTGCTTAAGGAAAGCTTCAGAATTAGAATCTATTATTACTATGGACTTACATCTCCCTTGTGATCAACTATGTCTTCTCTTGAATGTATGTAGCCATTTGCTTTGTTTCTGTGTGTTATCAGGAATGGAGGCATTCTCGTTCAAATTATGGTATGTGTGACCATATCATGTAGTAAATTTTGCATGCAGATGGTAGGTGTAAGCCTCTTTCATTTTTGTAGCTGAGTTATTTTCAATTAGAAATTTCTTTTTCCTAGCAACATTGTGCCCATGTGGTTATTATGACTCCGTAATAGAAATCATAGTTATTTTAGGATCGCCGGTCAGACCATTCCCATTTACCATGCAAGCCTCAAGGTAGTAGTTTGTTGGTTTTTTTGCAGAATTCAACAGCTGTCTTAAGATCTTGTCCTGCTGCGTGTATGTATATGTTTCTTTTTTTAATCAGGTGTGGATTTTAAGACTCCTACTTGTCAAGTTATGTCTCTGTTGCTATTCTGGTCAAGTTGATATTTTGCAAAATAGCTGATAACCTGATTGATTTATTATATGTGCTGTCAGCTCAACTACTTATCCTATTAACTAGTCATGACTTCAATTTATTTGACAGTGTTTATGACAGTGGAAAGATGGAAGTGGTTCCATCCATTCGCATCAATTTCTACAGTAGCAAGAGCTGAATCGTGCCTTACAGGATAATTTTTGTCCCCTTAATATGAAAATGTCATCCTATCACACTAGCTATGTTAAGAATTCAGAGATCTCCAGGCAGTGCTGGTGTACATGGGTATGTATCTATGTGTGTGTGTATATATAGCCTGTTTGGGAAGGTAGTAAATAAAGGCAGGACTGCGAGTTATTTGGTCAAAGAGAGAACTGCCTGATGTACTAGCAGGTGTACCCAGTTGTGGGTATAAAGTGAAAAAAACCTTAGTGGAACTCAGTCGAAACAAGGAATTCTGTTTTTGCTGAGCCCTACAAGCAGTAATGAAGAGAAAAGCCCAGTACCTTACGCTGGAGGTGAACTCTGAACTGGCTGCAGGAGACACGCTCTGGAAGGATTTAGTGCCAAGCTGCTTATGCTGAACTGAAAAATCTCCAGTAGTTGCCTGGGCTGTCTTAGAGCATGTCATTAAACCTCTCCTTATTGAGCAAATAGCAGCTGAACGTGCACTAGAAAATGCTAATTGGGCACTGCATTATCATGGTTTGAGCTACAGAGAGACATTGACAAGATAAGCCAAACCGAGTGAATTATATTATTAGACTCCACAGTTCAATCAGGACAATAGGCCCCTTTTTTATTAGAAAATTTGGCTGAATCAATGAAACAGGCAGTTCAGTCAACGGATTATGAATCTCAATCCTCAAGGTATATGAAAAAGCAACTACTGCTTTAATGTATGCAATCCGATCATGAAAGTATAGAAACATTTATTGAACTAGTAAAGTATGTACTTGAAAATGGAATGACTTCTGTCTTAAATGGTATCTCGTAACGTAAGGTTCAATAAAACACTTATGCTGTATGAATCCTAAAAATGATCGTGTATCTCTGAGCCATTTTCTAGCTGGTTTATGTTCTCAAGTTGATGCAGAGAACTATTGAGAAAAACACCAAAGACTATCATTTAAGTAAATATGTTTTCATCTAAGCATGATAGATGAAATCCTTTTGAAGATGTTATGTACTTGAATACATTTAAAGGGCAAGAAGGTCTTATGCACTATTTTAGAAGAGTGTGAGGTTGGAAATTATGAGATATGATTTCATATCTGTTTAATTTGTATTGTATATTTATTTTGTATATATATTTAATTTGTAATGTGTATTTAATTTGTACATCATATTAACTTTGGATTAATTTGGTCAAGAAGCAAGGAAGACAAGTATCACACTCTTCTTCAGTTTTATGCCGGGGAGTTCAGTCTAGCAGCTGGGAGGCAGAGTCCTCTAATGGGAATTGAAACTGCCAGTCTTAAGATGTGACTCTTCTCAGTTCTGTGGGTTATGGCACATTTGGTGAAATCTCTTGGTAAGTTCCTTCTCTCTTCTTCCACTTTTTTTTTTTTTTTTTATTTTTCACGATCTCTTAGAGTTTCTGACCTTGGTTGCAGGACTTTTCTGTTTGTGTATGAGAGATCCAGGGGGAATTGTCATGTGAATAATTATTTATTACTTAAATGTGAGTAATTATAAACAATTGTTCAGTAACTGAGCATTCATTGTACTATCTAAAGCTTCCATCTTTATCAATGGTATTTGGAAGGGTTTCTCCATGGCATTTTACAATATATTCACTGATCAGAAGGGTTTTGAAATCACTAAAGCCTTCCCATACAATTTGTGCAGTTAGGCACTGTTAAGCCATGCTAAAAAATTTGTGAAGTATTCAGTTTATTTTTTACAGGAGTTGAATCCAAATAATTTTCACTTGTGAACGGGATTTCTTCTTACTCTATGGGTTTTTTTACATAGCAAAAGGTTTTCCTGGACTTCTTATATGCTTACAATAATTGTAGTGGGAAAGACTACAGGATTATCTGTTTAATATTATAGTATCTGTATTATATTATAACCACAATTGTTCCCATTTTTTCTTGTCTCTACAGGAACTGAAAACTGAAGCTTTTAAATATGCATCTAAAGATGTCCATTGCTAATTTTATTATGTGTAGGATGGACTGAGAAAATCAACAAGCAGTTGGGCTGTACAGTCTCTCTCTCGTTAATATATTTGGTCTTCTGGGATTATTTACCCAGAGGATGTATCAAGGTAAGTGTTGCAATATTGACAAGAAAACTCTGTCAAGAAAATAACTTTATATATATATAAAAATATACACACACTTAAAAATACAGGTGCATGAAAATAGTGAAATGTATATACTGGTTTGAGTTGGTGACATATGTAAGGATTGTACATGTATGTATGTATAAGGCGTCTGTATAAGTACTTATTACTTCTGAAAAGCTTTGAAAAGCTGCTTCTTGCCTCTCATTCTTACCTCAATTCCCAGTATCCCTCTTCCATCTCAGTGTCTTAGTTGCTTCCCTGCTAACAATTTCCTAGGTATCAGAGGCTTCTGCATTCCGGCAAAATAGTAGGCAAAGCAACGAAAACAATGGAACTCCATAAACACCACTGTTTCCTGTATCCTAATATTTTAAAAATTACCTCCTACAGTAGAGTGCCAGATTGAGATTGGGTTTGTTAATTCTCAGGGCAATTACAGCCTAAAAACCCCCACAAAATAACCACAAATAAACAATTTTTGAAAGCAACGTCTATGTAAATTATGATTCCTTGGCAAGTCCCTGCTCCATTACTCTTTCATTAGAAAAGCTATTTTTAATAGGTTTTAACTTCTCATAACTTGCCATTTCCCAGTGAGTCTATGAAGTAGACAAGAAGGATATAGGATTTTCCTTTCTTGTCCAACTGAGTTTCTAATTCAGATACAGATGGGAAGTAAAGATGTATAGTGTATTTGACTGTTATTAAGTCTTATTTTCTAGTATTTTTTGGGAAGCAGAGATCATCCAAGATCTTGGTCCCTTACCTTCTAAAGTTTAGGAGGAAAGGAAGTCCAGATTGTGAAAAGAATTGACAATTGACACTTTTTTAATGTCTCAGCGAAACTTTCTCTTGATATCGCGATTGTTAATAAATGATGAGAATTATTGGAGTTTTTTATATTTTAGACTTCCCCTTCCAAGGGGAGTTGGAAATCCTCATTTTGAATGGAACAAGAAAGTGTTCTGCAGTGTGGCTGAGGGTCCAATTTCTTGCATACCTAACACTGGCTGTGGTTGATACTTTAAAATGGTTACAGGACTGTGGGATGTCTTTGCTAAGGTTTTGCAATGAATATCCATTTAAATTTAATCTGCCATTAATATTGGATTTTGAAAATGGCTCCAGAAATAGATTCAAAATTAAAGGTAATATCATTCTTAAAGCTCAAATATTAGGAGAGCTACTCATGAGATGTGGCTGTAAATTCAGTATTCAAATCAGTTTCATACTGTTATTGCTTTTTCTAAGTGAATGAATATAATAGCAAAAAATGGAGAATTATTCAAACCTTTAAGACAGCTAAATATTTGTCCTAGAGACAAACTGGGAATTAAACTGAAAGCTAAACATTTTAGATGTGCTACTAGATATTGAAGTAAGCATTGAAGTAGTTGGTTTGCCCACTTTTTGCTATCATCTGCTATTTTAAAATCATCCCACTTTTTGAAAGAGTGGAGGTGAAGTAAAATAGGAATAATCTGGATAACTAAGTTCCACAGTATTTTGTTCCTTCCTGTTCAGTGGCTTTGCTGCTTCCTGTTATGGAGATTGACTGGTTCAGGTAGGCACAACTTGTTCAGGTTAGCGGTATTTGTGACTGGCACCAGAAATGTATGTAAATTCCTGTGCTAAGGGTCCATAGGTTAAAGATTACCACTCAAGTCATCTGCAGAAGGAAGTTATTTATTAAAAGTGGGAGAAGAACCATGTTCTTGAAGTTGTTATTTTAAGGGATAGGAAACTGTGTTGAAATGTTTTTAAAGAACATTCTCACATTACCATTTAGCCTCATTAATGTACATTAGCAATACACATTTCTGTTAATTCGAATTATATTTCAATAGTCCTCTTACCTGAATAAATTTTGAGATGATAGTTACATTTTCAAAACTGATTATATACTCCAATCTTTTGTTCTTTTCATCACAGAACCAGCAATGGGTGTTCCCTTTGGGAAGGATGATTTTCCAGCCTTTACTCTTAATAGTTCAGACTTCTCCACTTGCCTCCTTTTCATTCATTTCCTGTGTAGTTCTAAATCTTATCCACCCTTTAAAGTTCGGTTTGAGTTCCTGAAAACTTTTTATGCTTCTTTAGATTTGTATCCTCAAAGAGCTTTCTGCCACAGACTGCTCCTCAGGTTTTCCTACTTTGCTTTCCTTTTTCTGCTGTATTCTTCCTCTTTTCCATTTTATCCTCCTACCTTTGAGCTGAGCAGCAAATATCCTTATGATATTTACAGGAGAAGTAATATTTGGATAGTCCTTTGTTTGGTATTTCCATTGGAAATATCACAAGCAGTCATGTTTCCATGATATTTCCATTGACATTAACTTCAGAACGACTTCCTTTAATCAGGCTTAGGGGGGAAGAAGCTTCATATTCATTGCCAGCTTTGTGTGTTTGCTTTCTCTCTTGTAAAATAATTTGGTAAATGAACAGGGAGGAAAAGATCACAATCAGTTGCTTTGTCTTTATTCAGATTGAAAACTAAAGCAAATGTAACTTCTGTAGTTCTGTAATGTTCATGTACAGGAAGAATATGTTGAGGTGATTTAAATATTTGTATATATAAAAGCTTAAGCTGCTGAAAGAATACATTAAAGAGAAGGCATATGTTGAGGTTTGAAAACTAATAAATTATCTCATGTACCAAGAAATTTTAATTGTTGTCCAGATATGAGGTGCCTTGTTTTAAGACCTGATTTGTGCAGCATAATTATTCAGAGCTTTTTGAATAACTAGACTATTTCTTTTGGGGAAAGCAAAAATCATTAGTTATAATCTAACATTTTATTCATAGATCTGTATTGTACTTGGAGGGCATTTTTTTTTGTTTGCTTGTTTGTTTTAATAAAAAGGTGTATGAAATCTGAGTTATTAGATGAGCAGAATTGGAAATATGGCATAGAAATCTTCCACGACCCACGCTGTTTTCGATTCAGTTACAGGAAAATGCTGCCATTGTCACCCAGCTGTGTGCTCATCAGTGTAGTTCTCCAAACATCAGTCTTTTTCAACATACAGCACCTGATTTTTGCAGCCTCGTACTCCACGTTTATTGGACTGGGACACAGAGCTTGGTATTTGTGAACTTTTCTACCTGTGGTCCTTAAAGATACTTCTGAGTCCAAACCCCACAGTCTGTTCACTTACCAGGGTCTCTTATAGTGGGGTCATTTCATGACAGCAGGTAATGGTAAAAATAGGGATGGGAAATGAAAATAGGGTTGGGAAGCTGCTACAGCTGGTAGCTTTTAACTTTATTGATGGTTATCAACTTATATTTGCCATAAATTCAACCAGTATAAGTTATGTCGTGGTATTCTGAATAAGTATTCTATTTAAAAAAAAAAAACAAACAAGCAAAAAACACCACTTGAAATAAAATGTTGAATTCAACAATGAGAAAGTTATATTAGGACAAAATATTAGTTTTAATTCTGCAGAAAAATTAAATAGATTGTATTGGACAAGAAATGAGAGTAATTGTGTGTTTAAAACTTACAGGTGCAGTGCACTATGCCTGGAAGAATGGGTTTGTGGAGTTAGTCAGGAGACCAGCACTCTGTTCTTGGCTTTTTCACAAAATTACTGCATTTCTGTCAGTCAGTCATTTAATCTCTTATAAAATAACTTCTCTAGTTCACGGGGAATATGAAATGAATATTAAATTAATGATTGTAGGGTGCCAGCAGTAATGTTGGCTGTACAAATGTTTAGCTAAATCAATGCTTTAGGATGCACATTTGCATAAAACAATACTAGAAAATTAGTTAGAGCCAGCCATGCAGCCTGCGTTAGACTCTGGGTGATATTTTACCTTAATTTGCAGCTGGCAGGAGTTGTAAATGCAAATGGATTAGAAGTTGGGTGAAATATTGCCCAGTTTAGATGGAAGATGCATCTTATCACAGCAGGTGCTCAGGCAAGTACCAGTGGATCAGAATCCTGAACCACACAGTCCCTTCAAAGTTCATGAGATTCTTCTCATGGACTTTTGTCAGGTTTTTGACCACTTGCTTGGAAATACTAGTGTCCTGTGACGAGTGGCATCTACTTAACAACATAACCCTATTTTTACCCCCAGCTTCCTGAAACAAAAAAAAAAAAAAAGAATAGAAAGGAAGATTAAAGTATCTTGCAGTATTGAAGCTCTGAGGTCTTTCGATGAAGAGGAGTTCCAGCTTTTAGGTTGTTTTTTTTTTTAAGCAGCTTTGGAGTTTTGCTTTGACTTTCACCCAGAATTTTTGAAGCTCCTTAAAATCCTCAGAAGCCCAACAGTTGGTGTGAATACCTAGCCATTGCAAGGAACATCTGAAGGAGGCTGCAAGGGAGCAGGTACACTGTTTTTCCAGAACACAGTTAGAAAAATGTCATTAGGTAGTGAGATGAGAAGGATCTTTTTGTAGCCTGGATGCTAAGGTGCTGTGAAAGCTTTGGCTGAAGATCCTTCTGACTCTGAGATGCTTCTGCCTCTTTAGCAAACTTACTCTGCATCTTTTTATGCAAAGCATGGTGTCTTTACATTAACATTCTGCAATGTTGTTATATGCTTTTTAAATAATTTTTTAAATGAGAAGATAATTATGTTCCTATACATTTAATCTGACAGATCTGACTGAAGTTGGCTAGCAGTTGCGAAAATTCCTTAGGAACTTGCATGCAACACACAGACTTTCTTTTCTGAGAAAAGGCAGCCATATTATTAGTTTAGATTATTTTATGTATTGTTTTTTGCTTCTCATTAATTCAGGTACCCTTAATGATGAAATAAGTCCCTGTATTTGCTCTCCAAGACGCCTTGCAGAGTCTTACCTGCTTCCTTCCTGTTGGCTGCCTTTCAGGCTTGGATTTTTTAAAATGTTGCCATTAGCCAGCATGTTGAATGGTGAGAAGTTACAAATTCTGTGAATCAATTTTCAGGTAATCTTTCCCGAGCACTTTATTGGCAACATAATATGATTCAGAATCAGAAAAACCCTGTGAAAGTCATAGGTGATGGGGATTGTGTTTATTCATCAGAAACACAAATGTCAGCAGCAGGAGGACTATTTTAAACACTCCACCTCCCTTGACAAAGTTGTGACAGCCATGCCAGGTTCATGAAACCTGTAAACTCACAGGACAGCTTAATTAAAGACCAAGAAGAGTTGTATTCGAGAGGAAGAAAAAGTAGTGACAGATCCAACTGAAAATCAGAGGTGTGGATAAACTGAATATAATGCTTTGACAAGATACTCTGAATTTAGTCCTTTATTTTTTTTTCTTAACCCTTGCAGTCTTCTGTCCATCACTTCCCCACCTTGTCCTTCTGCACATAAGAGTGAGATTTTGATGTAGTCACTCTCCTGTTTTAAGCATCTGCAAACAGTGTTGCTACAGTAAAATTCTTCCCTTGGGATTAACTCCAGTAAAACTGAAGAGATCAAGGTCATCTAAAGAGCTTATGCTCTCCCTTTGCCTCAGTTGGAAGGTACTTTGTAAACTACTATCATAAATTTTAAACTTCTGCCTGGAAGAATGCCCAGCAAAAATCTTTGAGTGATCAGATTAATTTACATTAGAATTACTTTTCACCAAAATAAAAAAGTGCTGGAAGCTGTAATTCAGGCATTTGTTTAATCAGAACAGTATTTCAATTATTATTTTTTTTTCAGAAAATGAAGAAATGACAAAATAAAATCATATAAGATGTCATTTAAGACGGAGCAAAATAAATAATCTAGCAGGGCACTGTAACAGGATTTCCTTATCAACCCCTTTCCAGATGCAGTAACTGTCATTTAGGCCATGCCAGTGACTGGTCTCATGCCAACCTAATACAAGTTGGTTCCACTTGTCACCCTTTCAATTTCCCAGCTGGACTCAGTTTTAAAGGGCGTATTAACATTATCAAAGTAATCTTTAAGATTTGGATTGGTATTCTTCTAAATCTGTTTTGTTTCTAAATCGTATTAGTGGAAAAAAATAATAAAATGCTGGAAAGATAAAAGGAATATCATTATATTTGTATGGCATCACATCTTATGCTCTCAACGCATTCTCTTCTCCTTTCAAAAGAATGTGAAATGTCTTGTCCACCACATGGTGGTAGAAAGCACTTGCTTAATGACTGTTGGAGAATCCCTTTTGCAGTCAGAAATTCAAGTAATATGTATCCCTGGTTATTGAAATAATATTCATTCAATTATCTGAAAAATGTCATTGCTTATGAACTTTAGAAGATCCTATTTTTTGTTCAAAATTTTGCACTCTTGAATAGTGGAAAATAATAAAAATAATTGGAAAGCAATAGGTGTTTAAATACTCTTAGGAAAATAAGGTTATTTCAGTGCCTAAGTAACAGAAGATATGCTCTGCTTTTCCACCTATCCTATCTCTTTTATAAATCCTGTCTAAAATTAATTTTGTTAGGCTTTTTGTACGACCTTTTTGAAATTGCAGTGTTGGGGAGGCCTTGTTGGTAGCGAGGTTCCGTTCAGATAACATATTTGCTCTTCTTTCTTCGGTTCTTACTGAGATAATTAACAGAAACCTTTTGGTTTCCCAGAGGCATTATTAGAGGTCTATTATTCACAAATATCAAGGCATGAAGTGTAAAAGAGAAACTGAAAATAGCGCCGGAGACAGGAAGTGTCATTTGAAAAGAAATGATGAACAGAGGAGGCTCCTTGCAGCAAACATCAAGAAAATCACTTCAACCAGAACGGTTCTGTGGAAGGATGTTCTGCGAGCGCAACTGGAAAGGGACAATGTCCCCCATTTGTTCTCTCTGATAAGGTGAACGAGATGATGTTTAAACTAAAGACTGCTAGAGGAGAGGGTGTAATGAGACAGAGGTTACACTGGGGTGAGAAATAAAACTTAATTGCGGTAAAGTAGTCACATAAAAGTCAGTGGTCTAATACAAGGTGGAAGGGAAGAAAAGCACCTGCCTCTGTTTAAACAGACACTGATAAAAAGTGAACCTGCTGCAGCCTGTGCTCTGTGCGTTCCTCTCAAGTGCTGGAATGGAGGTAAAAATCACAGTGCAAGGGGTTCACTCATCCTCAGTCCATCTTGTCCTCGTAAATATGGAGGAAACAGTTGAATTCCACAGAAATTGCTGGAAAACTGGATTTAATTTCTATAATTGCTTGGGGTTCTTTTTAGTCCCTGTCTTTTAGTCCCTTCTGTGTTGGAGTTAATGTTATAAATATAACACTTTAATCTTTCCTACCTCTTTTGTCATTTCCCCTTTCTTTTCTTTTTTTTTTTCCTCTCATATCCAAATGATCTCTTCCCATCCTTTATAAAATATCCTCTTTTGCTAATTATTTTACAGCCAAATAGGCTCCTGGTCCGGCTGACAACGCAGATACGTAAAGACGTCCCCCTTTGGAGTGCGGGATGGCGAGAAGTGGTTGGGAAGGGAAGAGGATGCTGACCTCTCCAGCTGATGCAGGTGCTACTGCTGCTGAATTCCCAACTACAAACTAACCCTCCTGTAGCTTCCCTTCAGGCATTCCCTTCTTCCCCTCCTCTGGGCATCAAGCTCTGATTCTTTCTGAAAGCAGGGCTTTTCTTGGCAAGAAAGTAAATCATTGCTTGCTTTATTTTAACCTTTCCTGTCACTTTCCAGATCATTTAATGGTGTCAAATTTTATTTCATCTGTCTGACCACATATAAAGTTATCTAGTTAAAGGGTGCTATTTTTTCTACTCTGTTGTATCATTGTATTTTACCAATAAGTACCTTGAATTCTGTAGAATTTTGCCAGTAAAATACTAGGGCTAGTGGATATTGGTGATATTTAGTCTTATTTTCACTTGACTAAATGTAAAGAAATCGAATTCCTAGAAAATGGATACAAAATCCNGGGGCTGACCTGCTGGAGAGCAGCTCTGAGGAGAAAGACCTGGGAGTCCTGGTGGACAACAGGACGACCATGAGCCAGCAATGTGCCCTTGTGGCCAGGAAGGCAAATGGCATCCTGGGGTACATCAAGAAGAGCGTGGCCAGCAGGTTGAGGGAGGTTATCCTGCCCCTCTACTCTGCCCTGGTGAGACCCCATCTGGAACACTGTGTCCAGTTCTGGGCCCCCAGTTCAAGAAAGACAGGGAACTGCTGGAGAGGGTACAGCAAAGGGCCACAAAGATGATTAAGGGCCTGGAGCATGTCTCCTATGAGGAGAGGCTGAGGTTGAGATTGAAGGAAAGGATTTTTAGAAAACATCAGAGCTTTTGTTACAAGTGCTGGTTACCTGCTAAGTAAAGAAGGACATTGGCATTTTCTTCATTGATACAGCATTTTTTCCTGAGCCAAAGGGTTGACTGAAGCAACTCTGCTTTTATCTTAAGACATTTATTTTTTTGACTGGATAGAAAAAAAATGAATCATATGATTGCATTAATAATATAATAGTGAAAAATTAATAGTAATAATTTGCTTTGCTGCACGAGATGAAGTGTTATTATCCAAAGGTGTGCATTCTCTCGGTACAACCTCTGTTGAATTCACAAGCATTTCTCTTTGGTTGGCTTGAAGTTTTGCTGAGAGTAAGATACTTCAGGTCTACTTATCCTCCCACCAGACAGCTGCCAGCAGCTTTAGCAGATGCTGAAGTGTCTTCTCCAAATATCTTCTGCTGGAGAGAGAGTGACTTCTCCCTTTCCATCTTCCCCCACGCCCTAAGGGAAGATAGAAGTCCTAGAAAAGACCACAGAATACCTAGAGTACTCTGCAGTCAGAAGTGTAGTTGGAAACATACAGAAAAGTGTCTGTTAGCTGGGAAAAAAGTCGTTAAAAAAGGCTAGCACTTCTGTCCTTTTGTCCAAGACTCATAATTAGAATTTGTTTCTGTGGTCCCCATCCTGTAGAAATCTTAAGATGTGGTTCTCAGTCTGGATTGTCCCCTTCTTTCTGTCACTCTGGTTTGTCAGATAGCTCTATGGTTATAAAAGTCAAAAATCCAGCTCTGAAGGAGAGCCTGACCGTGCTTATCTCGCTGAGTGTTTTTATAACTCTGTTGGGCTCACACTGTTGGAGTTGTTTGAATAATAGCATCAGGATGGCTGAGTCGGTGCCCCAGTTTCTGCCTTTCTCCACTCCAGACCTAATGAATGATATTAAGCTCACAAAGGAGGAGAGATCTGAGGGCCCAAGGGCGGTGGGTTCACTAGCTCAGGGGACTGTAATTGTTGCAGTTCAAAATGCTATCGTACATCACGCTACTGGGAATTTGAAGTAGTGGATTTGCTGCTGGCCAGTAACAAACTGCTTTGGGTGTTGAATAGCAGCTTCTTATCTCCAGATTCACAGATGGGATTGTGGATGTCCCGCTTCTGGTGGTTAGCATTGAATAGCAAGTTTTGTAAATGATTCTTGGCAGGAGTACTTATTACATTTCTATTGAGATTTATCTCCACAGCTGAGTTTTCCTTTGCTTTTTTTCTCTTTACCATGCAATTAAATGGGTGACCATCCTATGCAGAAGGAAATGTCTCTGTTAAAGATGAAAAGAACTGAGAGTGAAGCCAGCCACACACAGCACTAGGTTTTAAGTCAGCTTTACTTCAGTTCTCAGAAGAAATGAAAAAAAAAAAAAAAAAGCAGCATGTATGTTACATATCCCTGGTCTCTGAGATACCACACACAATATTTTCATAAAACACATGCTCATAACTGTGCTGCATTCTTATATCAACCTTTTGGACTGGAAAAATGTTCTTTCTCTACAAGGTAAAAATGTTCTCAGTTTCTAACATTAGGTAATGTTGCTTTGCTGACAGCAGTAAATATTTCCTGTAGTGTTCTTTATTGCCATTTTAATGGCAGTACTCCCAAAGCTGACTAGACACTGCATTTTGTTTTACAAGAAACTGTTCTGAGAGATACAATATTGATTGGAGAACACTGCTGTATTCGACAAACTTCTCATAATGTGGCTGTGAAACCAAACTTTCTTAACCTGTTTTGAAAATATAAATATTTGGTAATAAACAGACCGGCCTAAATACAGTATTTTCTTAAACTGTTTTGAAAATATAAAGATTTGGAAATAAAAAAACCTGAATATTATTTAAACTATGCTTCTACCCACAGGTGATGTGTCCCTAGTTTTTTGCTAAGCAGAAATTTAAAAAATGCGATATTTGACTCAGGAGAATGTTTTCAAATTCCTGGAGGATTCACTGTGGACTTTCCTGGCTTTTGCAGAGTATGGGGAACTTTGCAAACTGTTTTGGAACTCTGAATTTGTGAGTATGGGATTTCCCCTCTTTGATACTACTAAATACTTATTTCTACACAAGCCTTTTTGATAGCCTATGATATATTTAGCCAAAGGTTAGACACATTGCCCACGGAAATCAACTGCTGTAAATAAAAGCAGACCATTAGCTTCATATTTATTATCCATTATGAATATATGTCTTTGTAGTTAAAATATTTAATCTGTGCTGATCACAAATCTGAACTCAGCTGTGACTCGTATGTAATTTGCCAATAGGTGGCATGAGTGCATTACTAAGGTTTACAGGTATAAACTGCTTATATTTAACTTTCTAAAGATGCAACAGAAGGCCTGTGATTCTCCTAACGTGTGTCTCACGTTAGGAGTTGCCGATACCCATGTAGTATCAACTGGCTGAAATCTGAAGTCTGAGTGATGCGTGCTTCCAATGAGTGAAGTAGTTTTGTTACAGAATTGAGGAAAACCCAACAAAGTTAATCCATAACAGCTATGTGAAAAAGAAATGACCCGAAATCAACCACAACAACCACACAGTAGCATGACCAAAAAATAAAGGAGGGGGGGAGCATTAATTTATGGCTAGTCTTACATAAAAAACAAACAACAAAACCAACAAAAAGCTCAAACTGCTTTAATAGAGGACAGATCCAAAACCTGATTAATGCAACTGGGAAAAAAATTAATCAAGTTTATTTTAAATTATGCAGCAGTTTGAGGAAAAAATCTCTCCTGAGCATAGGTAGTAGGAGTTTATTAAGAGGAGCTGTGTGAATAGAAGAGCAGTAGTTTTGGGGAGGGAACAGTGGAAGTCATGAAGTAATTTATATGGAATTGCAGCCGTTGCGATCCCACCTCAGTTACCTGCAGACTTTAATCCAGTCTGATGCCTCTCCCATCCCCAGCCCCATCTGGAGGGCCTGAGCAAACTTCACCCTGAAGATCCAGCAATCAAAGCAGTTTACCATCCCCTTCAGCTCCAATCAACAGTGCAACACTGACCTGAAGCTGATTGTTTCAAATTGGCACAGAGATTTCTAGGTTTGTATGTAGAATTAAGAAAGCACTTGTTTATAACTAACATAAGCAGAGTGAAACTATTTGCCTTTTCTGTGTTGTTTTTTTTTTTTCCCAGAACTTTCTCAAGCGTTTGCTGACTGTGATTTATATAGTTTAGATAACTTTCTAATATGATTTGTGGGTTGAAGAGCAATGATGTGACTGCAAAAATTCTCATTTGAAATTCTTCACCCTGTGTTATACAAGTGGTCGATTAGATGATTATTACCATCCGGCTGCCTTTGAAGCCTATGAATGGATTTGTGGTGTAAGAATGTTAGCAAAGTGTTTGGGAAGTGCCCATATAATGATTTTGATCCTTGCATGGATTCTCCATTTCTTTGCAGACCAGGTAGTTGTCCTGAACTTGTTGATTCACAATGTGTGAGTGAGACAGAGAAATTCTGTGAGTTAGAACAGACGCGGTTATATCTGAGACCACTTTTGTCATATTTATGAACTGACAACCTTCAGAATGGCAGCATCTTCTCAATCTATGTGTTCTTTTTCTCCTTCTTGAAATATAAATATCAGAATAGGATTCAGCTTCTCATATAAGTTTTGTACAATACGCCTTAGAGGATAGGCAGTGAGGCACTATTTGATATTTATTTTAATCACATATTTTTTTGAGGCACCGGAGGCTAGACTTCTGCTGCTTTGCATGAAGGTCTTCCTGTCCATTCTCTTTACTCAGAATTGGTATTACTGACCTAGAAATTACAAATTACTCAGTCATCACATATTTTTTTGAGGCACCAGGGGCTAGACTTCTGCTGCTTTACATGAAGGTCTTCCTGTCCATTCTCTTTACTCAGAATTGGTATTACTGACCTAGGAATTACAAATTACTCAGTCCATTGGTTGCTTGCAGGTTGTTTCTGGGTAGAAGGACTTGGCGTGGGTAGGGCTGTTCAGAGCTAAGCATTAGATCTGTGTTAGGTATATAACACCCAGAAGTTGGATCTTTCTTTGTTTCTAACTGCATTTTCCCATGCCTTTAGGGATGTACATGGTACTGCAGAAGAAAGATGTTGCTTAGGTGTTTCCATTCCCTCCCCTCTCCTTGTTTCCTTCAAGTCATACAAATCGCAGACTATAAAAATCACCAAATAATTGGTGTCCACCAGTCTGAAGAAGTGAGTTAGGCAGATACTATCAAGACTTAACATTTGGCACTGCTCTTTATTGAGCTTCTACCACAAAATGAGTATAATAGCCTAGAAATACAGGGTCTGAAAATATTTCATCAAAGGCAGAATATATGAGAGACAAGAGCCTGAATAAGTTAACAGTAGTACCCAGTAGGTTTTTGACAGCTGCATGAGTTTGAGTTGAGAGGTGTATTTCAAAAGCACTAATTTCTAGTCTTCCCTTTTCTAAGACTGAGAGTTTTTCCACTTGTAATCACAGGACAATGATCTAACTCTTATATTCTCAGTGCTATCTTATCAGGTCATCTTTGAGAAGAGGATGGCACTGCTTTAAACAGGGATGGTAACAAGTGTAGGTTGTTTGTGTCCAAATGTTGCTAGCGTTAGAGTAGACTGAACTAGAAGAAAAATTGCCCACAAGGACTTTAGAAACATTTCTGTAATACAGACAGAATTTCACTCTCTGTGTGAGAGAAATAATAGCACTATGAGGAATATGAATTACCATCATTCATCTCAGTGGGATCCTGATTTTTGAAGGCTAAGGACTGAGTTTAATTTTTTTTTTCTATTTTTTGACAGTTTAACAGGAAGATTTTCAGACACGGTTTTGAAAAAATGTTCATGAACTTTTTAATCAAGAAGTAAATAAAACTGTAATAAAAATAAGCTTGCTAGAGATTATTCTGGGCTTGTAGTCAGTATTTAGTGTTAAAGACTTGCAGCTTTTGCTCTCCTATCCCTGAAAGCCTCGCAGCAGGGGCAAGATAACAGAGAGCTTGATAGTTCTGCAGAGCACTGTGTTTGCTCTAATGTACTATGCAAAATGAACATTAATGAGACATGGGTTGGTTAAACTAATATTTTGACTTACTGAGTTTTGTTGGTTTTGTTTTTATCTTTTATCATTCAGTTTTTGTCCTTGAAAACTATCTACAACTTTGTTTTATTTCATTACCACAAGAAAGACATTGAGGTGCTGGAGTGGGTCCAGAGAATGGCAATGAAGCTGGTGAGGGGTCTGGAGAATAGGTCTTATGAGGAGAGGCTGAGGGAGCTGGGGTTCTTCAGCCTGGAGAAAAGGAGGCTGAGGGGAGACCTTCTCGCTCTCCACAACTCCCTGAAAGGAGGGTGCCGAGAGGCAAGGACAAGAGGAAACTGCTTCAAGTTGTCCCAGAGGAGGTTCAGATTGGATATTAGGAAAAATGTTTACACTGAAAGAGCTATTAAGCTTTGGAATGGGCTGCCCAGGGAGGTGGTTGAGGCACCATTCCTGGAGGTATTTAAAAGACGGTTTGACCTAGTGCTTAGAGACATGGTTTAGTGATGGCTTTTATCAGAGTTAGGTTGATGGTTGGACTAGATGATCTTAAAGGTCTCTTCAAACCCAAATAATTCTATGATTCTATGATTTTTAGGTGGTGGTGAGCTATGGGATCCCTCGTTTCTACAGCCAGTACCATTGAATTAAGAGAGCTCTATAATCCATAGAATCTGAAATGTTTTTTTAGTTTGTTGTTCGTCAAAAAAGCTTATGTCAATCAAACTCAAAAAGAGGTAGTTAAAATGTGTCCTGACATGTCCTGTCTGTGCAATAATAGCTTCTGTTTACATGCAGCCAAAATACAATATATTTGGAGGACTCTTTAAATTGGTGGTAAAACTCTGTTTGACTTTCTCCTTTAACCAAATTCTTTGTTCTTCATCATGTCTGCAGAAAAGTTAAATGCGACTCATAAATTGATTCCTTTGGCTGAAGGGTGGAATAATTCCATTGTGTTTATATTCAGCCTTTGTCTCAGATAACTGCTTCTCAGCAGCAGCGCAACAGAGAAATGTTGCCTTGTGCTGGGGAGGAAGAGATGTTTTTGGTCCGAGTTTCTGCAGGGGTGTGCAATCCGGAAGCAGATGGCTTTGTGCTGCTGAACAGAAGGCCATGCTCCACTGGGATTTGAGGGATATGGGGAATTTGTGGGCCAAGCTCAGGCTTTCTTTGGTGGGCAAAGCAGATTAATCTCAGTTGCCAGATGCTGAAGAATCTTGGAGGGCTTCCTTCATACCTGCTTGGAGGTCCCATCCAAGGGGCCATCTGCCTCCAGAATTCAGACCTTGCTGTTGACTATGTTGAGGATTATGTCTGGCCTTTTGTAATATGTGGTGGACAGAGAGAAACTGGGGACCTTCTGTTTCCCATCTAGTCAGCACCTGAGCTATAGATCTAGGCATAATGGCGAGGTGCTGTTTGAATGATATCAGTAAACATACTTGGATTTTTCCAACCTTTCCATCAACTTTGCTTTTTTTCTTGATAAGAAGTCCATGTAATTTTATAACATGGAGAATAGAATCCAATATGGGAAATATCCCTTCTTTTAATGATACTGAAACTTTGTGCTGATGCATTTTGCTGGACCTTTTGCCAGTATTTTACTCCTGTTGTTATCCGTGAGCTTGACCCCTACCTGTCACTATCTGATGTAGTGTTGGTGACTTCGACAGCTGCCTTGTATCAGTTTGTACCCCCTCAATGCCTGACCCATGGATCAGGCCCATTCCTGCACTGGGGAAACCACTGGGATGAGCCCCGTACTGCAGGTTTGGCCCGTAGACAGTGAAGGCAATGTAAGACGCTCCCAGAAAAAACATCAATGCCTGGGGGACAAAACTCGACACCCACAATCTTGTGTGCCTTCTGTGCCAGGAAGGGACAGTGCAAGTCAGTCCACCACCTACCACGGGGCAGAGGCTGGTCCTCATGGCAGCGCTGAGCATCCCCGGGGAGCGATGGGGCTGCCCCCAAATGGGAAGCAGCTCCCTGCAAGAAAACGGTGGCATCGCATGACCTGGGGTTTGGAAAAAAACAAAGCGAAGCAGGGATTTTATTTGTCTGGGGTAAGCCTCCTGCTGCAAATTTATAGGCTTTTTAACTTGCTGTGCTACCTGTCAGTCTCGGAACAGATGCACAGCCTTCAGGCTCTCGGAGCTTGCCAGCAACTGGCATCCTGCTGGGAACTGTAGGAGGACTTTCAGTCTGAAGCAGGGCAACCTAATAATAGCGCAGGAATACATTGAACCGGTGCTTGCACAAAGAAGTAGAAAAGGGTAACCTGTAGCTTTGCTTTTTTTCAGCCAGCAGAAGGATGTATGGGGGGAAACCGTAGGCCATTGACATGAGCGCTTGCTTGGCAGCAGGATGCTGAATACCTTGGCCAGAATAACCAGATGTTTGAATTTCCCCAAAGCTGAAAGAAGGCGTAAATATGTAAAAATAAGCTTTTCTAAGCAGGCGTGCTTCTGAGGCTGCTCAAAATTTACTGGGTCCAACTTACTGTTTGAATAAAAACAGAGGGTTAGAGAAGTATACGTTTGAAACATACATTTTATTTTTCTTGATACTATAAGTTTCATAGTTCATTACCTTAAAGGCTCCTAAGGGTTCAGTTCAGTGGCCCAGTTGTAAGCCACATGTTATTTGTATGAGGAGCACGGCATGGGGCTGCCAGATATGATGTGGGGCTGTTGATAGACCATTTCTTTCTGATACTTCAGCAGGAGTTCCTGTGTCTGTGATACCGTAGGATATCTTATCTGGCAATAAAGGTGCATGTGTCAGCAACTAAATCAAGCCCTGGTATTCCATAATGAAGGGCTGGCTGAAGCGTAGAAGGCTGTGACACTGGACTGAGAAGCTTCCATCTGATGCGATGGGCTTGGCAGATGTAGTCGCCAACCAGTTTTTTTTTTTTTTTGTTCAGGACATGGCTAAGGGGCTATGGCTGCTCTAGACTTTCATTTTCTGCCAAGAATGAAAAAAAAAAGAGAAATAATATTGAGATTAGAACTGATGAGACATGAGAAAAGAGAAATCATTATTAACATAAGCATAAGAACATTTTAATTTTGGCGTTTCAAGGAATAATGGGGATTCTTGATCAGAAACACCATCTGCCAAGGCAGAATTTCCCTCAGCTGGTTGTGGTAAATTGAGCAATGGTAAAATGTTCTTTATATTTATTTCTGTTTCTGGAAAGAAACTCACAAATTATTCACTTGTAAAGATTATTCATAAATCTCTCAAAGCCATTCCTGCTCTTTCTCACCCCCTAGCATCCTCTGTATTAGAAAAGGACTAGAACAAGTTTGTTTTTCCAGAACTGGGAGGAAATTCCTGTTTCTTGTGAGGCAGAGTGGAAGTAGGAATGAAAATGTAGCTCTGGGCATAGTAGGATTGAGATGAAGTCCAAAAATCTCACCCCATCCATGCTGACTGATTTCCAGGAGGGCCACGTTTCAGTGGATTGTAACCATTTAGGAAATCATCACTAACAGTGCACAGCGTTACTCTTGGACTACAGCTTTCTCCTTTTGGGAATTTTGGTCAGGAATTCATGACCAATTTATGGGGAATGTGTCCTAAAAGGCCTATAATGTCAAGAGTGAGAAACTGCGTGCTGATATTGCTGTTCTTAACTTTCAACATATGCGTGTTCCCATCTTCCTTGGTGGGTCCTAGGTCTTCCTTGAGGCTCATATGGCAGTTTTGGAATGCTGTTACAAAGATGACTGGTTTTGGTTCTGTTTTTATTATTAGAAAGTTGCTAATGCTACTTTCTGCAACTTTCTCTCACACCAGAGAATTGGATTTGGTTAAAAATATCTCCCCATACGCTTGGGGGGGCGGGGTGTGTGGAAATAGTCTCTTCAGTATTTTCAAGGCCAATTAATTTTTTAATTAGCAACAGTATACTTGAAAATATGAAACATTCATTTGTGGAAATTGATCTGTTTCCTGTTATTGCTGGATTAGTTTGGCAAGTCATATATTTTAAAGTAGAAAATTAAATTCTCATGCAGAAAGATAAATTGTTTAACTTCCATAGAGGTCTTTAATTCTTTTTACTTTAGATTTTGTTGTATTTTGTTTTTTTTAGATATGGGCCATATCTACTATTGTGATTAAAAAGTATAATTAGTTTGAAATACGGTTTCATTATGGCTTTCAGTTCTTGATTCAAAATAACTTATAATTTCCATCAATTTCTTAAGCATTTTTCCTAAATGGATATTAGTTTGACCCCTGCAAAATAATCAGGCACAATCTGAACAACAGGAATGTAGGAGCACATGCTCATTGTGTGAAGTTGAAATAATATAAAAGTATTTAGAGATGTTTTAGTTCACAAGTAAATTGAAAGAATAATGAAAATATTTTGTAATTTGCAAACGCTCACGTATTTTTTTTTTAATTTGCTTTATTTATATTGTTACCGGTGTAGAAAAAAATGTTTTAGCTTATGCTAACAAAAGCTAATGTCAAAACTAGTTGACATTTATAGGTAGATAATTTTATGCTGCTTTGAACATAGTCTGTAGGATCACCCCATGGATATTACATTAATTTCACTTTTCAAAAATTAATTTTTCTATAGAAACTCTTACAGTGACTTCACAATAATGGTAGTCATAAAATTTCCAGCTTTTTTTGATTGCAGAGCAGTCAGTGAGCTGTGTGAAACAGCTCGTGTCGCAAAGAAAAACCTGGGAGCCTTCTAATTGGAATAGGTTTTGCAAAAAGTGGAGTTATATTTAATATGAGGAGTGTATTAGTACTTATCTGAGGGACTTTGATGTCTTGAACATCTGATGCATTTCTCCAAATTGGTTTCTTAGCTTTACATATTTACATTGAGGAAAAGAAAAAGGAGTTTGCATTTAAGTTAAAAAGGGGAAGGAAAAAAAATCTCCTAAAATTTGGGAGAATTTTGCATTCTATTAATACCCCATTAATTTATAGATTCCTCTGAAAAGATCTCAGTGGCTCTGTGCTGCTGTTGTAAATATACTTCACCAGAATCTTATCAGCTTGTTTTCAGCATGATCCCCCAATGCCACTGAGACAAGGCAGGAAGGTATGACTTTTTTTGCCCGAGAGCCAGGTGACAAAGAGCTCTAAGTGATATGCCCTGCCCTGAGCTGAAAAACGAGTTTGAAAAACAAGTACAGAACCAAACCGAAAGGAAAAAACCTAACCCTGTTGCAATTATTGAACAATGCTTAAATCATAGCACAGTCATTCCCTTATTGCATTTGCAATGTCATATTTATCACACAGTCTTTATGGTTTTGTAATTAAAGATTCATTGCGGTTTCCAATGTACATCCAGTTATTCAGGAGTTCATAAATCAGCCCGCTTAATTTGTAACATGCTGAAACTTGGCAAATAAATTGTCACTCAGTATGCAAATTGTCATAGTTTTTTTAATGGCTTCAATTGATTAAGCCTTTTTTAGCTATGGCGATGAAAAAACCCTCAAAGGGCCAGACCTAAAAAATATGTAGGTGACAAAAATCCTCAACCCTGACAAAAGTTTGTTAGCCACAAGGGATGGAATTCAAAATTGCAACCTGAGCCCTCGGCTTGGACACTGCATGTCTCCAGAAATACCTCTTTGGATTGCCTGATTGTTGTCTTTGCTCCAGGGATGTACAGGACCGTGTGTCTTCATGCCGTGGCACCTGGGTCTCTGAAGGCTTGGATCTGAGCACCCTGCCTCGAGCAGGATGTATCTGCACCAACAGGCCTAAGGAGAAAAACTTTGTGAGTACTTTGTAATAAAAAGATACCAGTTCCCCCAGTAAAGGGAATATCTGATTTGGATCTCCCTTTCTAGTCTGAGGGATGTGAACTTCTGTCTTGCTGGTTTAGAAGAATATTTAATTATTAGGCAGTACACGATGGTGGTACAGACAGGGGAGTTCCCCACGTATCTGGTGCTGAAACTGTGCGCTGTCTGTGGGAGCTGACTCGATCAGGAGACAGGCCAGCAGAGAGCCTGATCTGATAATCTAGTAGTTATGGACGCAGCTGGTGGGGAAGTCAAGGGTTTCACAGATGCCTGCAGTACACTGTTGTATTATTTTTTTTTTAAGGTCTTGATATGCATAGATAATCTAGATTTATATTTTCATGTGATTAATGTGATTGAGAAATAGCTACCTGTGCAGCTGGGAGCCTTGATAAACTTTCTTTAAGCTCTTGTCATACAAAAGTGCAGAGCACAAGGAAGAACATTGCATATCTCTGCCTGCCAAACGTATCCTTGGCAAGCTGTCTCTTGAACAATTCTGATTTGTTTCCATTTAATTAATGAACACTTTCCTGTTTTGTTATTATTGTCCTTGCCTGAAGTTGTTCCCATTATAGTGATGAATAAATAGTTCTCGACATCAGTTTCTACCTGCTTTGTAATTTGTTACACCATCAGGGACCTGTAACTTGTCCTTGCTTTTTGTCCCTACTAACTCTACCTCATCTTGCTTTTTTGTATTTTTTATATGATTTCTGTTTTGTCCTTCATAGTAAAAAAAAATATATATATATCTTATCGTTGGTGTTCTTTTATTGGTATTACAAATATCTTTCATCTTTCTTCTTTGTCATGGAACGTACTTCCTTGGTTGAGGTAGGAGGGCTTTTCTCTCCTCATTCAAGTACCATTTTCAGGAGCTCCTTGTGCCACATAAACGTGGCACATAAAATTATCACAGACTTTTTCTGAGTACAGGAAAGGAATCTTCTACTCATTCTCCCAATTTGCTGTGAATTTCGTATCTGTTTGCACCTTGTTTATTTTCTGTTGAATGCTTTCGGTGAAATTAGACCATTAGGCCTTTGGCAAGTGGAGGTCTCGAGTATGGTGTGAGCTGGCGTCATGTTTGGGATGTTCTGGGAAAAAAATATCAAAGCCAGCATGGTGATTTACCTGACACTTAAGCATGAGGAATAACAGAAAGAATAGGGGGACTTCTGCGTTGGCTGGAGTGTGATGCTGGGGGTCGCTCAGTGAGCGGTTGCCAACACAAGCAGACCTGAGCAGCATTTTCCATTTGTAAATTATCAATAATCCCATATATACGTTCAATAGATAAATTATTCACAAAGAAAACAGCAGGTTCTAATAATCTCCAAATTAATGCCTTCCTGGCATTTGGTGGGCTGGCTAACACGAAATAATTGCGTTGGCATATGCTATACCGTCCTATGAATTTGACAAGTACAAGGCTCTCCTGTAATAGCTGTTGTCCACAAGGTAAGACAAATTACCCCCCTTTTTGGTAAGCAGTGCTTTAAACCATATGTCACCCTCAATACCTCGTGTACCAGATACCTCTCCATCTGCGTGGGTTATCGTGAGGGCAGTGCATCCTGGGTTTGTCTCTCCGGTTGCGCTCCATGGTCCGGAGCAAATTGTCAGCGTGTGGCCAGAAATGATAGATGAGCACGACGTTCCCTGGGTTCGAGTGCAAGGCAAGTGGAGAACTTCTGGGCTTGTTTACATGTCCCTTTGAAAACTATGGAGATATTACTGAAGTGGGTGAAGTGGTTCAAATACCAAAAAAAAAATAATATTGAAATATTCCCAGCGGGAGCTTTGTTTCACGCTTGATTTGAATGTTTGAATATGGATACGTTGATGTGTTTGTTTTTGTTTATTCTGCACGCATAATTCATTCCTCTTTAGTCTGAATATATTATTTTAGGGACAGGGAAAGTAAAACTTGTCTGAATGAGCGTGGTCCTTGGTAATGTGACCAACTCGATGCCAAGGGCTGGCAGGGAGCAGGATCCTGGACATTTAAAGCTTCAGTGAGACAAAAAGAGGTCGCTTTAAATAAATGTGTGTGCCGTCTGCGCTTTCTCTGCAGGGCTGGCTGCAGTTTTCATAATACTGAAATGCTGTGAAAAATTAAGGGGAAAGCTCGGTTGTGAGTTGTCTGAAAGGAGAACAACTTTTGTCTGAACATCTTCAAATCTTCTTACTGAGCTGAGATTTGATTCAAAATCTTCAGGTGCCCTCTCTTCTTGTAGTGGAGTTTAAGCACACGCTGGGACTGGAAAATTAGACATGGAGGTCTGAATTTTCCATTTTGAGCCTGTCTCCTTTTGGGAACAGGCTTGTTGGTCCTAGCATATTCTAACAGATTGCAGTGCTATGGTGGCAGTTTGACGTATAATTTATCTTTTTGAATATAAATGTCTTTAGAAGAGAGAGACGAGCTGTTCCTCTCTCCTCTGGATACAGCAGTTTTATCAGTCTAAATGATTTCTGTTAACTTTAATATTAAGAAAATATTTTTACAGGGAAATAGTGGTTAGACAAAGTAAAAATTCCTGTTGTTTTGAAGTGACAGAAAATTAATATACTATAAAAAAAAAGACTCGATCATAAGAGGGTAATAGAATAAGATTATTAATTCAGCAGTTTCTTTGAGGAAGTTTGTTTTCTGGGGCCTTCATGAGATATTGGCCTAATCTCTTCCCAGGCTTTTTCCTGGTACTAATTTTCCTTATCAGTGAGGAAGCTGCGGGTGCAACTGGGGGAGTGTTCCCCCTTCCCTTAGGAGGGCTTGTTTGAAGGTAATGTGCCCGTCATCCTTAACGTGCTGTGGTCAACATTATGGAGCGGTCTTGGAGCGTGGCAACTGGTGTAAAAAATGAGACATGAAGTTCCAGTGATTTGGTTCATTGCTCTGTCACTGTAAATCATCCTGCATTTCTCCTTTGCTTTATGGAATCTATTTTGCCTTGAAATATTACATTTTTTTATGTCAAAAATCGTATTTCTGGTGTTGATGGTCAGAGGTTCCCAGACAGAGGAATGCAATGTTCTTTTGAAGACTGCAATATATTTAGGTCTTTGTTAGGGAAGCTTTGGTATAGCTTCAAAATCTAAGGATAGTAGTTGTTAAAATCTTCAGAGTATATGGACAAGATCCTGTGCCTCTGAATAAAGTCTAGTATACAAAGAGAACAAAAAATGGGAAGTACACTGGTCCCAGTTTAATGCATAGTCTGGTTTGTTAAACTGGTAATGTCTTAACTGCAGAATTGAAAGATGTAAAATCAGTTCAGTATGACTTTTTTTTTTTTTAAACTTATTTATAAATGTGAGTCATGGATTTTCAGTACAATGTTTTTAATATTTATTGTTTTGATTTCATAATTATTAGAAATGTCTTGTTTTTTTCATTCCACATTTTAGTTACCAATTTTAGTTAATTAATCCTCACTTTAGTAATTACCTGTGTAGAATTTAAACCTATCTTCTTAAGTGTTGCTGTCATCTTTTTGACAATATGTGGCATTAAAGCATTTCCATAGCCATCTCAGGTGATGTCATGAAATACTGGGGTTTGAAATGAAACTGACAAGAGAACAAAAACTTTAAGGAAACTGTTCTATCATCTTGATGTTATTCCTTAGCATTTTTGTTGCAGAGGCATAATTAAAATTCTAAGCTTGTACATGCTCTGCTAGGAAAGTGTTTTTTTTATCTGAACTTGTGGTATCCTCTCAGTCTGTATTTTTAATAATTCTTTCTATGTTATTTCAGATTATTTTTTATAAAATATCATATTGTATTTTATTTTTTGGAAGCCCAGAATTTATTTTTTCTTTTGTAAAAAGAAACCAAAAAAAACCAACAAAAAACCCAGCAGTTTGGTGCTTCTGTCTCTCCCTCTTATGTGGAAACTATGCAAAGTGAATAGCAGACAGCTGAATGCTCCATTAACTCTGTGTTTCTTTTAAATTTATTACTTCTCCCAAAACCACTAGACTGAGGTCTTCTAACTTTTACCCTGCCTAAGGATCATTGTATAAATCTAAGCATGATGAGGCCTGAAGTTAGGTTTCATGCCACTGTTATAGTCGGAGCTAAAGTCTACTTTTCTTCTGTGATAGTTCCTGGTCCATAGGATAAGTGAGAAGACAGGATCTGTAGATCAAAAAAGTGGAGCTTTTTACAGATCTGCCGACTTGAGAGTTCATTGCATACTAAATGGTGCCCACCAAGCTTTATTGAGTGCTTCCTACATCAATTCTGTATCTCACATGTCAACTGGAACCTCACGAAGATATCATAATTCAAAGATTTCAAAGTGAGAGGCAGTCTGCAGCAGTTCTCACTATTAGTTACCCTTACTATCAAAAATTTATATGTTAGCTCCCATTTATCTAGATACAAGTTTTGGTCTATGAGTTTTTTGGTTAGCTTTAAGCAGTCCACAGTCAGAGATCTTAATCTTCATGGAATATGAACTTGTGTGGTTCGTTAGAAATAAAATAAGGTGCCAATTGTTTTTCTCAGTAGCTGTTGTTATTGTAGTCAAATTTTTAAACCTCCACTGGCAGGGAAGAAATGGTAAGTGTTATAACATATTTGGAGTTTGGTGCGAGTTGATTGCTTGTCACATGAAAAAAATATTAATTGCCATTATTATCATCACAGGTCTTCAGATTTTGAAGCAAACAAGATGCTGTTGGACACAAAGCGGAGCTGGATTTCAACAGAGCTCACCTGCAACCTGTTAGTGTATTCATGCAGAAATGCTCAGGCCAGTCGTGTCTCAACTTAATTTGATGTCTGGAGACCTACCGACCTCACTGTCAGAGAAAAAGAGGTGAGTATTAGAAATCACATTGAATACACAGGAGAATTTTATAATGTTTATAATGAACTAAGTCATGTGCAGATTATGGGTATTCAGAGAGACAAGTGTTCTGGAGATGTTGCTTTTCTTCGAAGATTTATTTTTTTATGCATTGGGAAAAGGTGACTGAAATGAGCAATAATATTAATTAGAATTAGTTACAAAGTCTTACAATTCAAATTGTGCCATTAGTGTCTTGATCTTACTGTGCCATTGCATGAATTCAGTCAGGTTGTTGGTGAATTTGGTGTATTAATGTGGTGGGAGGAAAAGTCACCAGTATGGGTTAGTTCACCTACGTAACTTTTTCCTGGAAACTGCCTCTTGAACAGAATTGAAATTTAGAGAAAACAAATAATCTTAAGAGGCAGATTAAGAAGAGACACTGGGTAAGGAGTCATTTCTCTTTGTCCAAGGGGATAGTGAAAAGGGTGTCTCCTGCTCTCCACTGGTAGAAGGTGTTGAGGATTGGTAGGAGCTGAAGGCAGGGTTTGCTGGACCCAGTTCAGGACATACAGTGTTGGAAGGACCAAGGGAGTTGGGGGGAGCAGACTGCTCAGTGCCTTGGTGCTGCTTACTGGCAGAGTTAGTCTGGTTTGGAGTACTTTACCCTAAGTGTCCAAATAACACCACTGTCTTCTGAGGTCACCTATTTTTAATCAACAAGGCTTCCCTCAGTGGATATTCTTTAAAAACAATTGTGGAAATGTCTGTTAAAAAGAAGCCTCTGCCATGACCGACTGATTTTACTGATGCCTAAAATCAACCAGAGCTTTACGCTCTCTCTTATCAGTGAATAATTCATGTCCTATGAGTGAAAAACCCAACAGGACTAAACCAAGATGTGCAAATATCTGTCTTAAGACTTTAACAGCTCATCTTTTGGATAAGACTATTATAAAGTCATTTGGAGGAAGAAGCTCATACATAAAAATGAATGTTGCCATGCAACAAGTGCTAAAGAAAGAACCACAAGATTTAAACCTTAATTAATCTTCCATAGCAGCTGGGAATGTTTAGGAATAAGGAAATTCAGGAGCACCAGTGTTAATTAAGCTTCATTTGCTACAAATCTCTGGCTTGTAGTTGATGACTTTGATGTTTGAGAGGGTATAATGTCCAACTGATACTTTTTCATGATCGTAACATGGAAGGACATGCTTTCCCATGAAACTTCCTTATCATCCGATAAAATGTGTATGTTGGCTACAGCCTAAGTTGAATGCATGCACTGGCTATTGCACAAGTGCTTCTTTACTATAAATTTGTAGGATCTTAGTCATCTCTGAGGTCTCCATCACCTCTGTCCAGTTTGTGTCACTATTTTGTAATGAGACCCACAAAAGCAGATGGCCTGAGGTCATGAGCAGGGTTTGGGCTCCCTATGGATGAAATGAACCCCCATAAGGGCTGGTGTCTGTAAGAGAGCACAGCTGAATGGAGATCTGTAAATGCTGGTGTCACACCAGCTAAAAAGAGTATTTGCTATGTTTACTATTTAGGCAACAAAATCTTCTGCTTCTCTGATTCGTTAGAACTAATTTGCCAGGCTGTGGTGCATTAGACGGAGATCTGCGTCGGAGAGAAATTGAAGAGATTTTTGAAAGACACAAACTAAATCTTTTACTTTCTCTTTTGCGATTCAGTTCTCTGTAGATAAAACTTGATGTATCCATTGGGCAAAAGGAAAGCAAAACAGAGCTTGTTGGAGAAGTCTCAAATATTATGGTGAGTTGCTGATCATAAAAGCATGTAAGTATAAAACCAAATACCTTTAATTCAGCAATACATTCTCAGCTTCTTAAACCCCTACAGAGAGAAGCTGAAGCGTGCATGACCAGCATGACCATGAAATTGGTTTAGTGTACATAAGCAGAGATTCCAGACATTTGTGGCATTCAGTAGGAAATACTGTTGCAATTAGATCACATCTGCTTGTGACATGTTGCTTTTCTCATTGAAGGAATTCATCTTGGCCTCACAGAATACAGATGATTAAGAAGAACTGAGTTCTCACTGAGCTGCTGAAATTTTTCCTAATTTTTTAGCAGTTTTCAAATGATCCATGGAAAAGATGAATGTAAAGGTTAGCAAAGTTATGTTCTGTCGCTGCGATGCAAAGGGCAGGTTTCTAGTTGAGCAGGTGCTGAAGCAAGTAGAAATATCCTATTTCAGAAGCTGACACAATTATGGATTAGCTATTAGAGAACCTCAAGTTCATTTCTCCGTTTTGGTCTCCTGTCCCACCCCAAGTGCTTTCGCCAATTGTTAGAAAAGCTCACTGGTGTCAAGTGATTGGTGAAAGCACCTCTGGGTTCAGAAGGCAGCAGAGCCCAACTGAGTCACTGTCGCTTTTGACCTTCACTACAAGTTTAAGCCTTGGGAGCAGTCTATATCTTTAAAGGTTTTTTATGTTTGCTGTCACCAAACATGGTGCTTGCTTGCTGAAAAAGGATAGAAACTGTGCTCCCTTATCTTACACAATAGGAAACAATATTAGCCCTGATAACACACCCACTTACACTGCTATCTTTTCCAGTATCAAATTTTGCGCATCGTGTTTACAGTAACAAAACGTATTACATGCTGCTATGTTGACTGTGACTTTAAAGGAAGTTTGAACAGCAATTGCCAGGGGTACGATTCACTCAGATATGATTCAAAACATACAGCTCAGAGATTAATAGATAACATAAAATAAAATTACAGATCAATGTGGCAAAGGATCATTCTAATGTGTTTGTAATTATTTTCTCATCCATTGGCTGTGCTATCTCCCTTACATATTGGCAGGGCTGCTTATCTACAGGTACTGCGGCAACTCTCTGAACGTTTTATCACCTCCTTTAAAAGTGGAGTCAATTACAAGTCTAGATTAAAATAGCGATGTACTTCGGGGAGTAAAAATGATATCCTGTGATGTGTTTTCTGAAATTGCTGGTAAGGCCTGGCTGATGAGTCATAGCTCAAAGCTTAATGAAATTAATAGAATGTCTTCGGAGTAGATCTCATCTTGGGGTGGCGGAGGACGCGGCTTCTTCCTATACTGAGAACCTGTGGCAGCAAAATCAGTAACTTCACCTGCAGGAGGAGGAGGGACTGTGTTACATGCATGTGTGTGTACATATACATATATATATATATGTATGTGAGAGGGACTGAGATCCCTGTGTAATAACATAAAAGGCACAAAATCACAATGACAGATTTTTTTTTTTCCTTTATAGAGACAGAGAAGACCTGCGTGCATCTCTCACAGTTTAGGTTCGTTCTTTCTCCTTTCTTCCAAGTCCCTCTACGTGGCCATGCTGGTTTAGCAGGAGGAGCTGAAACTGCCCTTGTTGGGGTTGCATGCAAAAAGCCTTCAGGCAAGTATAAACACGGGGACTAAAATCAAAAACTACATGAAGGACAAAGAGGATCAATCTCCTGAACGTCATAGATGTTCGCCCTGTGCATTAAACAAAAATTAGGGGGGAAATAAGAGCTATATATCTTACTCCATAAGCCAATTACACTCATTAAACCAGAATATTTTATTGCATAAATATGATTGTTTTACAAAGAGGAGACAGAGGAAGAACACGTTAATGACCTTCAAATATGTAGAAGGTTGTTACAGAGAGGAGAGGAATCTCCTGGTTTTCATTTCAAAGTAAGCTGGACAAGAGGCACTGAACTCTTAACTGCTGTAGAGACAGTTTAGATGTTAGGAAGACTTTTCTACTGGTCAAAGACTGTATGTAGAGGGATAGTTTGACTTGGGAATGTGACGCTTTTTTTCCTTTTTAATTTGCTGTATATCCTTTTGCATAGCTCTGTGATATACTGAGTAGTCATCCTAAAAATAGGTACTTCAGCAATTTCACTGAACCTTCTATATTTAAAGATGGATGTGCTGAGACATCTTTATGTCCCAGTGCAAGCAGATTAAAAAAAGATCCTTAACATCAGGTAATGTGTGAAAGGGGGAAATGGCTGTTGGATATGGTCTTTTCAAAATACAGGATTCTGAATGTTTTGTTTTAAAATTCAAGCTTCTCAATACTTTACTGCAAAGTTCTTGATAGGCTGTTATCCTTCCTGTACCTACACAGGGAAGAAAGACATCTGTTCCCGTTTAAATATACAAACGTTCCTATGCTTTTCTCTCCATCTGAATCTTGGTTCTTATTCTTCAAGTTTTTTTCTGCAGGAGTGATTCCAATTCAGTTCACATTGAAGTTACATGGTAGCAACAGAATTTATTGGCCATATCTTAACATAAAGGTAAAAAAGTGTTTTCTTGCAAAGGAAGTCAGAGATGAGAAAAGGCAAAATTGAACTGTAAATGCTGTTGGCGTTAGTAAGAGGAGCACAGTGTGGGATGAGACGGAAAAGCAAAGGATCAATGCAAAATGCAGTTTCACAGTCCTTAAAAATGCAATCTGAGGTTAGAGGTTGGATGTGTGACTCGTGTTTGAAAGTCTGTTACAGTGACAAGAGTTATATAAGGTGATATATTCTAAGGTTTTTCAATGAAGTGCGAGTTCGTTTTTAGATCTTGCCAGAGTATTCAGATTTCACTTCGTATGACAGTCTCTGAACTAAGATTACCTTCACTTGATCCGTATGACTCAGAAAGAAGACACGCAACAATAGCATTCTACATTTTGAGAGCCAAGCTAAATTCTGCTGGAATTTGGTGGAGGAACCTTGCCTGAAGACCCCACTCTGGAATAATGAGAGAGAATCAGTTTTGCAGAGGCTGTGAGATTGTAGATTTAAGTTGTTAACAACGTGCATTCTGTGTTACATTTTAAAAAAGTAAGTTTATATATATCTAAGTGTAGTGTAGGTATCTAAGTGCATATATCTCAGTTGCACTTCGGTCAAAATGCAAAGCAAGGGAAAGAAAAAAGAAAAAAAAAATAAATTGGTTATGAATCTTCTTGGCAAACAGTATACCAGCAGCATCAGGAGAATATATATAAATCCATATATATATGATTTCTTTAAATCTAAGTTTAAAAGCGTTGCCCTGAATTGCTCATTTCTGATGTTTCTATTTTCTCCTTTATGAGTTTATGATAAAGGAGAGGGCCTCTTCTTCAGAATAAGGTTTTGGAAAATATAAACAGGAATGTTGGGGATTTTTTGTCTTTTTCAGAATGGGATTAAGAACAGAATTAATCATTATGCTCACAGTGATACTTAAATAAACTTAAATAAACCTAATAACTGTTTTGTTGGCAGTTCTATCAAAATTTTAAAGGACTTTGTACTTTGGAAGTGGGGAGAATATTTGGCTAAATTTGTATTTGGGATTATTAAATCTCAGAGTCCCTGAAAAATCCATCTAAGGTGAGAATGTCCCAGTGAGATGTAGAAGAGATTGGGCAGAGCTTGCCTGTGAATGCGATGTCTGGATGAGGGAAGGCCATCAGGTTGTCAGGCTCAGGAAAGAAGAGCAACAAACCCAACTCCAGCGCTAAAACTGCCAGCTCTGTTTCTTCTGCTGGCTCCTGGCAGCAGGGGACAAGGAAGGACATGAAGGTTGGAGTAGTTCAAGGCGTGAGATGGGAGTTGGAGTTGGATAAAAGGCACCGAGCTGAACAAGGAGACCCCAACTAGAAACTGGCTTGGGTGGGCAGAGTATCGAGATGAGATAAAGAATAGGGTAGAAAAGGGAAGGAGAGAAGAGGAACTGGTTTAGCCGCATTCAGATCCAAATTGTTTAATGTAATGTGACAGAGACATGCCCGTTATGAGCTAATTCACTGCTGTGCAAAAGTACTAAGTTGGTTCTGAAAGCAGCGTATGTTTTGGGCAAAGTGCACTGATTGAGTACTTTAGTCCTGGGGCTGTTTCCTATTTTTTCAGACCTGGCAGTTTTTGCTGGCCTGAGCGCTTGCCATAGTGTTTTATTGAACAGTATAGATATAAATTTAGTTGCATCTCTTTTTGTTATGTGTTAAGTGGCCCTGCTTTATTTTTTTTCTTTTTTTCCCCCCAGGAAATAATGCAGATCAATTTTTGGCATTTGGCTTTCATCAGTATTTCAGTGTCCTGAGTATTTCAGTGGAGCTTGAAAAACCAACGAGATCATACATGGTGCAGGGAAATGAGTTGGCAGACTCTCAAGGTAATTAGGCAACAATGCAGGGACCAGTTTTTCCTTCTAAACTATTAACTGGTATGGATCTGAGAAAGGGGACTGTTATCTTTGCAATTTGTCAAAGAAGTTTGGCAAACTAATTATTATCAGACAGCCATTGGCCACTGCTCATGCCACAGCAGGTGTAGGGCAGGCAATAAGACTAAATGGGCTACAGAGCTTTGGCTTTATTCTAAGCTTAGTTTTGCTTGACAGAGACAAGTTTTGCTCAGCAAGAGCTTTGCCATTGACATGGAAGGAAGACATGGACCTGTCACTGACAGAGGGCTCAGAAGAAGACGTGGAGTACCATTACCTTCTGTTGTTGACCTTCATGCCGCAACCACTGCTGGGCCTGTATTCACACCTCTGGAGGAGGAGCAGGAATCAAGCTTCTTTCCATGGAAGATGAAGAGGTACTATGCAGTTGTTAGGAATTAATTTTAGAATTTGGCCTTCTTGGTACCACCTACCTCCCAATGCTCAATTACTAGTTTTCCTGTTTTATTATATGATCCATTTTTCTTTCGTTGCAGTAAAATTAACACTTATCATCCCAGGACTTCATTGTACTTGTCTTGTATCTCACTGCAGCCCAATTTCTGTCAGAAGTCCTTGCTGACTGCTACAGTTTTAGACATCTGAGTGTCAATGGGTTGCAGGATCTCACATCTCATTGCCTTTTTAAGCTGAGATCTGACTTTCAAACTGTACTGATAAAATAGAAAGAGCATGTGTTATGGCAGTTGAGTTCATGGAGTGTTTGAGTATACTTTTACAGAGTTATTCTAGCCATGCTGTCTTGCTGGCAAATGTTGACATACTTAGGTTTGATGTGCGGCAGTGCACTGCTAGGATCACATCCATTAGATTTATTCGTAGTAAAAAAATAAATATCTTGCTGCCATTTGTTGTGATAAGTTTGAAGTGTTCAGCGTCAGACTGCATTTTCAGAACTTTTCCACTCTGTTCTCTGATGGAGAAAAAGAAGTTGGCATCTGCCGTGCCATTCTATGGGAATATGTACCCAAACCCCATCTGAGCTTTGATTTGAATCTTTATACATAGGAAAAGTACCTTGAACCAGTCTTTTTCCCTTCTATTACTTACAATTATTTCTCAAACAATGAATTACTGTTTCTGTTTGTCAAAGTTCAAGAAAATAAATTCAGGAAAATTGAGTTCCAGAGGATTTCAAAACTGCTTAAGACAGTCTTAAGATCATTCAAGCATCAAGTTAACATTCTTGGTGCAAATAAGAGTTTTGTAATCTGTCCAGCTCAGCATACTAGCAACACTTGAGCTGGTCTTTGTGCCATGCTTTCTTTTAGGGAATATATAAAAGAACATATGAAGAAAAATTTCCTCACAGAAAGGGTTTTCAAGCATTGGAATAGGATGCTGAGGGAAGTGGTGGAATCACCATCCCTGGAGGTATTTAAGACAGGTAGACATGGTGCTGAGGGAAATGGTTTAGTGGTGGTTTTGGCAGTGTTAGATTAATGGTTGAACTCAATGATCTTAAAAGTCCCTTCCAACCTAGACGATGCTTTGGTTCTGTGATTCTGAGGGTGTTCAGATTTATACGTCATGTGTACAGCTCCAGACTGGACTGGGACTGGAGCTGTAGAGATGGCTCCAGACCTAAAGAGCTTTCCCTTTTCTGAGGTCAGCTGAGTAGAGCTGGGATGGCAGCTGAGTTTTAAGGATTTCTGAGCGAGGTGTATACCTACATAGGGGAATGCACAGATGTGACATCACTGGTGCATGGGTCCTTTTTTCTGATTATGCACTAGGAGCTGGACTCAAACGTGTCTTTTGTCAGTGAGATCCCTAAATGGGCATTGTATGATGAATGAATTCTGGGAAACCCCGTGGCCTGTGCTCCACTGGAGGCTGGTTGATCACAGTTGTTGCTTTTGCCTTGTAATCTGTGCATGGATGATGTTTCTGAGAGTACAAACAAGAGAGAAATACTGATGAGTAACTCCAATGTACGAGATCTCACTATTTTCCCCCAAAACAATTTAACTCATTCCATTTGGAGAATCTCTGAACAGCGTCACAGACAGCGCAATGCTATTGCACATGACCCAGCTGCTGCTCTTCTTTTTTCCCCATAAAAGAAATAAGCTATACCCATGAGTTTCATCTAATGTTATCATTTCTTTCCTCTCTAAAAAGCTTTTGATAAGTAGCTTAATAGAAAAACACTGTGGAGTTAAGTTTTTTTTTTTTCTTGAAACTTTTTTTTAACAGAAGCCTCTATCCCAAAGGGAAGAATACATAAAGCCTGATAATCTCACTGTAGTCCAATGTTTAATTAAATTTTATTTCAGTTGTTCAGTTTCAGGGCATCTAAAGTGTTTTGCAGGAAGAAACAGAAAGTGGGAGCATTGTGAATGTGTTTAAATGGAAAAAAAAAAGTCACGAAAAAAAGGCTCATAGGAGAGTATTGGCTTCATTCAGAACAAAATCTTTTTATTCAAGTTTCTTTTCATGAAAACTATTCAGCTTGCTTGTGCTTTTGTTATTCTGATAGATGGGTAGTTTGAATGCTTTGCAGGGCTACTGGACCTCATAGAGCCAGTTGGAGTCAGTGTGCGAGGCTGCAGTGAGCTGAAACCTGAATTTATCATCAGTGATTTTATCATTATCATTCACTGTTTTTGCCTGAACCGGGGGAGCACAGGGCCCCAGATGTGACTTCTGTAGATCATCATTCCTAAATCATAAGAAAATACAGTTGTAAATATTTCCAAGTGGCTGCAATAGCCATCGTCTGCTTGCTGTTGGAGTGAAAGGAAGAGGGAAGAGGCTCAGTCTCTCCCTGGATCAACTCTGGTCTTTGAGAAGCAAATGGAAAGTGGAAGCTCTAGAGAAAGAGTGTAAGCAAAAGAGAAGACCACTTCTGAGTGGTCTGCTGTATGCAGAGGCCAAAAGAGATGAAATTTTATGCATTCTCTTTTTCCTATCAATTGTTTAGCCTTTCAGTCCCGTAATATGTATTGACTTTGCAGGACTTTGTATTAATTGCACGGAATAGGGACCATTCACCTCACTAAGGGCAAATTGAATTTGTCCCTGTTCCTACAGCTTTATAAGTGAACAAGCATAAGCTTCAATGATGAGGATAAAAAGCAGATGCTCTTTTGGTGATGCCTCCTTTTAATCTTTTAGGAATGCAGTTAAGTTTAGCACATATTATGAAGATAATGAATTTATCCATGTTGAACACATATCATCAAAATAGAAAATCCCTAGTTACAATTTGCTTTTAAGCAATGACAATGAGACAACCCTTCATTTATCTTCACCGTTTCTGTGCTGCTATAAGGTCTGGTAACTTCTGGAGAGTTCCATCAGAGCAAACCAATGAAAAAGGCTGCATTAGCCATTTAAGGATGTAAATTTTACCCGCATCAAGACTTTCAAATAACAATATGATAAATCCATTGATGAGCAATGCCCAGTGCTTACCCCAAGATCAGAAGAATATGCTTTTGAACATACCAAAGATTGATAACTCTTCCTGTGTTTTGCATGTCGCAGCATCTGAAACTAAAACATAGTGCTCAGAGGAAATATCTCACTACCTGAGTAACAAGCTCAGAATAGAACTACCCGCAGAAGTATTATTTTTACACTATTTATTTGAAAGTATGGGTGAATGCCTCACAGGGTAACGCAGTTCAGACATACATGTAGCTACTGGTTACCTCAAATAACTTGCTTAAGCAGACACACATATATACAAACTCTATATCTCCCTATGCGCAGCCTGATGGGAAAGATGGTTTATGGGGTAGCACTTATTCAAATCTGAATAAAAGCTTTTCTGTAAACATTGTTGCTTCTTTTTTTCCCCTCTATTTTTCTGTTTTTCAATAGGCACATCCTGCCTGTACCCTTGCAGTTGACAGGAGTTTGATCTGGACTTTAATGGGACACGGGATGGGCTAATGATGGAGAGCTCTGCTCTTTTGAACAGTCTTGTATCTCATTTTTCAAGTACTCCAGGGACACCACACAGGTTTATCCTCGTTGCGGAGCCATGCCAAATTTTTTTGCATGAAAACCAGCAAGACCTGCTGGAAATACTCTTGATAACCCCTGGGTTTATAACCAGAGCTGTGAATTTCTTTAACTTGCACCCTGACAGGAGGAATATGAGCAGGAGCCAGGGAAGAGACCTGAAGCTTTCCCGTATTCTTTGTGCAGGGCTACTCTGACCTTTTCTAGTATTCCTTATTTCATTTCTGGCTCTTTCTGTTCTATTTTTGCTTCTTGATTACAGCTTCCTTTTCCCTGGGGAAGCTGTAAGCCACAATATGAAGCGATTGTGTTCAGACTAGAGTGGTTCGTTTCACTGACTACACTGGAAACTCTCAATCAGAGGGTTTGTTCTTGTGGCAATAACGGCAAGAACCGGAGTGGTGTGAGTGAGGTTACACAGACCCAAGCTTAACTCTCCCGGAGAAAAACCCCAGATAAAACCTTCACAGAATCACAGAATGGGTTAGGTTAGAAGGGACCTTAAAGATCATCTAGTTCCAAACCCCCTGCCATGGCCAGTGATACCTTCCACTAGACCAGGTGGTCAATGCAAACCCCTCTGAGTCCTCCCTGTGAAACTACTTAATCTCACTGGGAAAGATGTTTAGAGTAAGATTCCTGGAAGTGGAGCCCAGTCTCAGTGTACGTACAGCATGAATACTGTGTAGAAGGGGTTGTACAAATGGGCTAATGCAATGTTAGCCTGGGAGGAACAAAATGGCTCATGAATTACAGCACAGCAAAATATGAACTGTGGAGGAGCATCTACAGGTGGGACCTAGCAATCCATCAGTAGGACATGTTTCCTAATCCCTAATGCCAGGAGGCCTGGCATTATGCAGCTAATAAAATGTGAGAGATGAGGGTATGTGAATGCACGCTTTGCAAAGGGTACTGTGCATGTACACAATTAATGATGCTAGTGAATTACGGTGTGATGACAAACACTGTCACTATCACAAAGGAGGCCAGAGGGTTCACTCTGGGTAGATAAAATAAATTATGTAGTCACAGAGGACTCCTTAGATCTTCTTAGCCAATGGCCTCAGGCAATTAAATGAACCAGAAATTGAGCTCTCCACAGAATTTAAATAGCAACTGTTCACATGTGTGCACAAGCAATTATTTGGTGTTGAGATAAGAAAAGAAAATTGAATTAAAAATCTGTTTGGTAGGGAACAAAACTGTATTTCAGTTTCCTGGTCATTGAGGAACTTTGCTAAGCACAATTCCAGTGCTCAGATTAAAAGCTACGCTTGAAACAGAGAATAAAACCACCAAGAAATCTCAAATAGTTTCTCTATATTTGATTATGTTGTGGCACCAGCCACACCAGCCTGTGTATATGCACACCTGTCTATATTGATAGTGTGCTTCAAAAAATAAAAGAACCATTAAATTATTATCCGTACCTAATTACCTGAAAGAGACTCTGCAATGTTAAGCAAACCAATACCTTAATAAACCTGGAATTACTTTATTGTTTCCATATGCATTGGATAGGTTTGCAGGGTATATGAGTGAATGATGGCATAATTGGATGAATCACTTGACAATTTGAACAGGAAAAAGCTGAAAGGCACGTACTTGACTGAGGCATTTTCTAAATAGAAAAATGGGCTCCATTTCTTAGACAAATAATTTTGAATACCTGAGACAAATTCTATGGTATTGCTCTGATTAGTTTTCAGCTTCTTATTGGGGTTTGGTAGAAATGCAAACTTTTAAAAGATTGCTGCATTTCAAAACAAGATCAGCTTTTTTTTCTTTCCAATCAGCTCCTTCTGATTCCTTCATTTTTTTCTGCAGTGCCAGAGTCTAGTGCATGTGAAATCAAATTTCATCAGCAGGAAGAAACTCTGAGAGTTGTAATATTAAATTATCAAATTAAGTAGGTTCAGAATGTTAAATGTGTTGAGGGACTACAAATCTAAAGGCAAAATTTTTGGACGTGGTTGTGTCTCTGCTCCTGGGCTACAACTTCTAAATACCTATGGAGATTTGGACCTTTAACTGGTAACTGTTAATCTCTAGTCATCCATCTCTAGATTTATTTTTTTTAATGTACTTAAATATCTCGTGGAATTTTCAAATGCAACTAGATCCCACTAAGTTCCAGAGAGTTTAGATATTTATATAGGTTCCTGTCTCTACTGAAAGGACATAAAAATAATCCGTTTATAGTGAAAGGTGGACTAATGTTTCAACAGGAAACAGTCTTTTTTTTTTTTTTAATTTTATTTATTTTATTGTCATCTTTTTGTGCAAGCTGAATAAATGATGTTGGCCTCTGGGGGAACTGTGATGTTATATGACAGTGAAATCCTTCCCAAATTGGTAACAGAGCCCCCAGGGCTGTCTGTGTGTGTTTGGTGCTGTTGTCTGGGAGGTGGGCTTTGGGTGGTGGGAACTACAGCCCCTCCTGGCCTGGGGTAAAGGCAGAGGCAGCTCATGCCTTCGCTGCAGAAGAAGGCTTTTCCTCCTGGATGGAGGAAAGTTGCCAGGAAGTTCTTCCTTAGTGAAATTCCAGCAAGATGTTGTGGCAATTCAGGGAATGTGAAAAGATTATGATAGAAAGTAAGATTTTAGAAGTTTGCTTAAAATTCACTGATTTGTAAGTGCCTGGCTTATTCTCACTGTGTGGTTTTGGGATATTTCTGTTTGGTGTTTTTTTTTTTTTTTTAATTAGTTATAATAACAAATAGTAAAAAGATACCTAAACAAATTGAAACCTGTTACATCCTGGAGCAGTGCAGGATGTTGGCTTTACCTCACTTCCATAAGTATCCATTTTCAACTGTTATTCTGAGTCAGTTGGTGGCAAAATGTGTTCCAAACACAGGTGCGCGCACACACTGTTGTTTCCTTCGGAATTTACTTCTGGTTCTTGTCTTGCTGCTTTTTTCTAAGATAATAAGATTGTGAACAGAAGGTGCAAATTTGAGATTTGAGTAGAGAAGATATCAAAGCTTTTTTTTTCTTTTTATTAAAGTTTTCTAAAGGAAACTACTTCTGAATGTGTTTTAAAGAAAAAAAACATATATTTTTGAATTATGATCTCTAAGCTTATAAAATTTGAACTGACACATAAAATGGCAGGTTCTTACTGTCTTTTAAATTGTGTATATAGCTGCATTGGAACCTTTCTCTGCAGTATTTTTGATTTTTGCAGTGTCACCAAACCACTGTAGAGATGTGCTGGCATAAGTGTTAAATAACCTTCTATTTCCAGGGAACTTTAATTCAGTGGTAACATTTTTAATAGGGTGCAATTAAAAGTCAGTCAATAGTATTCGGTGTGCATAGTGCTGACTTTCAGAAATGTAAGGAAATATATGGCTTATTTTTCTTTGTTAACATGTGAGCATCTTCGGTTGGAATAGCGACTTGGACTCGCCAACTACAGAATCAATAAATAAGTTTAACATGTATTTCAGAATGTGCAAAACAGCAGAAAGAATGCCATTAAACATCTTACTTTCAGAGCTACCATACTCCAAGAACCTGCTGATGTTTATTGAGATTTTTCTATCTAACATTCTGTTACTGAACGATTATGTTTTCATAAAGATACTATATCTTGGGGAAGACATAGGTGATTTTTATGTATACTGAATCACTCTGAGCAGCAGTAAGGAAAGGCATTTTAAATAAGAATGAAAATAATGAAAGATAATATTGGATAATACATCAATCACTTCTCTTATCTTGTCCATTTCTCTTCCATGATAAAAACTGTTTCTGAGAGAGGGGAATTTAACAGGTATTTGTCATGAAATTCTGCCAAAACTGAATTGCTGATGACAGCCAGTTTATTTGGATTTGTTTTTCCAGTCAACCATCTTGAAAAACTATTTCATGCAGTTGACAGATTGGATTTTTTTTTTAATTTAAAAAAATCAAATTCTTGCACTGAAAATTTAAGAAGAAATTAAAGAAAATCAATCCCCTGCGTAAAATTGAAGTTTGACTTAAATTTCATCAGTTTAAATTCTTGAAAAGGAAAATTTACATTATTTCAAATTTGGGGGTTTTTTCCTCCCCAGATTTATGGCAGTTTTTTATCTTAACTTTTATAACATTCCAGTGTTTCTGGGTTGGTAAGGTATTTCACATTCTTCTTCAGTGTGGACTACCATTGTGCTTCTTGGCATTACAAGGAGATTAGCAATTGATTGTTAACAAGACAAAATTTATTATTAGAAATGTCTGGCTTTTTTTTTTTTATGTGGATAAAGATTTAGGTGCATGGGAAATTCTCAGGGAAGTCAGAAGTGCTGAGACCTAGTTTGAGTGATTGATATCATAGATGCGTGAGGGTGTAAATACCTTCCTCAAGAACCATAGGGTGGCAGGATTGTTGCTAAATTCTTGTATACCCAAAAACCTGTCTAATAAAAGGAAGTAGAATAGATGAAGTTTACTAAAATGAGAGGGNCAAAAACCTTTCTAATAAAAGGAAGTAGAATAGATGAAGTTTACTAAAATGAGAGGGAATATCTAAACTGAGATGACACAATGATCTTGAGGAAATTTTTTCCCTGTGCTGTGGCCTTGGAGTGGTTCCTTGTGTACATGGTGGTGGCTGCACTGGAAAACCACTCGATATTGGGGGGCTTATCCTTTAATAATTAATATCCTTTAATTTAAATAGAGCTGCAGCTGGCTTTAAAAATCACTGAATGTACTTGGATGCTGGTGGTCTCTCCCCCTCTCTCATACACCCTGCTGCCGCTGCATGATATTGCCACGATGAATCTTAGAGCGACATTTGCAGCCAGTGTGTTTCCATTCAGTGACCTTAAAACAATTTAAAACAGCAGTTCCTGCCATTACGGAATTTAGTGTGGTCTGTTCCTGAGGAGGAACATCACATCCATTGAGCACGGCGCTATAAAAACCAGCGCACAAGTACACTCATGATAATATAGAGAATTCTCCGGCATGTTATCCCTTTTATTTTCCTGCCACAAAAATAAAGGGCAAGCCTTAAATCCGACTGAACTATAATGTAAAAGCTGAGCAACTGTCATTTTTATTTTGGCTGGTTTCCCTGCAGAATTTCTAAGACGCGAAACAAACCAAAGGGCCACCATGTGGGAAGTATACAGAGTTCACGGGCTCCCTTTATGTCGACTGCAGTTACTGAAGTCAAAATGCACCCTAATTCCATTCAGTTACCTTCACTGTAAAGCTATTTTTGCACTAAAATGCAAATGCATGGTGTGCCGCCCAGGTTGACCCTGCAAAGGTCAACAGAGCTTCAGGAGCTGTATGGTGAGAGGAGAATAATGGTTCTACATGAGAAAAAGTGTTACTTTTTAATTATTTTTTTTTGTTTCAGCAGCTCTCCTTTATCTTTTTATATTTTTTTTTCTGCTGTTCCTCATTTTTCCTCATCTGGGAGGAGCGCTTCTTTGTGGTGGTGTGATCAAAGGGAGAAGGAGGATGTCTGAGAATAGGAGAACTTTCAGTATGCCAACATTAGTAAAGGAAAAGAGGGGGAGGCAGGAAAAAGTGCATTTTAAAAGTATTTTTATTTAAAAAAATATGCTTTGTTTCAAGAAAACATTGGTGTCCATTTGAATCGAGAAGCCAAACACTCTGAAATCACGCTGTTGTGCTTTTATGCCATGGGAAGGTGTAATTGTTCTTTCACAGCCATCTATTTTATTATTTTTTTTTTAAACTCCAGTGTTTGTCAGAATAGTTGCTTTTGCTATGAATTCAGTAGCATAAAGGAGAGAAGAAAACTGTGGAGGATAAATCCCTGGGGAATAATAACTGATTAAAGATGGCAAATTTTATCCTTGAGAGTAGGAGGTGTTAATAAGACACAGAAGTGATTTTGCTCCTCTCTACCAATGCAGGATTCATCTCAGCAGAGGAGGCTCAAATGATAAGATTTATACCATCTGCTGGGACTTACCACTGGCACTTCCAGGATGGCAGCACCTAAGAGACAGATTTTAACCAGTTTTCAGTAACTCAGAGCTGGACTTCACAGCTCATGCTTATCTTAATAAGAAAAAAATAATAAATTGAAACCTCGAGAGTTTTCTAGCAGTGCAAGGAGACAACAGGTCACTCCTGAGCTGCAGATGAATTTAGACACGTAGCAAAGGCTTTTTTCCTACTTCTTACAACAAGTTTGTTTCTCACCATCTTATCTATGAAAGGCCTAAGAAATTGGGATTTAAAATATTTTCCTTTTGTTCTTGTAATTTTTTCATGAAGATAAAAGTATTCCTTTTTGACATGGAGCACAACATTAGGGATTTTAGATTTCCTTTTTAACTCTCTTTTATAAAAAAAATATTGAATGTCTTGCTTTTTTTTTCCCCACATGTACAGCAGAGCTTGCAACGGCCTCTGTCTCTTGGGGAAACAGCAGTATTTGTATGTGAAGAGTAGAAAACTGGATGAAGATTTCTTAAGCATTCACAGATTTTTTAATTTTCTTTTATTTCTTTTCTGAAACCAAAGCTTGTTGTATGGGTTGATTTCACAGCCGTCTCTTCTCCAGTGCTCCTACAAATTATATTAATTAGGGTCTGCACCATGTTCTTAGGCTTGGTTAGGTTGTTTATAATTTCTTAGGAGGGGTCTTTCCAGGTGACTACAATCAAGCTCCTGCTTCTGTACAGCCTAAGATGATTCCTCCCTTCATCCACAGTGATCATGTCTATTGGGTATGAAACCATCTGATTTAGGTTATGCTGAGCTCCTATTTTAAGTGAGATTTGAAGGTAGAGAAATTCTGTGTTCAGTTTTGGGGCCCTCACTATGAGACAGACATGTGTTGAGAGAAGGGCAACGGAGCTGGTGAGGGGTCTGGAGCACAGGCCTTATGAGGAGAGGCTGAGGGAGCTGGGGGTGTTCAGCCTGGAGAAAAGGAGGATGAGGGCAGACCTTCTCACTCTCTACAACTACCTGAAAGCAAGCTTTAGCGAGGGTCGGGTCAGTCTTTTCTCTCAAATAACAAGTGATAGAACAATGGCCTCGAGTTGTGCCAGGGGAGACTAGGGATGGATCACTGAAAGAGCTGTCAAACATTGGAACAGGCTGCCCAGGGAAACGGTGGAATCACCATCCCTGGAGGTATTTAAAAGATGGGTAGATGTGGTGCTGAGGGACATGGTTTAATGGTGGTTTTGGCAGTGTTACATTAGCGGTTGGACGAGATGATCTTAAAGGCGTTTTCCAACGTAGATGATTCTATGATTCTATATAACATTAAGTCTTGATTCTATGTCTTTTGCTTTCTGTTTTCTTTGGATCCAGCTTCCTTGAAGTGTGAGAGGTACGCAGTCACATCTGTATGGTGGTGGTGGTAGTGGAGAAGGTGCTGTTCAGAGGGTGATTGTGACACCCATCCCACAACAGGGTTAGTTTCATTATTCTGCTGCAATCTAGTGACCTCTGCTCACTCCTCAGTGATGTGCACAACCTGGTGTTATCAAAGACATGTGGAAGTATTTGGACTTTTTTTGGCTTTTTTTTTTTTTTTTTTTAAGCAGCTTAAATATCGTCTTCTGAAGTGTATTTGAATAAAGCACCCCAGTTAGCAGGTTGCCATGCAAGGGGCTGTGGCTAAACTAGATGGGGGGGAAATTTGTAAGGAAAGAAGTGCTAGAATTAGTGGTGCCCTCTGAAACTAATGGCACCCCTGCCTCTGCTTTGGTTCTCCCTGCAAGGGGGGGCAATCATAGTATCCATTTAGGGAAACTTCTGAGAAGCTTATTTATGCTTGCAAAACCCACTGATCCCTCAGTAACCTTCTCCTCCTCCACCTCTGTCCCAGTCCTCATTACTCTACATCCTCTCACATTAAATTACATGAACTACTTTTTGGAGCTGAGAGACTACAACTGGCTGGTGCTTCACTGCCCATCACTAATTACCTGGTATTTTCAGTTTGTGGGAACATTTTGAAGGGCTCTGTGTCCCAGATTTGGAGCAGAGTTCTCTGTCTCATTGCCTGTTGAGACATGTTGAATTTGCATCTGAAGCAAGGGATATTGAATGGACTTTGGGACTGCTCAGGCTGTAAATAATAGTGAGCTTTGTGTAACACACTGTGATTACTTATATTTTAAAAAATGACCAATATATGCAGAGCATTGGGCTGAAATATTTACTCAAACATAAATACTAAACGTTACATTTTGAAATCCATATATTGACCCCAAAGTACATAATCCAATTTCCTCTGTGTGTGCTGTGCATGGTCTGTGTTTCTGAGTCAGAGTTTCATTTAAATTAGAAATGTGAAAACCTGGTCTTTAATAATTTTATTTTATTATAAAACATGAAGGAGAAGAAAAATTTTTTTTGCTTTGTGTACCTACCATGCCCCAGAACTAAGTGCATAAAAATTTATCTAATAAGAAGGAATAGGCATCTGAATCAAGAGTAAAGTTTTTTACCTGGTTTCAGGCTGCAATAAAATGTCATTCTCTTAGCTGAGGTGTTATGGGTCAGTTGCTTAGCTCAGAAAAGCATGGTATCTAATTAAATATGTCACTTAGTGTGCTGTAATTGTCACTTCTTGCCACGGAGGGACCAAGGAGTGGGACATAATTTAGGAGACTTGTCACCCCTTGCGTTCAACTGAACAGCTCTAACTTTACAGATAAGGGAGGTTTGTAGGTGGTAGATGTTGTTTCTTTTGGTTATCTCTATATAAGTTACATGATAGTCAAACGGTTAAGAAAAAAAGAATATTTCTGAGATATGGTCTTTTGGTAAATCACGAAAAATAGCATAGCCTTGGTACTGATGCAATCTAAATGATTCTTTACTTTGAAGGACTTTGATGTAAGAAAAGATTAAAAATCAAGACAGAATGACAGGGAGCACGTGGATGCTGGTAGTGCAGGCAATCAATCTCTACATGGTCTATGTTAGGCCTTTCGTGTAGCCAGCTAGTCCTTCTGGGATTTCCCCTGCAGAAATGAGGTGAAATTAGGTGTCTCCAGAAGCAGCCCACATCGCCTAGAACAGGCTATTATTCAGAATAACCTTTTCAAAAAAACCTAGTTGCTCTCCATTCTTCACAAGGAAGCCCTTGGAGACCAGCAGGGGAGCTGTTAGGTGCCTAGAGTTAGGTCCAATGAGTCTCTTAAAACGATAACGATGCAACTCTGCAAACGGGACTGAGGTGTCCCTGAGGGTGCCACATGCCCAGAAAACTAACAAGATATGAAACTGGCTGTATTCAAGGTTTTTCTTTTGGCTGTGTGTGTCAAAGGTGAGGCAGATGTAGTGAGAACAGGCTGCTTCAAGGACCTTGAGGTCTCTCTCTTGTATTGCTGCTTCTTCCACACGTAATAGTAGCATCCTGGGCTATAACTGAATTTTATGTTCTTCTATTAAAATATAAATTTGAAATACAAATGCATGCTGATTTCTGTTGTAGTATTGAAATACACTGTTGCTTCAATTCTTGATACTTAACAAGGTAGTTGTGTTTATTCCTAGAAAAGGTGCATTTCAGAAGAAAATTAAATTTCTTTAATATCAGTTTGCAAAGTTCTTTTGTAATGAAAGGTAGTATGTAAAAAGATAGGGTTTTTTCTTCAGTGCAGTGAAAAATCAGAATTGTACTCAGATTCTAAAGGTACTGAAACCAAATATTATGAAAACTGAAAAACATGATCAACAGAATGAATAAAACTTATTTAGTAAAACAACCAAAAGTGTGTCAAAGATTTAAAAACACCCCTATTGATGTTAAGCAAATATATGTTAAGCAAATATAGGTCATGTTTTCAACTATTATTTTGTAAAACATTGATGCAGGGAAGTTGGGTTGCTTTTTGAGAAGAAAAGAAGCGACTATTCCACTCCAGTGGTAAGGAACAACAGATAAATGTTGTGTGTTTTCTTCACGCAGAATAAGATCATTTTAGAAAATGAACCGCTGCTGTAGATGTAGAGAGAGGAGGGAAACCTCCTAAGCATGCCATAAACTCAAAACGCTGTCAATCTGATAAGCTGCAGTGATTTTGCTGTTCATTTTTATTAAATGCACTTCAGTAGGTTCTTCATGCTTCTGAGATATGTAAAGCATAATATATTTGTAGTTTCAGTCTTCTAATTGACTCTGATATTTTTTCCTTGAGAAGTCTTCATTAAAGGGAAATGATTTTGCAATCGATACCTCATGATTTGTTATAATGCAAGTAACATTTAGCACATCTTGTAGACTGTCTGAAGAATTCCCACAAGCTTCCTAGCAAATGTCATCTTCCCTCTGAATTGAGTGAAGCGCTGCCTTCCTTTTGCTTTCCTGCAATTTGTCATGCTTCATACTTGGCTTAATCTGCCAATTTTCATTGTCCTCACTGACAACAGCTGTCAGCGTGCCATTTATGTCTTCAAAACTCTTGGTGGCAGCATCCTCTAAGTTACAGGACTGAAAGGCAACCTGAGCAACTTCGAGATTTAGATCTGTCTGACTTCTTGCTGTATCACGCTCAGAAATAGCACCGCAAAATCCCTTAATTGCCCTAGAAAGGAAGAACACAGCTGGATGTAACGAAGTGGCCAACAGGTCCAATAAAGTCATCATTATCTCCTACACGGCTTTGAAGAACTCGTCTTGACAGTGATGGAATTAAAAATCATTTGGAGAAGCAGACATGCAATGAATCTAATCGCTGTCAAAAGACAGGGTGCAGGCCAGCGAAATAATTTTCTTCTTTTGTTCACTTACAGAGCTGAGTAGATGCTTTTCTTTGTGCATTCTCATTTATTGTAATCTAATGACTGCTTTTGAACTCTTCCCAAACCTAAGAGCTGGCAATCTGTGAAATACAAATTGAGGACAATTCCCCCTTTGGAGAACAGAGTTGAGGACAATTTTGCATTAATCTTTTTGACCTGTATTTCCATGGGTATTTTTAAGGAAGAGGAAGGAAAGGAGGGGGAAGTGTATTAACATGGATTACTGGCTTTACGATTCTGGTCCTCCCTAGTTGATTGCGATTACTCGTTAGATGCTTCGTGCAGAAGGGCTTTGCTATGTCTGACCGTTATGGTGGCACTATACACTAAGCTTGTATTTAGCAACTTAAAAAAAGAAATGATAAATTGACTATAGCTGGAATCAGTAAGCCCCCGATCAGTTGGGCTGGGTGTCTGGAGGTAGCAGCCCTGGAGCTATCAGCTTGGCCTGATGGTGAGTTTGCTGCAGGGAAGTATTTTAGCGGCGTTTTTCCTGGATGAGGAGTTTATAGTGCTGTTGGGCTCGAGTTGCTTTGGGGCTGCAGGTGCGCTTCCACCCCGAGGCAATCTAGTTTGTTCAACTTTCTTTTCTCCTGAAAGGTATTTGGAGGACTGTCTCTTTGCTGGTGTAGCTGTGGAGGGGGGGAATGGTCACCAGAAGTGGTCAGGCGTGGTGTGAGGAGCCTGGGGCTCCTGGGAACGGTTGGTCCTAGCAAGTGGTGTTGGGTCATATCAATAGATTATGATTTTGCTCTGAGCAGGGAAGGTAATTTTGCTCAGATAGGTTGGTACAGAAGTTTCCATGATAGACTGCCTGTAACTTTTTAGAGTTGTCAATATAGAAGTTCTCTACTAGTTTCGAGTACAATCTCTAACTTGGCAGCACTGTTGTAGAGTAGTTTTACAGCAGGTCTTGCTTTGATTGGGTCTTAGAGAGCAACAGAACGATCTACAATAACCATTTCTCTGCTAATATCTTTTGCAATGCTTTCTGGCTGCGATCTCTATGAATATCCAGTAGCGCTCACTTACATGTCCATAGACAGGGCAACGTTTCAGCGGCTGCCATCTGAGTTAACTTTTATCTGATTATCTAGATTTAGCTTTGCTCAAAAAGTCTGTAAGAACTGCTGCCTAGTTGTTTATTTGCTTTGCTTTCAGGCTGGTTTGCAGCTCAGCTGCTGAAACCTGTTACAAGTACCCGAGACAGCAAATGCAGCAGTCTCTGTGCTGTGGCCATATCCTGAAGTGCTAATGATGGGAGAGGTCCACCTGGTAATAAATTGAACTGTCTTACGGCTGCCGTTTGGGTAAGAACAGAACCACACCATCACTGGAAATAGCCTTTTTTTTTTTTTAAATTTATTTTATTTATTCACCAGCTACGAAAGCAATGGGTTTTATCTGTGAGCATCATCGCTTATCTGCAGATGATGTGGTTTTCTCTCCCCTCAGAAAAAGATCATTAGCTCGTGCTACAGCAGCTTGCGCCTTTGTTTTTTTGATACTTCCAGTTTATCAGCCAAAAATGAGGATTAGCATGCATAATCTAGTGGATCCCATGAAGGCCAAACACAAAGTTACCTAAAATCACAATGTATTCCTCTTTAGCCTTCCCTCACTGCTGGTAAAAGGAGAGGTAATGTCTTCTCTCCTCTCAGGGACTGAGGGAACGGGTGCCTACTACCTTGGCACCTGTGTCCTGCTGTGCATCCCAGAGAATACTAATCTCTGTATTTAGCTCTTCTTTCATATGCATTTATGAAAGAGCTTTGCACAGATGGGTAAGAGTTTTTATCCACATTTCTTGGTGGTTTAGTATAGTTACATCGGGAGGAGTAATTATTTCTATCAGCAAGATTGTGACAGCCACCACATATTATGGAAATTTTCTTCATTGAAACTTTAATTTTTTTTCCCCCTTTTGTTTGATTCTCATAGCAACACAAAGAATAGTTTAGAAATATAATTGCAATCACTAGAAGAAATATAACCAGACTGTCTATGAAGCAGAATCACATTAGAGCACTGGGAGTAGAGCCACCTGTAAAAGAAAATGAGCAGAAAGGACATCACAGTGTGAGCAGTTGTCATTTGTCAAGAAGGGGAAATGTGTGGTGAACCACCAGTGACTGGCCACCCAGAAGAAAAGTCACGTTGACAGTGATGGCTTGTAGCCTGCCAGTGGTGGAAAACTCGTGAGGTATTTCTTTAACAGCAGTGATTTCTTCATTATGGAGCACGTGGCGTATACTTACTCTGCGTAGCTGCATTTGTCTAACATGTTTTATCCTCTGTGGGACCGGGTTAACCAGTTGTGCAAAGTGCTAATGCGGTTAAATTCTCAGTGATGACCTCGAACAAGCAGCATAACCTTTCCTAAACTCAAGGGTTCAACTTGTAAAACATCTTTGCTTTGCTGCCAAACAATAAACCTGGCTGCTTATAAGGAATTGCAAATGAGATATTGATAGAGTTCAAATGTTCCTAAGAAAATCTTCATAAAAGTTCAAGTTACTTCATTTAATGAATGCATTAATTCATGAGACACATCTTTTAATGCCTTGTCCTTTCTCAACGTTGTGCATGCTGAATCGCAGTTATGTATCTTATACTTTCAGATATTTTTATATTATACTTTTTTGGCTTTGCATACATGCAATCTGTAGTAACAATTAATAACTGCTTACAGAAAGTATTAATAGTATTTTGTATTTCTATATCTAGTAATAATAGATTGTTCTAAATTTTTTTGTTAGTTGAGCCTCATAAGCTTGTGCGAAATCCTGATTAGAGTTTTAGTAGATTCAGACACACACAAGTTCACTTTTGGATCCTGTTCTTCACATGTGGTTTATAAACTGAAAACTTTTGTATTCACTAAAGTATTGTACTGACTATTGCCTTGACTAACCCTCATTGACCCAACAGTTCATGTCAGCGTCTCTTTCTCACCTCCGCATTGTGAAGAAATCTGAAAATCATATAAGATTTTGGCTTTTTTTTTTTAATAAATATGAGATTAATGTAAATCTGCAGCAATAGGGGATAGAAAAATAGTTGTGTGTTCCTGTACCGTTATTGCTGCAGTACAAAAATACTAGTTCAAGACACCCCAATAATAAGTGTAGATCATTTTAACCGCAATTGAGAGCCTTGCATGTGAAAACAAAGCATATTTTAGACTGGAAAAGAGAAATATAACCTTTTGACAGTACTAGTAGTATTTAATTGTAGTGCATGAGTATGGAGATATTACCTAGAATTAAATACTGGTTAAAAACAGAGATATGATTTGTTGAATGCTTTTATTACCTGCAAATTCAAAATAATTGGTTTATCTACGAAAATATGCATATGCCTATGGAGTAGAATAGAACTTAAGTGTTTACTTCTTAATTTTAGTAAGTACTAGTTTAAACAGTATTTAAACATTGTTAGATATTTTCTTGCAAAATCCCGAGTACATCATCAAATCCTTGATGTGGAAAAGGCTATGCTGAAAGAGTGGCCTCTGTATTTATGTCCATGTAATGAATAGCAAGAAGGTTTTCAAATTAATAAATTCCTTTCTGATTTCGATCATCCTGGAATCATTCAGGCCATGAGGTACAGCTGGTGAGGAGCACTTTTACGGTATTTCACATTTCCACCACTCTAAGAACTAATACCAAGACGGAAGGAGTGAGTTTTTTCCCCCCTGGACTCGGAGTGGATGTTTCGATGCTAGTAATTGATGGAGAACTTCATAGAAAGGGACAGTTCATGCAGTGCTGTCCCGTGCTAATCCCAGCTGCTGCTAGTTCTGCTGGTGATGGTTCATCCCCGCTGTTTTTGTGACTGCTGTAGGGACCTTGTATCTGTAAGTGGGAAAGGGGAGCAAATTTGTTGTGAGAGGCAGGGTGGTGATCTCACAGCAGCTCTGAGGCTGGTGGATTGTGCTGTGGGAGACTGGGACCATTGGGAAGAGATGGTATTACAGGGTTAGAGCATACATGTCATGTATGATAATCGTACCTGTTATGTACTCCAAGAAGCAAAACCAGACATGCAGGGTACGTAGGGAGAGGTGGTAATTTTTTAATTAGAAAGACTGGCACGATTGAAAAATTGATGAGCATTCAAGCTTCACGTTCTTTTATCTGATAGTGAGAGCAGATCGATTCTTTTCATCAACATCAGTTTTTCTAAAAAAGAATAGATTGGCTCTTCTGATCATTTTAAGTATGATTTTTAATTATTTTTTTTTTTTTTAAGTTCAAAGTACTTTATTGTATGAGTCCTAAATGGGGACAATAGCAAAATTTATTCTGATGTGTGATGATAGAGCTTGATTTACTCAGAGTGAATTATTAGAATCTGAAATTCTGTACCTGATCTGAAACGGCATGATGGTACAGCTCATCTAATTTTCAAACTGTAAATTAACAGTTAAGTTAATCACTGCATCGTGTAACTACTTTAGGAGTTATCCTCTTATCTCCCTGAAGTACTGAGGCCTCCCCTCAGACGAGTTTGATGATAATTCCTTTAACAGTAATTCCATTTTCTTGTTTTTGCCACTTACTAGACTGAAAGTGTACAAGCAGGGGACAGAGGGAGGAGCACTGGGGGAGAGAGGTGACAGTGACATCTTCCTATGAAAAAGTCACTATTTGTGTCAAACAATTTATTTACTTTTTTTCCCCTTTGAGGCAGAGGCTGGAGGAGGGAGGGGGCGAGTGGCTACATCTCTCAACTTCCTTACAAATGGCATGAATGTTGGGTTAGGTCCTCCTCTTGCTGTTGTTCCATGTGTTGGTGAGTAGTTAAATCATATATTTTGGTGCCATCTGGGGAGTTGGAATTACATCATTTTCAGTGACCTGAGTCCTGGATTTAAGATACTGTTAACTCAGGCAGAAGCCACTCCACTGTCATCGTTGTTCATACCTTTAAGACTGTTTCAGCCATTATTATTATTATTATTTTTTAAATTAAAGTGTTCTCTATTAAGGAATACTTCAAAATAAGGCTTTTCATCCAGAGAATCAGTAGGCAACATTTAAGAGCTCTTAACTGCTCTCGGCTGCAGCATGTGAAATTGAAGTAGAGCTTGAATGAACTGAGCTGAAACCTGAATACATCAAGAAAAGTGATGTGGTGCCCAGAAAGCCGTGGGACTGACCAAGGTAGGAATTTCTGCAGCAGGTGACTGGGAGGAAGTGATTTTTCAAGCACAAAGTAAACGTCTTAAACCAATTTGAAACACTGATTTGAAAGACACCTTTAAAGATGCCTGCTTGACATTAAACCAAGGCAGCATTTGACTGCTAGGTCCCTGAAGTCCTCTGAAAGAAAATCAGCCTGAAAATCTATGGAAATTGGCAAGATATGACCAGAAATAAAATGCATCAATTTGATATTGTGGTGTAAATGACATTTATTTGCTGCATTCTTACACTGATGAAAGACAAAAATGAGAAGAAAAAAGTAAGAATTACTCTAAAGAGCTAAGTTTTCTCGTATTTAGTTGTGATCACTCGGTGGCAAAGGAAATGGGTGTTGTCATTTCTGGAAGTTAATTTAGACACAGGTAAAGTAGTGGAGAATGTGTTTGAATGAGGTATTGGTGCTTTCACTACTGGCACTTTTTCATTTCAGCCACTCATTACAGGCCAATAAACTTGGAGCAGAGGGAAATTTAAGCAGAGAGGAACAGCAAGTCAATACCAGGTAGCGTTTATTACATTGAAACGATTTAAGGCAAAAACCTCTATTCTGGAGCATGTCGTGGGCCGAACTTGGTGAGTATCTTGCATCATACAGTTTGTATTTTAAACAGCAGAACTGCTATGCTGCCATTTAGAAAGTAGAAAACTACCACTGTGCAAAAGTGGAAAATACCTGCTTTTGTGCTGATGGAGCTGTCGGGGGACTCTTGCTGGAAAAAATAGCTGTGGGCTTGGTTCAGTTGAAATCGGGGAAGTTTATGCTGACATAAGCTGGAGAAAACCAGTTGTGAATTCAGCCTCAGATATTTCATAGGAAATCTTAGGGGTTGAGAGAGGTGTGTTTCCAGGTAAGCATTTAATATTTTTATACAGTGACTTTTTGTATTGGTGTCATTAAAGTATCATATAAGGTATGCTGGGGAATTCTGCTTGTGTCTGCTTTCTTATTTTAACCTATTGAACATTTAATTATTTCTTGTAAAATTGCTTAGCTTTGACAGCTACTCTTACACAAGAATAAGCTTCAGTTGATGGTTGCTTAGGACTGAGAGGTTAAGATTTGTCAAGAAGTGAGTGATATAGACTTCAATCTCTTTTGGGTAAGAAAGGAATTGAATACAGGTACTCTTGTGCCTCTGACCAATCAAACTACTGAGCACTCAGATAAATGGAAGATGATATTTTCTCCCCCAGCTGCTGTTTTTTTTTTGTTGGTGGTGTTTGTTTTTTTTTTTGCTAGCTGAGGAAAAAAAATCCTAGTTGATTAGGATGTTGTGGGATCTTTATGCAAGAGATCTCGATGAATATGGTGAGTTAGGGGGCTTGATAGATAGAGCAAGGGAATTGTGGTATTTGGGTTTGGTTGGCTTTGGGGTTTTTGGTTTGGTTTTTTTAAATTATTTTTTAAGCCCTGTTGTCTATGTCTTTTCATGAATTTATGCAAGTGACACCAGAAATTCAGTATATTTAAAACCCAGCCTTTTGAAATATGAATATCATTAAAAGTCAATTTTAAAATTAAGGCAAACTCTTTTGAGAAATTTGCCCTGGGAAAAGTGTCAGGAAGAATTAATCTTTGTGAGGAAAGTGTGCTGAGATGCGCAGTCATTTTGGGAAACACTTTTCTTTGGTAGCACAGAAAATGCAGACACAGAGATAACACTTGATTGCTTTTCACTGTGGAATAAAGTTCAGTTTTTCAAATTCCTTGGTAGTTGCCTGCTTCATTAAAGATTTTTAGTGAGCAAATGTAGTGCTTTGATTCTTAGTTAAGTGGAAGTTATTAAAACAGTTGTCTTGAAGTTTTTGTAGAAAACAAAAGATGTAAATAATTGAAGTTTTATATAAGTTAGGAGTAGTAAGTGTAGGAAAATATTCTATCTTAATAATAGGCTTAACAAGGGAAGGCAATAAATCATTTCTAATTACTAGTCTTGTTGATTATATGTTTCCTCATTCTAATCTTCCAAATTGCATCTAAGCTCAGACTTCTTTGTAAATGAGATTGCTTTTCTTCTTCTTCCGTTTTGTAGGATGTGTCACATTGCAGAAAGACAGGCATGTCCATCAAAATCCCTTCCCGGCTTTTTGGATCACGATCAACATTTTGCTGAAAAAGATGAAGGACTTTCTACAGCCATCTGGAATATTGCGATTGTAAGGCTGGCATCAGTTCTTTTAGGGGAAAAAAAGAATGGACAAAATGGATTCTTGGTGTGGTCAGTCTACCAAATTAAATCTTGATTACTTTTGTGTGTCTCTGTTGTTTAAAATCTGTCATTCAGTTACTGTATTTAAAGAGAGGGTTTACTGAAAAGTTAAATCTTTGTGGATGGTGTAGGAAAAGCCAAGGTAGAGTTGCTGCAAGATGCACCTCCTTCCATCCTTTTAGGGAAGCACATAGTACAGAAATCGAAATAAATTATGGTAACTTTCTTTTCCTGATAATTATTTTGGGTCTCTCTTTTTTTTTTATTTTATTTTTTTTTTAATCTAGTGAATAACTAGTGGAAGAGAACTTGAGAAGTCTGTCATATTCCTTCCAGTGTGTGCTTCACAATGCTCACCTTCCTGGTGTGTCTGAACGCACTGGGCAGGAGGGATAAACCTAGTCACTGATCCAGCACATTGGGATGCTCTGGGGCCAGGAAATAGGACCCAGAGCCAAAATCAAGTGGTCTTATGATTTTTGCTTCTTGTCTAACTGCTATGTTATTGCTTAAGAACAGCATAGTGATTAAAGAAAAAAGAAAACAACGCAAAACACTTAAGGCAGTGCTGTGCTTAGGAATGGTATTTGTGAGCCACGCTGCTTTCTTAGTGCTTCTCTGAGGGCTACAGATTATACACTTATACCCAGGAGTTTACATAAAATCATGCTTTGGTTTTAAGTGTATGCAATGTGATACCTTTACATTTCTCAAAGTTTTTTACTGCTAAATTGGCAGAAAGTTTGGCCCAGTAGCGTGTATAATTACAACAAGAAACAAAAGGCCTATTTTTTGCAACCCTGGCCCCTGTAGGCAGTCACTTGCTGACACAAGTAGTCATTTCAATGAAGTAATTTTTTCTTTAATTGTTTGAAGTGATTTTAGCTCTGGTGAGAGCAACAAAGCAGCAGCAGCAGCGAGGTAGGAGTTTTCTGCCCTCAGCCAGAGGCTGGCAGTGATTGCGGGCGCTCGAGCTGTCCATCCCCTGACCCGCCGGGGCCGTGGGGCTGTGGCCCTCGCCTGGACCATGGCAGTCTTGCCAGGAGCTGCAGAACTATGGACACCTGGTCCTCAGGAACTGCACTTGGACCATAAGCCGTTTTCACATGAGTCACTGCGCAGCCGTCAGGGTGGTAATGACTTCTGGTTTTAATTATGTGTTTTAAAACTGCGGGGTTGTTCTCTGCAGCTGTTAGCACTTGCTGTCTTTTGACAGTTTTGGTTTGAGGCAGTCCATTGGTACTCTGTTCTCCCAAGATGGGGACCTTACCAATGCCTGCAGGAGGCTGTTGTTGGCAGTTTTTCTGAGTAGACAGTGGCTGAGTGCTATGAGAACTGAATTGCCATCACTTTTGCACTGGGCTTAATTTTTTTAAAATTTTTTTTCATCTGCTGTGGTTCATGAAGTTCACATACCAATGTGAAGCTCAAGAAAATGAGTCTGGAAAACCTTTAACAGCTGCACTATAGTACCCTGTAGCTTTACTCCGTTCTCTGCTTATGGGCACCCGATATCTATTTTCTGCAGTACCGTGCCATATATTCCTTTGAAAGATGATTCTTTTGGAGTTAATGCAGTGGCCAGGCCCTGGTGTGTTGTGTGACCATATGGGGATCAGGGATTAAGTTTGGTGGTTGGTCTCTGTTCCTTTCAGCTGGCAAGAGATGGAAGTGCTAGAGAGGCGGCACACCAGACGCCGGGGGAAAGAGCAACTTGCCCGCAGCTGATGATACCTCTGGCTGGCACCCAGAATGGTACTGATGAACTCTACAAGGGCTGTCTCCAACCCTCCCCAGCTGTGGAGATGGCTGTTCTGTCTGGCCTTAAGGGAAGGAAAAAGTAAAGAGTGGAAAATTAGAATGTCATGGAGGATAATTGGGCCTGAACTGGTTCTAATTTAATTTTTTTTTTAATTAAGGATAGCACAAGAAGAAGACAGTAAGCAAATAACAATGCCTCTTGACTTGTAGGTGATTTAGGGAATATAGTTTGCAAACTGTGAAATTATAGGTACGATACAGATTTATTTATCTATTTTTGTGCAATAGAGTGATTCTGGTGTAGTGGCTTAATGAATATTAAAATCAGAGATTTAGGGGGTTTAATTTATTGGTTTCTCCTAATTCATGTTTTAAAACAGAGATAGGGTTGAGTTTCTGTGGAAAAGAGGTTTAAAGAAGCTAGAGATATCATGGGAGAAGCTGGGAACTACAGCATATGGTGTGTTAGGGTAATCAGAAATATTTGAGTGAAGGATTTGCAAAGCTTTTTTAAAATCTCTTTCCTTTTCCATATTTAAGAGAACTATTATGCACATCTTTAGCTCTGACTTTGTTCATATGAGCTTAATGCAGTGCATAACAGTGCTGAGAGTAAGTATTTGCAGCAACATTTCTGAAGTATGTTTTCATTGATGCAAGTATCCAGCCATACCAGTAAAAACCCAAAATAAAAAGTTGAAATATTTGCTATTTTCCTCTAAGCTACTATGTCTAAATGTCCTTTAACAGCCTACTAAAAATATAACTGAGAAAACTTATAGTATGGGCAGGTATAGATAGTATGAAGATACTGAGGACTTAATAGTGTCTTCGTTTCTCCTCATTCTATGCTCAATATTCCAAACGCTGTTTTAGAAGATGTTTAGCCTTTGGATTAGATGTGATAGTATGGATTGGCATCAATCAATCACCAGGGGAGGTTCAGATTGGATATTAGGAAAAATGTTTACACTGAAAGGGCTATTAAGCTTTGGAATGGGCTGCCCAGGGAAGTGGTTGAGGCACCATCCCTGGAGGTATATAAATAGAGACATGGTTTAGTGATGTTTTTTTATCAGAGTTAGGTTGATGGTTGGACTAAATGATCTTAAAGGTCCCTTCCAACCTAGACAATTCTATGATTCTCCAGGTAGCTATTGTCTGGTGTCAGAGACTTTTTCCTCTTAGACTGAAAACAGGTAAAACTTACTGAGGATGGCTGTGCGATTGTAAAAGAAGCTGTGTTTCTTTACACAAACTTTTTTGGTCTCAGGAGCTGGAGTTTTCCTGGGTTATCTTGTTCCCATCTGCATAGTCTCAGGAAGGCGTAACAATTTGTATGCTCCTGTCTGTGTTATGAAGCTCCAAGCAAAATGCCTCCAGCACTCCCTGGGGACCATGATACTCCATGTGGTGCCCAAAAGGCCCATAAATTATTTGCTCAATTATTTTGAATATTCACAGCTTCAGCAAGTGGAAGCCTGTATAAAGCTGATGACATTGAGGTATGTCCTATAACCTAATAGCTTCATTCTTCGATTGTCTCAACATTTGGAATTCAGATTGTCTTAATTATCGTTTAAAAGTTGTCTTTGTATGGGAATATGAGAAACAACACCCTTGCAGAAGTTTGTCTGTAAAATTCTCACTAAAAGACTAATCAGAGCACAATTCGAGAAATTAAAGCTAGCTTTTGAGGGAGGGTTTTTTTCCCTTTTCAATCAGGGGAAGTTATGTGCTAGGACTTGCAAGTCTAAAAACAAATTAAGCAAATCATGGGAGTAAGAAAGTGCAATGTAAAATTGCTGTCAGCACAAAATACATGTTATTCACATAAGTCTCTAGGACTCCTTTCAGTTAAAAAAAAAAGTTATAATGAGAAGATAATAATCAACTAAGGTATCAGCTTCATAATGCACCAGATATGTGGCTTTTTTGTCTCAAATGGTATTTAGTACTGATCAGAATAATACAGATAGAACTCAACATAATAACTAGATCTCTTCTGTTTGGTGTCCTGGACTCTTACATTTAGCAGAACAATTTCACCACAAATGGTATTTTAACTCTGGCTGATTCACATTTTAATTGAAGTCTAAATTTTCCAACTAAGCTATCATTATGGAAAGTTCACTGAAGTGCACTTCCATTATGTGAATTGCAGCATTCTGGGGGTGCCTAACTCAATGGAGAATGATAAAATTCATGTCAAAACTCTTGCTTTTAACCCTAAGGATAGGGAATGATTCACAAATAAAGCAAATCTCATAACATGGCCTAAATAATATAATTATTTAATGGAAAAAGGAGGGTGGAGGGAAATTCCTCAAGGGTGGTTTGTTGGCTGTTATGTAGAACTGAATAAAGGAGGAGATCTGTTACAAAAGTGGTGCAAGTTGACATAACTGGCTTTTATAACAGAGGCTACAACAGATTTAGGATCTCTGAGCTGTCAACTGTACCGTGGAATTTTTGCAAGGTGTCCAGTTATTTATCCAAATTAATCCTAAAGACTTAAATCTACTACTGGTGAATAGTCCCAAGATTGGACTAAGCTTGTTAGAACCCTGAAATTAAAAAGTGACTTAAAACGCAATTACCTTTGGGTCAGATGTTTATCATTCTAGTATTTGGCTTCTAGTTTTGCACTTTGTGCCTTGCATGTAAGTTGTGTACATGTCCATCTGTGTACCAGTTACAGATAACTGGGAAGTGCCGTGTCTTACCCGTGTGCCCAGATTAGCCTGTGTGGTAAATTTGCCCTTTTGCAAGTTAATGTAACTACAGAATTTTAAACACAGTAATTTCATTATTACCATTAGCCTAATGAAGTATAACTGCAGATCATTCTTATTGCGAATGAGAACTTTCACTTCCAGTGGTGCTCACCTCTCTGTCCTAAGCAAAGCAATTACACTGAGTTATACTTCATATGTATCGCCACTCAATTACCTCCCAAAGGCAGCTGCAAAAGTCATCATCTCATGCCAGAGCAATCTATATAATGCAGCTCTGCTGCATATATTGGCTCCTGCTCTTTTCTGTACCAATACCAGCTCTACCAGCCCTTTTACTTTGGGTTTATCTGCCTAAAGTTTCCCAAAATTGTAAAGCTTAGAGCAGAAGTGCTCGCTAATTGGGGATATTGTAAGTGGAGAAAAATCTCATTAAAATCAAGGTGTGATTTGTGGATGTTGAAAAAGGAAATAAACCTTTGTAGCTGGAGTTCACTGCATCATTATTTTAATTTATATGTGGCTTAGGCCAACGTACAAAGGGCAGCCTGGGTCACGCCTACAGGAACGTAATGGTAGCTGTTGCTTTTTAATCAAGAAATGTGCTAACAATGGAGATAATGTATGCATATATATGTTTTGCTGTGACAGAGAGCTGTTTACAAGATCCAGAATTCCCCAAGGATGTTGTCATAGATTGTGTTTTTTGTAATACATGAAGAAATTTGGTCAGTTTGAGCTATTTTTTTTATTACAGGCATCCAGACTGAGTTAACAAAACTTATTAGCACACGTGTGTGTTGGAGCATGAAAAGAGGGAGGCTGGGAATAATCCCAGACCAAGTATCTTTCAATATCTTTGTTCAATTATTCTGTGACCTTATAGTTTGACTGTAAATGCTTTCATATCCAAAGGGTGAAAATCAAATATGAATAAAGGTTGAATAAGACTTCAGACAGGTTTAAAAAAAAAGATAAATCAGAGAATGGGAGAGGAAGTAACAGGAGAATAACTATGAATCAACCATAAATCTTTGAATTTTAATGCTCCTAGTTTTCTTTACTTTTCTCTGTAGGTCTCTTGGATTCCCATTTCCTTTTTTCTCATACAAAAATACATGCTTCAGTTATATTTATTAGGTGAGTGGACCTAAATTCCAAAAACCTTTCTGTGGTGACTCCTGAAAGAAATTAAGTATGAATATCAGCTTTATCACAAAGAACTTGCAGGATGGCAGCAATTTTTTTCCAAAACAAAATTGTATTAGTTTGAAGTATGGAAGGTGGCTGCTTTTGATACCATGAGGATTCAGTGAGGAAACATTCTTCAAGAGGTAAGTGTACATTTAATAATGTGCTTTCAGGCTTTCTTGAGATATTGTTTTACAAATGAAAATCCCAACAGTGCGATATGGTTCTGTATTTCTCCTGTGTGCTCCATTTTACAGGGTGTGCCCAGCAATTTGCAACAAGCCCAGAGGTCGCTTCATTAGCAGGTCATTTCGTGGCTGGGAGACACAGAAGTGGTTTGAGGGTGTGATCTTCACGGATGGGAAATTATGTCCTTGGTTCTGTTCTAAGGAAAGTCATTTTAATTGGGCGATTGAGACAGAGCAGTGCATGAGATTTTGAGATTTTGACTGACGGTTGTTCTAGTTATTTTTCCTAAATTTTGTTGTTTTGTTGTTGTTTTTTTTTTCTTTGTTTTGTTTTGGTTTTTTGCCAGTGGCAATGCAATTGATTTGATAGAAAATGTTGCACTAATATCTAGATATGCTTCATAGGAAAATAAATACCAAAATAAAATTAGATATTAACTAGTTCTTCTTAGTATTGAAACTAGTTCACACAATATCCCAGACAGTTCTTTTACCACTGAACTTGAGAACCTAATTAACTAAACCATGCCAATTAAACATATATAAAAATAAGAAACCTCCGCCAGACTTAAACTTGTAAGTTAATTTTTCTGTAATTAAAAAATAATGTTATATATGTATTATAATCTTGATTCTGTTAACCTTGAATTAAGAAATGCCCTGGTCTGCAGTATACCAAGAGAGAAGTAAACAAATTACTATTCTCAGGGATTGAGGACAAGACTCTTCTCTCCATGTGATTAGAACTTCTCTAGAAATGTTTTATTTGTTTTTCCCCTCTGCAGATAAATTACAGGTTTATTGGAGAACAATTTCCTGACGTTCCTTATAGCCTGCTCTGTCCCTGGGATGGCCTGGCCTTGGTTTCTCTTTGATGACTAGTGCTATAAGTGTGATCGTACGTTCTTTAGGCTTGATTTGAAGGTCATTGAAGTCGTTAAGATCCTGGATCAAGACCTTATTAAAAACAGTCACTATAGAATGTCCATCAATAAACGTTTCAAATGCCGCTGTTTGTGATAATGATACCTCATTGTTATTTATTGCTTATATCACAGAATCATCTGGGTTTGGAAGGGTCCTCTGGAGATAATCTAGTCCAATGCCCCCTGCCAGAGCAGGTCCAGCCAGAGCACAGGAACGTGTCCAGGCAGGTTTTGAATGTCTCCAGAGATGGAGACTCCACCACCTCTCTGGGCAGCCTCTTCTAGTGCTGTGCCACCCTCAAAGTAAAAAAGCTCCTCTTCGTGTTTAGATGGAACTTCCCATATATTTCTTTTCAGAAGAGCAATCAGAACTACTGCTCAGTGAATTTACATATCATTGAAAACTCCTGTAATGTTGCATTCTGTTCTTTCTCTTTTCACCACCTACCTTTGGTCTAAAAGATGGAAATATATGCATCCAGTATATCTATGCACAGCTCCAGAGATTTTAAGAGTATCTTGTCTAACAAAAGTTTATGAAAGAGAAAACTCCTTTTATTTGCATTGTTTAAGGCCAGAAGAGAGTATGTAGCCTGACCTTCTGTAAATGTCAAACCTTAGAAGTTCCTGCATTGTTCTTTGCTTCGAACGGAAAACACGCAGTCATTCCTCGTACGGTTAGAATTGTTATGACTTCTGATGTGTTGTTCCAATAGCTCATTAACTTAGATATATTCAGGCTAATTTGCCATCCACGTCCTCTATGTAATTTTTCTATTGGATGACAAAATTTTGTTGTTAATATTTTCTTCTCAAAATTCACGTAGCGTTCAATGCAGGTGCCCTTGTAGAGAGAGTGGAAGTTTGTGAATAAACTGATAGACACCCACATACTGCAGGCTTTTCAGAACCTTGAAGACGGATACATGTAATTCACACACATTAATTATATTATTTTGACAAATATAATTTGTGATCACGTAGGCCAGAACATAAAGCTAGTAGATAGTTAAATGCAATTAATCCTTCAAATAACTTTTGACAAGCAGATATAAAAAAATTGCAGTCTGATTCTGTGTTATGTCTTTTCATTTATTCATTGGTGTAAACGTGACAACGTGAGTGGTACCCACTGATCACAGAGTGCGCACAAGCGAGCGCTCCACCACTTGTGTGACCCGTTGCATCCCCAGACGAGCAGAGGTGGTGCATTCCTGGCTCTCGATGCTATGCTGAGCAGTTTGGAGTTTCTTTCTGAGGGCAGTCACGAAATACTTTAGGAATATTCAACCAGTGAGACTGCACCAGTGATTTAACCATCCATAAGCTGTAATTAAGCAACACAAGCTGACAGGCAGTGCACTTCTATAAGCTTATTGCACATCTCAGATGCCTTTGAGATAATTAGGCTTTCAGACCGCTCTCTGCTTTTACTCTGGGCCCATAGATTCCGAATCGATTTGACTTTCAGCAGTTCCTTACCTCTGCCAGCTGCAATTATATTTCCATTCTTTGCAAGTAAAAGAAAACCCCAAAGTATTTAATGTTTCTTTTTTGGTCTCGGAATCAAACTGGTTTATGTGGCAACAAAAGAAATAGTCCTGAAAGCCGCTGCGTGAATCTGTGACATTCAAGGAAAGGAAGTTAAATATGGCTGGTGTTATATATTTCCCAGACCTTCAATATAAAGATGTGTTTCCAAGGAGGAATAGTGCTGACGTACAATCCCACTCATGCAGTTGTTATTTTTTTTTTTTATATAGAGAGAGCCCCTCATTGAGAGCATCGTATAATGCTTTATAGCAAGTGTGAATTACAAGCTGTGGATAGTGGCTTGACTACTGCATTATAGGAGCCCTGAAGTTGAGAGCTGGAATTTAAGGAGGCCATAAATAAGGGGAAGAGGCCGGCAGCATCGCAGCTCAGGCATGGGCAAATCCTGTCCTGGGAGGGTCAAGCTGGGACCTGTGCTGGCAATATTCCACTGGTGATGGGAGAGCTGGGAGAGAAACAAGAATCTGGAGTCATGGAGATCCTCTTCTTTTTTTTGGTCATGAGTGAAGTAAGCGTGGAGGGAACGGATGGATCCAGGAGCAGGAGTGGAGGAACCTGCTGTGACACCAAGGAAGGTTTCAAAGGACTTTGAAGCTGGGGCTTTCTGGGACCTACGCATGGTATAGCAGAAATGGTGGGAAAGTCTATGGGGGTGGGGAATTGTCTTTGTAAACACTAGAAAATAAGAATAGGGTACAGGTGGATTTTGGAAAAAGCTAACCAAACAATAACAAAAAAGCCTAGAGCTTTTAAAAGACTTCAAAGTCTCTTGCAGGTTTATTCTGACTGCGGAAATGCAGTCAATTTTGAGAATGTTTCTCTAAGTTTACCTCTTCACCAGATAAAGAACATATTACTCCCATACTGATTTTAAGACTAATCTGATCAGAGACTGAAAATCATCCTGGAACATTTTGTCTTCCCAAAATCTTCTTATAAGGGACCAAGACTTATTTTCACTCCTTAAATTACCGTGGCTTGCATGTGAGACCAAATAAGGACCTGGTTTAAGTAGGAGTGTAGTCTTTTTCTGTTGAAGTTAACCAATTTCCAGTGTCAAGAGACAAAAAATAATCATACCGAAACTCTGAAAATATGGATGCACAATAACACGTTCTGGATGAATTTGTAACTTTTATAGGGTACTGGGTATGGTGTTATTACTGTCCCAGGTCTGTGGCTTTTTCAATATCAAGAGCAGTAAATGTCTTATATTTTTGCCTGCCTTTTTTTCTTATGTAATTATTTTGCTTTAAAGACTAAGAATTAATGTAGCTAATAGAAAAAAGATTCAAATAGTAATGCTTTGCCTTTCTAGTTACATGAATTTTCATAGAGGACAAAGTTTGAAGGTAAATATTGTAATTTCTTAAGAAAATTTGAACGGTTAACAAGTGTAAGAGAGCATTTAGATGATTATTTGCAGTTATATTTATCAGAAGGAAAGAAGTTTCCCATTTAATGTTTTGACGGGGGCAGTAAGCAGACTAAAGGTCTGAGCACAGAATCAACAAATAGAGGCCTCATTGATGTCTGCAACATAAATGCTAGAAGGGACAATCTGTTTTAGTTATGCTTTTGAGCACACTTTAAATGTAATTTTAGTGCACAATAAAAATGAATGCTCTGTTTTCCAAATGCATCTGCTGAGCTTGAGTTTCCATACCAGATGGCTTTATATTATGTTAAAACTCAACATACAGTATGAGAGCATTCATTGGATCTGCTGAAAGTGACCTTGCGGTTTTTTCCTGTGTGAGCACAAAATATGACATTTATTAATCTTGACATGCAAAAAATGTCAGTCTTTCTAGTTTGTTTTCATATTCTGTTTTACCTGGTTTTCAGGGTTAGTGGTTAGAGCCATATCAAAACTGCATATAAATCCTGTACAACACATACAATGTATATATCACTAAATACTGTGCGCAAATCACATCTAGGCCTCCAGTTATGTCCCTGAATTTTGAATTTTTCAGTTTGCATCTGGCTGGTGTTCATTCATTCCTGAGCTTCCTCCACCCTCGCTCTATCTCGTTGCAGCCATGGAAGCCATGACCTGCAGGCGTTGTCACGCTGACATTAAAAGCGATGCTTTTGGATGGGAGGCAGCTGGTGTCTGGTGGCCTGACCTCCATTTTTCCTGCAAAAGGGACAAAGTGGAGCCTAAAACGAGACTGTGAGTGAAGCCCGGATTCCACCTTGCAGGTGAGAACTTGATGAGCAATGTAGTGTCAGCTCCTCATTGACATTTGTGTGATTTGTGCTGCTTCCTACACTGAAAACCGCAGAGCTGGAGCTGCGCAAAGAGTGTGTGAAACTGTGAAACTCTCCCTTTTTGATTGTTTTTCTTGTGTCTGCTTTAGTGTGGCATAGGTCTATTCAAGCTGCACGGCAGCTGTCAATCTCTAATTATATATGTATTTTCAAAGTCCCTGTCCTCAGAAGCTCAGCTCTTCTTTAAAAGCAGGGTGGAGTTATCAGCGTGAGAACCTGGTAAGGGCAAGGGATGCTTCTGAGCACACGTGGACATGGAGCTGGTTGTCTTTGCCTTCCTTTGTGGCTACCGAGTGCTAATAACAATTCATTTCACCCAACCTCTTGGGAGTAACTAAGCAGTGCAAGGATGAAGTGCTGCTCTGTGTTCCCTTTGAGTCTTCTATTACTTGAGCCATATTTCCCACCTACAGATCATAGGGACTACCTATTTCTGGGTGGTTTTTTTAACGTGCACTTATTTGGCCTGGCCGTTTATGAATCTGAAGTTTTATACCGTTTCCATCCTCTTTTTGTCTCAGTTATCAGCGATTGTTGGTACGTTAATCCTCACAGCATTTCTGAAAGGTGGAGCAAAGGTACAATGCTTTATATTGAGGCTTGGGAGAGAAAAAAACACAACCCTCACTTGTCCCCAAGTGCACAGGAATCTGTTGAGGATGATGGATTACCCAAACTCTAGGATAGTTTCCCAACTACTGAATCATCTGGCTTCCTCCTAGCAGCAGAATATTATTTTATATATTAATATAAGGTAGATAAACTGTGTAAATTTTAATATTATTTAAGTATTTGGTGTGACCCAAAACTTGTTCTATTTTTCGAGTGTTTTCCACTGTTAAGTCAATGTTTACTCACAACTAAAACACTGTGAAAATATTTAAGCTACTGAAATTACTTTCTTAGCTTAAAAATAGGTATATTTTAGAGAAAGGAGATCCAAAACGTTGGGGAACAGCTATATGCGGTGACTCATTAAATGTTGTTCTGTTTCTCCGCACACCACATTTCATTAAGGATTTGGACCCGAATGCTTGATTTCCTCAATGTTCTTTTGAAAGCCTATCCGACAGCGTTTGCTTCTGGAATTTCCGTGTTGAACTTGATGACTGAATGAGTGGGTGTCTCATGGGCTGTCACCGTGAGCATCTCGTACCTTCCTGGCATTAGGCACGAGCGAAGCAGAGACAAAAGTGATGGAGACTGGCACTTTGTTGGCTGGGTTTTGGTCATCTTTCACTAGAGTCAATGTCATTTGATAACTTCTAACACCTTTTAGCCAGGAAACCTCTGTGTTAGTTTTGGCAGCAACTTGTCTTCTTCATTTTACTCTGGTACCTTATCTGGGTCGTGTCACTGTTAATTAATTAGCAACTTTAAATTCATAGAGAGATGCGCACAATATTCTGACTGCTAACACTGCCTGCCTAAGGGTTCCTAGGCTTGGTCATGGTGATGTACAAAGAAGTGGACATCTCTAGTAGTTCCATTTTCTTTTCCTTGTTTTGATGTGTTAAACTGCTTAAAAAATAGTGAAAGATGCATCATGAAGCAGTTTTGTTTGTAAGCGATTCTCACCTTCCTACGGGCCACTTGTTAAACCACAGTGGAACAGTAAGAATGCCAATAGCAGGCACTATAGAATCCTTGTTCATTGAGCAAAAAATGTCAAGAATCCCTATAATAAGAAGTTAGTCACTGGATTGTAATTTTGTATTTGGACCAATTCAAGTTTATTGCATTTTCTCTCCTTTTCATTTCATGAATATTTTTCCAAAAAAAAAAAAGTTGTCCACGCAACATTCTCATAGAACAGGTAAAGTGGAATGATGCTGGATAACAAGCACAAACCTTCCTAGACTTCAAAAACAAACAAAGAAACTGCAATTTGTTAAACGACAGCTGTGACCATGTTCAATTTTTGGCTGGACTTGTTGATTTTTAAGAAAACTATCGAGTGCAATATTTTTGTGGCAGTTACGGCAAAAAGAAAGACAAGGTAACAGGAAAAAATGGTATAACTGGGTTGCAGTTTTATTCACTGATAGATCAGAAAACCATCCAGCAGTAACTTGGGCCTAATCAGTGTCCTGGCAGATTGCTACAAAGAGCCTGTTTTGTCTTCTCTTAACCTTGGTGATAGAAGCGCAATGAGACAAGAGGCCAGAGGGACGTCCTCTCTCTATCGGGCTTTAGGAACCCCAGACCCTTCCATTCCCCTTCGAAGGCTGCTCTCTGTTAAGCTCCTCCCAGTCCACTTCACCAAAGAAATGTCTGTGTGTAAACGTTTACATGCTCAGGAAAGTGGGGGTCTTTCTGAGACTCAAATTCACTGGTAAAAGTTGTTAAAAGTGCAAAATTTTGCAGTTCAAAGATTATGAATTTTTTTCCAATGGTATTTTCAGTTTTGGAAGCAGAAACTTACAGCATTCTAAGTGCTGTTTGCCTGGCTGTCCCGTTTCCGATGAATCATTTTATTGATTCCTTGGCGTTTTTGGAGATCCATCTACTGTGGTCACTTCAGCTGTTCCTCTGTGGTGAAGTCAAATCCCATAGTGCAATGTTTTCTATAGCTACATTTTACTTGCTTGTTTCAGGTCAGTTTAGAGAAACATAGTAGGTGACAGGGAATTCTCCTTTTTGTTAGTTTGGAGCACCTGGCCGCTATTGTGGGTTTGATCTCAGAGGTGGAAAGCTAAGGACAAGTCTTTTGTGACTCGATGGAGTAAGAAAACCTGGGGAATGAAATCCTCGCCCACCTCCCTCGCTCCGGTGAGTGGTGGAGTGAGGACAGAGCGAAGCTGAGGGAGGCCCAGTGTCCCCTGCTTGACACAGCACCGTCGTACAGAAGTGACGCCTGAGACGGCCCCGACCTCCTCGTCAGTGTAATCAAAATTGAATTTTGGTGCCGTGTGAGTGAGGGGATATGGCCAGGCCATTTGGGATCTGTGACGCGGCTTCCCGGGAAGAGCTTCCCGCTGCCTGTGGCTGGTAGAGGGGAGGTAGCAGCAGGGATGGGTGGTGTAAGGACAAACTGCTTCTCCAGCAGTAACGATTGCCTGAAGCTATAATAATCGTTTTCAGTGACAGCATCCCTGGTCTTCTGGGGCATCAGAGTGGGCAATTGCCAACAGAGCCATTGTCATTGTGCAGCTCCCTGGAAACTGCAGTCTAGGGCTGTGCTTGGCCCTGCGTGTCCGAGCTGTCGCTCCGGGATCTCGGAAAGACTCCTGGCAAACTTTCCCTGGGGTGGAAGTAGGAATTAGTAGGGTCTTTTATACTGATTCCAGTAGACAGAGAAGCAAGAGAAAAAAAGTACATAATTTTGCTCTTAATTGACATTTATCTTCATCTGCTATTTGCAGTCTTAAATGAGCTTTTTGTGGAGGCGTTTAGGTCTGTATCTAACAGACTCCTGGCAGATACCCTTTGGACATCTTGTGCTGATTCAGGACCAGTTTAATTAATTCAATCAATTTTTTTCTTGTATGACACAGAAAACAATTTTACTCTACATTTGTAATATTAGACTCAGACGTTTTAACTTCTTTGCATGTTCTGATGTTGTTATTGAATTATTATCCGTTTTATCATACTTTGTCCAGTATTTAATAGTAATAATATGTAATGCGGTTTCTGAAAATTTCCACGCATGGTTGTGAAGCATAAAAAGCCATCTTATTATTGATGGGTTACTATTAATATTGATGTCATAACACAGCGTTGCATCAATTGTAATAAATTGCTCAGATAAGGAAACAGAGAATGTTCCCAGTAAAGTAATTCAAACCTTATACACAGAACAGCAGTGGCAAAGTCAAGCAAGGAGACTTTACAATGGCATTTCACCGAATAACTAAAATTTTATTGACTTATGTTCCACATGATGGAGCATTAAGCAGTCCCCCCCACCCTAATTCCTTTCTCAATGGCAGCAAGAATGACCTGCAATTCCCATCAAATTATGTTTCCTTGGTACCGTATCTTTCAGTCTTTATGTTGTTTTTTGACGTTACCAATTTTTTTTCCTTTGCTCAAACCCATCTCTAGAGTTAAGGGTTTTCTTTAGAAAAGTTTAAAAGAGTTTTGTTTTGATGCATTTTGAGACAAAACTTTTCAGAAGTTTCACCTCTGTTTCACTCTTCTTTGGACATGCACATTTTCTATAGAACACTTCATATTGTTAATAAAAGGAGACCTACCTGTCTGTAGAAATTTTTAACACAGACCAGACGTTGGAAAGTCTTGACTCATTTCCTCAAACCACAACTGAATTGAAAGATGACTTTATGCTGGGTCATTTGACCACACCAGCACTTTGAAAAGAAAACTGCTGATGTGAGTGCTCAGAACTTGTCTTTTAAGGGAGTGTTTTTCAGGGTTTTTTTATGGTTCTTATACAACCCATACCACAGTAGCATAATACAATATCCAGACTGGTACTTAAATACACACAGGCCAATGCAGATAGAATTTTATGTTTTTAAGTTCAGGTTGGTCTCAAGAATGCTCTGGAAGCTACAGCAGAAGCAGGGATAAAATTCTGGTGTCCCAGGCAAGTGCTCCCCTTGTTAGGCCCAAAATGGACTGTGGTTTTCCTGCTACTGGCTTTAAAGGGAAATATTTGATTATATAAGCATTTATATATGCTTCAACATCCTGCTCAGGTAATACATATGAAAATAGAGTATGAAAATCTGAAGAACTGGGATTTAGGCCCGGGAATCACCACTTCTGCCTAGATGAGGTAAAGGCGTAATCTAAGGAGTTGTTTGGAGTTGGAAACTATCTCACTATTGCTTTTTTGTTCCAGACAGATGCATTGAGAGGGCTTTTCTCACAAGGCAGTACTGATGATAGTAGTTCTCGTGCTGATCCTAGAAGTGAGGATGTCCACTCTTGAGTCATCCAGACTCATGGCCAGATGTAACTATGCTGAGGAGCTGCATTTAATTGGGTTTATTTCTCCTTCTGTGTATGCTAAAGCAGTCATCTTAACATTTTCAGGGTGCAACTTGATAAAATTGGTCTAGCAAGACAAAAATTCCTTATTATGACATTAGGAAGAAGTTTGCAAAAATAAGGAGAAAATGTCTTTGGTTCTGGTACTGATTCTTTTCTTATCTCTAAGAATTCTTGCATCATGCCTGAATCCTTGGACTGTACAAATAAGTCATGCAGCCACATTTTGCCTCCCTGATCCCCCAAGAAATGAGCTGCAAGGTGATGATTACGAAAGTCCGTGCTCTGGTCTCAGCTTGAAGCTGTGTAGAATAACAGCCTTCTGATCTACCTCTTTATGGAGCTTTGCCTCTTGTTTGGGCTTCTGGATTTGTATTTGTATTTCATCTTCCAGTTCTTTCTTCCAGTATGTGTGGAAATAGATTGCTTTGTGTTCATTTTTACATCCCCAACTGCTGTAGAAATGACATCTGTCACTAGAACACAGACACTGAGGAAGCCAGATGTGCTTATGGGGCTCAGATGCTCAACCAAAGGAGCCATAAATTATAATCCTCTTCAGATTGTCAGTGTTCCCAATTTATTAGTCTGGATATTGCTCATGGGATGGTTGTGGCTAACTTTATTGCAGTGTTTAATCAAGCCTGTGTTGTGTGTGCTCTCCTTGTGCTAGGTCAAAACTTTTTTCCCTAGTACTCTTAAATCTCTTTATTCTTATGTGGTCCTTTTTCTCTCTTCTTACCCTGAAGTTCTACACTTACTGTTCTCCCCTCTGTATGTTTCCTCTCTCTCTCTCCAAGGACTTCCTTGTTCTTTTTGCCTTCTCTGTCCATTTCTGAACTTGACATCCTGAGTTCTGAAGATACTGCTGGTGACTCTTGCAGGAATTTTCTGTTTAGCACCCAGTAACTCTCTACTGTTGTTGCTGGAAACACTTCTGGTCCAGCCACCTTGCTTTGGACTGTTGTAATGCCTCCCCCTGGCAAAAATATCGAAGACACAACAGTGTCTTTCAAAGATTCACTTCTAAGGTGAAAACTGGATACATGAACTATGAACAGGCTTGAGACTTCCTTGTATGAATTGTTCCTTCCTAATTAGAGATGTCATCCTTAATGGTTTGTTTAAAGGGAGTAAAGTTTATACATTTTTCCCACAGATTTTGTCCATGAGCGAAGTCTAGTCAAATTCCTATTTTCTTCCTGTTGCTGAAAAGAATGTTTCTAGCACGTATAAAGTAGTTTAGAGGTTAGACAAAGTGGAAGTTATTGAGTAAACTTTATTGCCTCAGGATAAAAATGATAATATTTCCTCCTGAGTCATCTTATTTTTAAGTAGCCGTTCGGTTCAGTTAGATTGTGATGTTTTCAAGGACATTTTCAAGCAGCAGCATGTGCTCTTGGAGACAGAACTCACTTCAGATGTTTCTTGTATCACAACGTGCAACTGCAAATGGACAAACTTCTTTTACAGTTGGTCTGCAAGCACCCTGGCCTTAACACATCCTGGTACCTGAGCGATTCCCAAGGAGATTTTCCATGCACGGTACATACAGAGAAATATTTGTAAACTGCAAAATGTGCACTGTGAAAGCCAGATGCAGTTCCAGTGCAAGATGTAACTTTTAATCATTTACTGGATGAATCGCAGATTTTGAAGTGTTTGAAGCAGAGAATGCCACAGCAGGTCTTTACTCTTTCCTGTGTTGGTTGATGTCTGTGATGTCTAGTGCCGTGATCGAAGATAGTACAGGACAAGAGAAAAGAGAGACCTAGACAGATTTTTCTATTTCTCTTCCTCATTTGTAATTTGTATTAATTTTCTTTTGGGACATTGTATTATCTGGTAATGATATTTTGCCTTGTAATCTGTCTGGTTTAATTTAAAGGAGTGATTTAGAAAACAAAGGCAAGATATTATGGTGAGTATTTGCATATATATGTGGCGTGTATTGGAAAATTCTGAGCTCCTTAGGCAAGACAGGCAATATTTTAAGCTGACCTCCAAAAAAAACTTTGCAGGTGCATGTATTTGAATTTGAAAAGACCAACATTTGCATATGCATATCACATAGCTGTGTTTGCACAGTGTAGCTGGATGAGCAATTTGAGTACTCCATGTGCAGCAATAGCCGTGTTTGTGTAGAAATGATCTGGTGGTGGGTGTTTCACCCCTCTGTTCTTTACTGCAAGTTTTGTGAAGCTGTGCCCGAACATGGTTACTTTCTGTGTCAAAGGAAAAAGGGGCTACAGTCACAGATTTTCACAGCTGAGCATTTGCAGAGACAAATTAACATTAGGAACTTTGAAATCTCCACACAGTACTGTGTTTTGTTTTTATTCAAACCCATAGATCGTAACAGCTCTTCAACTTCAGACTTTTCATTAAACATAAAATTGCAAAATTTATATTTTTATCTTTCTTATGTAATATTGCCATTGAAAAATAAAGGCCTAAGATTAAAAATATTTAGAACAAATCTTCCAAGGGTTCAACATTTAACGTGAAGTGCAAAATCTAGTAGAACCAAAAAGTAACAACCCAGGTTTTGCCTAGTGCTGCCCACCTACTCCTGTTTCCCATCGCTGCCTGTTGATAGGAATTACCCACTTCTGTCATCGAAATCTACAGAGGATAATTTGGACCCAGAGACTGACTCCTTTTGGTCTTCTTAGAAGTTTAGCTTGGATTTTTTTTTTTAATGGTTTTAACCCTAAGAGGACATAAATAGGTAAATTCCAACTGTCTCCTTTGGTGCTTGAACTAAAGACGATGATACCCCTCTCCCTGACCTATGACAAGTTATCTGACTTGTTCATGCCTGAAATTCTTACATGCTTCAGATTTCACGCATGGAGCCCCCTAAATGCTGAAAATTTGGTTTCTGGGCATGCCAGTTTCCTTGGTCTTGATATTGTAGAAAAAACAGAAACTAAGATCATGCAGTTGCACCAGGGTTCAGAGACTGGGTAACCACAAACGCCTTGATCGGGTAGGATTTCCCAGACAAGACTACAACAGATTTCAGAAAAAAAATATGAAAAATAGCTAGGTAGGGTTGCAGTGGCTTCCTTAGGAAGAGTTTGGCAGCCAGAATAGTCAGCCAGCAGCATGCAGGAGGCAGAAACTTATTCCTCACCTTGCAGGCGTTCAAATCCCCCCTTTCAGGAGACAGAGCAGTCTCGCAGGTGGGCAGTAGCTTTGCTCAGCTCCTCTATCTGACAAGATCAATTCTCCAGAAAGTAGTAGGCCACTCTTGGAGGGAGAGATGTTAGGTGAGAGAGGGGCCAAGTGAGCTATTAATCTTGGTTTTGTGCCAGAGAGAAATACAGCAAAAATAAGCCTGAATTACTAGCCTAATATTAGAACAATGAGTGGGGATGATTAAGTTCTGGATATTTCACTAGTGACTGTGCCAGTCATTAGGCGAAGTCATTAAATAGTCATGGGAGCTTTTGTCTCCTCCTCTTGGGTACTGACTTTATCTATCAGGAAAGTAACTTTTTTTCTGCCTTTGGAAATGAGAGCGATCAGGCAAATGATCCGCAAAAGAAGCGATTATTAGCTAGCTGAATGTCATGGCTCAGGTGTAGAAGGAAGAAACTGGGCAGATTTCTGTCTGAACTGTGGTGGCTGGAGGAGGCAGTCAAAATGAAAATCTAAGGGTTGTTAGTTGTTTGTGTAGTTATGAGAGGTGGTCGGGAATTTGTAGACGCAAACGCTTCTGAAAAACTTGAATAAACAGGAGCCAGGGTATGCCTTGTGCTGAGCCCAGTTCTTGCAACCTTTGTGAACCAAACCAGGCAGTTTTATATGATCCAAGTGGAAATGTCCCAAGTTCAGTTTTTTGAACATATATTTATTCAGCCCAGCAGGAAAAGTGAATTCCAGCTGCAGTGAATTAGACCTACAGATGCATGGAAAAATGAGTCCTGAAGTGTAGGAATTCTGTGATGTTAAAGCAATAAATTTCACTGCCTAAATGTAAAGAAAGGAATTGTCAAAGAAAGACTCTCTTGATTGATTCTCTTCTCATATGCATTGTTTCTGGGTAAGAGCAATATGGGTTGTTACCTTCGCTCTGTCAACAGAGATGTGTTTGAACTACAGACTGGGATAATGAAAAGTGCTAATTTATAAAAATATTGTTGTGTTTATTTGGTATCCTGTAGCATCATAGAATTTTTAAAGACTTAATTGTGATTAAATGATTAATCATTTTTACAAGCTGTAGAACTGCTGTGACGCTGCAAGCAGTGAGGTGATTTACAAAGAGAACAAAGGAGGTATTCTCTTTTGCTTTTAGTGTGAATACAGGTATTCTTACATATATATCTATCTAAAATACAGAATTATTCTTTCTGTCTTTCCAGCTTCTGACACACGGTCCCTTCCATCAGGTCCCCAGATAGCACGTCTGGGGACTGGTTTCGGCACTGCGCAGTCACTAATTCTCAGCATGGCCATCCCTACGAGGTATTAAAGCAGAAGTGGTGGTTCTTTAAGGATGTTCTGCGTAACGAAGAAGACAATGTGTGTTATTAGAATTGTAACTTTTTTTCTCTCGCACACACTCATCTGCATTGGGAGGTAAATATTACAAGGCGTTTCGAGATCCCGATGGAACTGGAATGTCACGCAAAGCATTTTGATATCTCACTTAACCAAATAGCTTGGAATCACCGCGCAGGGCTACGCCAACTTAATCAAAAACAGAATGAGTGACCCCTTTTATGTAGATTGTTGACTTAATAATGAAACGCGCTTCTTGGATTAATGGTTGTGATCATGACTACGTGTCCCTGAAAATAAGAATTCATTAAATATTTGTATATTGAGCTCACAGGCAACGGACATTTGTTTATTGCTGGCTAATTAACTACAACCCAATATATCTACTAATGTTATCGTTTCTCCTGTGCAGTAGTATTAACCTTTCTTTGCCCTTGCTTTTACTCGTCTTTTTTAGCCACTCAATAACATTGTCTGGAGAAACCGATACTGCTATAGAGGAAGCATTCATTCTAATCGGAAATGGAGAGGAGAGAGGGAAGGGAGACATGCTGAAAGACTCTTTTGCCTGGCTTTTTAGAGTCATCTTCTGGAGTGGCTCCACTCACACCTGCCCTGATGGTTCTTCCCTGTTGCACTCCATCTGCTTGAAAGTCTGTGTTTCTGGCTCCATTTAGGTCTCCACTGCATCTCATTTCCATCATCTTATGAAAGAGAGAAATTTTGTGAAATACCTATTGCTGGAAGCGTTTTAAGAGCAGGTAAGATGCATTTCTATCAGGAAGGATGTAAGTACAGTGGAAGGTGCAGGAATGATGCGTTTAGATAACCTTCTGATTTCATGATTTGGTCACTCAACCTGATATGATGAGTACTGACTCCTGTATCCCTTAGATACTCTTCAATCATTTCCTAAGCAAAGGCTCTGAAGAGAGCACTTGTTATCGGGGATTTTTTTTTTTTTCTTTCAAATGAAGGAAGGAAGGCAAGAGAAGGCAGAGCCTGTTAGTTTCATACGTAGCTTAGTTCTTAGTGAACTATTGTATATTGGCCTTGTTATTTCTATAATTTTAATTCAATTTGCAGCCATGCATACTTATGATATAATGAAGTGTAAAATATAAAGTTAATTGAAAAAAATGCTCCAAGTCTTCATGAGTACATACGCCCCTAGGGTAAGTTGTTAGTAATTTGTGTAACTTTTTAGTAATTTGAATGAAAAAATCAAAAAGTGTTTCGTTTGCACAGTTACCCATTGATGCATTCAGCATATTTTTTTTTTTTATCAGTACTTATACAAGAGGAAGATGTTGATGACCAGCGTTCACTTGTTGATTAAGTACACTTAATTATTCTTCACACAAAGGCGACATCTGATCTGGAGCATCAAACTGGTCCCACACAGGCTTGTTCTGTTCCTGTACTTGCCGACTTCAGTGGAAACTCCATAACAGGTGTTGGATTTCCTCATGATGAACCACTTCCAAGAGTCGTATGCATTTACCTTTCAAAGAAGGTAATCAATTAACAAACAAGGTACCTGTACCGGGAAAATTGAGTATCTTGTTAGCTCAGTGGACAGAGATTATGAGAACTTCATCCCAAACACCAATTGGCAGCTGGAATTACATGGGAAGAAGGCGGACAGCCCCTGTCGTTCCTTGTACCTCATACAGACTTGCACATTCCATAATGTCTTCTCCACCACAGAACTCTTCCTTCATGCCAGAAGACAAAATATTTGTATCATAGAAGTGTTAAGTGATGCCTTTTTGTGTGGCGATGAACACAGGACTCGTACACACCACCACTGAAATAACTAGGAGTTGAACATAAGCATTTGCCCAGCATTCTCCGTTCAGGTTTGCACGATCATGCCAAATAAGACAATGTTGTTCGAGCAGGACTATTTAAATTGCCCTTAAAATACAGTTAAAAAAGGGTTAGGGTGTTGTCCATAGTCCATTTTCACTTTCTCCACAAATCTGAATTTCCTTCATACAGAAGGACTTGGATGATAGGAAAAGGGAAAACTTTTCTTGATGGGGAACTTGAAGAAAAACTGTTTTTTTGATAATAACTTTGAGGCTGGAGTAGATGACAATAAAAGAGACAAGGATGAAATAACAAGAGCAAATACTTTACCTTGAAACAAAATACCTAAATGTGTGATTGAAGTGACCATGAATTGCCACCATTAGTATATTGCTGACACAATACTGATCCCAGAATTCCTTTAAAAATCTTTCAGCATTTGACTGATTGTGGTGCTAATAATAGGATGATGCTGCAGTTTTATTGTCAGGGTTGTTCTTGGACTTGACATTGTCTTTATCAATCTGTTAATGAAAATAATGCTTATGCAAGGTGTTACTGTGAATTCCTGGTTCAGAGCCAGAGATGGTGGCGATGATATTTCATAGTGTAGCATGTTACAGAAGAGTTGTGTTTAGTTTCTTTTGTAAGTGAGCATGGAAGAGAGAAAGAGTAGAGTAGTAGGAGCAGAGTATTTTTGGGTAGTAGAGTATTTTTAAAAAAACTCTTCTGAAGCAAACAGTGAATACTCCCAAATTGTCTTTCAGATTTGAAAAACATCAGCATAAAAAATGGAAAAAAAAAAAAAGCTAGGAATTTCAATGTTTGATATAATTCCATCGACTTTTTCAAACTGGAAGCCCTTTTCTAACATCTTTATATTGGTCCTTGGAACTATGTCTATGGTTGCAAAATCTTGGGAGGAAGGCAAATAGATGGCTGTTAAATTCCAAATCTATGTTAGTGCTGGGATTGTTTCTCAAAATAAGTCAAAGCTCCATGTTAGCTTCCCACATGAGCATTATTTCTTGGGACTGCTTAATTTTTTTTTAAGTTTAGGCACATTATAGCAATAGTTTGTTCCCTAGTTCTGACGGAACTGGGAGGATTAGAAGAGGCATGTGCTTGTGGTGCTGTACTATTTGTCCCTGCCAGATGATTCCGAAGTCTTCTTCTGGGAGAGCACGGCTGTGTTTCAACTGCTTTGCAGGCAGATTGCAAACTGGCAATCTAGGTCATTGTAAATACAAAATAAAGCAGCTGCCAATAAAGCTGAAATATAATTCAGTATTCCCAGTGCATGTGAGCAACGAAACAAATCCAGCATGTCTGGAGTGACAGCTGACATTCCCTTCTCAGTTTATGGGGCTGCGTTCTTCCACTCCCTCAACAACCTCAGGTGTTGCAAGGACAAAGAAATAATACGGACACAGAGGAAGAAAGTTTCAGATTCTGTGACAATTATGTTGTAAAGGACCTAACTTTGCAACTAAGCACCTGGCTTTGAGTTGATCTATTTGCAGGGTAAGATATTGCCAAAGGTGACTAAGGGCAGTGAAATTAGAAATTGGATTTATTTTGAAAGAGGCACAAGGTTTGCAGTGTCATTTGGCAGCAGAAAGTACTAATACCATTCTGAGCTCCATTAACATCTGCAGGATGTAAAGATCAGGTACCTAGATTTTTAAAAATGAATCTCAGGACCACATGAGAGAAGCTGCCTTCATTTCTAGTCATCACCAGACAAAAATACAAATGCAGAGGGAGTTTAGCAAAGATAGTTGATGGTTTAGAAATACTAACTTATGTGGACTAAAACGCTTTTTAGGCATAGCTTTGTAAAATGATGGCTGAGTGCTAAAGCATCCCAAACACAAATATTTACATGTACTGTTGTGCTACCTTGCAGCTTTCCAAGCTGATCTGCGCATTTTTAAAAACTTCCTGGCGTGTTTCTAACATTTCAGTTTGTTGGGAGGGTTGGAAGGTAGATCATTATTTATTTGAAGATGAGAAAATTTAGAAGGAAGGATAGCTTAATCCCCAAAATGAACCTATGTGGGAAACCTTGCAGGGGTAGCCAAAGTTGCTCATTGCCCCTCTGGCTCCATCGACGCACAACACACAAGAAAACACACACACACAAATGTAGCCAAGGAAAAAGACCAGGGTTTGCAGAATGAGAAAAGGTTGAATAAATTTAAGCCAGGTCAGCATGACTTGGGAAGTAATTCCAGACTTGAAGTGATTAATCGGAAATGTCCTGTTTCTTCCAAATTTTATTATAACAAAAATCTGTTAGTTTAAGCAGTTTGAGAAAACACAGCTCAGGTTTGCTGTGTTCCTGTAGATGTTTCGCAGTCCTTCACTGTAAAAGCAACTCTTTCTTCACTTAACCTTTGACTGGAACTTGGTCCTAGTTTGCTGTTTCCACAGACATTGCCTTTAGTTTGTCAGTCCCACAAATTATAGCACTAAGAGGGACTCTAAACATTTGCCAGTGTTACCAGACTCTGCTTAATTGACCCTCTTTGCCCTACATCAGCATAATGCCTGTGAGGACCGATGGCATTTTTGGTAGTACAAGCTTGCTATCTGTCTACAATAAAATAACAATTGCTGTACTGCGGTATGTTTTGGCTGGCAGAAAAGCAGTGTGAATAATGTCTTTTGCTTTGTTGCCGGTGTTGGTGGTTGGGACTGTGATTTCTACAGCTCCAGTGAACGGATTCTCAGGCATTTCTCATGAAAAGTATCTCTTGGCAATGCCAAATCCGAGACTTTGGTTTATTATGATGATATTCTGCTGTCACAGAGGGTGACACGATTTCCACACTGAAGTAATGTCAGCTTCATAATCTGATTTATAATAGGAAAAAAAATTATTTATGGATATAAATAAAGAGAAGTTGTGGATGCCCCATCCCTGGAGGTGTTCAAGGCCAGGTTGGGGCTTGGAGCAACCTGGTGTAGTGAGAGGTGTCCCTGCCCATGGCAGGGGGTTGGAACTAGATGATCTTTAAGGTCCCTTCCATCCCGAACCATTCTATGATTCTATATAGATTATGGATTTTCTGAGTTTTATAAGATACGAAATTCAGCATTCAATGCCTCTGATGTTTTCATTGAACTGATTCTTAGCCTGATTGTCATTAAAAACATGATAATGTCATTAAAAACTCTTTACAGTTTTAAGACTAAGAATTGGTCTCACTAAAAAGCCAAACCTATATCTTATTTTTGCTATAATACTGAGCTGAAAAGAATTAAAGACCTGACAGATTTCTGACAACAAAAAAAGTATCTGGTGACATTTCATGGACTTCATTGGAGTCAGGTCTAGTTGCATTAATCTGAGAGAAGACTCAGAAATTCTGTTTGCTTTTTAAAAAAATATATATTTTCAGCATAGTTCATTGTCTCTTAGCTTTAGTCATTTTACTTGCCAAGTTTCTCTCACAGCTGGATTAAGACAATATTTAGCAGTTTTCTTTCCTACTCTCCCTCAGATCAGTCATGAGCCTGTGGGAGATGTATGCAGCAGCTTTGGAGCACAGCCTGAATCTGTTCAAACCCAGGCACGGCTCGTGTTAGTGCTTCTTGGATGAAACCTGTGTTCAGGCACAATGGCACACATGTTTGTAACGCAGCGAGAAGGTAAACGGTCCCCGCTATATACATTTTACACCATGTATATCCTAGAGCTTTGAAAGGGAAAACTTCGGTCAAAAAAATTGGGAGCATTTCTATCTAAAATTGTCTGGCATTACTTGTGGAAAAATAGGAATTATGAGGAAGCTCTGTAGGAAGGAAAAAACCCAAAACTTTCTTCTATAGAAACCCTTTTATTATGGTGATGTAGTGAAGTAAACACCTGTTCTCCTTTTGCTTCTCTTTCTCCACTGGTATCGTTTGATCTTCCAGAGGCATACTGAAAAGGAAGGAGTCATTAACAACTGTGTCCTCATGAAGATCTAGCTGAGAAGATGTGGTGTTACGCCTTTTACGCTCTCCTTCGTTCAGAAGTGGACGCAGACTTCACTGGAGTGAAGGGAAGGATTTCTGTTGGCAGCAGTTTGGTTTCAAATGAGACTATAAGACGCAAAGGTTCAAATCCAATATTGTGAGTGAAATTTATTCACTATGGCAATTTTATCACTGAGTTCAGAGACACCAGAATATTACCGTAAAGATTTCTATGTATTTCTGTTAACATTGACGTTATTCCCACATACAGTTTATTGAAATCAACAAACTCTGTTGTTGCAAATGAAGCTCAGGAGATGCAGTTTATCTGTGTGTCCATACTTATCTGTGTGTCACACAAGGCCTTTTCAGAAGTTTACTTTGGTGATCTATCTATGTTTAAAAAACATGTTCTATCTATATTTATGTATCTATGTTTAAAAAAAAAAAGAAGCCCAAAACCAGAGAGAAAAAAACCCCACAAAATAGGCAATTCATAAAACAGTGAGCAGAACACTAGTCTAGGGAATGAGATGTCTGGTTTCTGTTCCAAACTCTGCCAGTGTGACCTTGCACAGCCACTTCCCTGTATTTTGGCTTCCACAACTATAAAACGTGAGTAATGAGGTTATAAACGCATCATTTTTGTTGAGTAATGATGTTGCATGGTTCTGTTTTGTCCTTTATTTCTGGTTGCTGTGTAGTTTAATATTTGCTGGTAAAAAGCATGCGAGTAGCTAATTACATTTCAGGATTCTCAATCCTCAGTTCATTGCAAGTTATGTATTTATTTGTATCTGTACAAAGGTGATATTAATCATTTGGAAGCTGCTAAATCCAAGTTAAATAAAGGGAGGAAGCCAAATGTGTGGTGCTTTTGCAGGCTGCAGGTGCAAGGCAGCACAAGGGAATCAGGCTTGAAGCATTAGCAAGTTTTCTACAACTCATTCATCCTCTAAAGCCCAACATCCACCCTGCAGCCCTCCCTCCTGCCTTATACAATCCTGTGCTGTAAAATTAATCTCCATTCTCTTTAAGCAGTTTGCAGATCATCAAAAACATTTATTATGGTTTAGTCTTACTATATGCAAATTATTCCTGTTCACTTATTGCTGTTTCATCTAGTTTCTTAATCTTCTCCTTCTACCCAATATCCATCAATAATAGTCACTACTAGGTTTCCAGTGCACAAACTCTACAGGTCTGTCTTTTTTTTTTTTTTCTTTGACGTTACGCCTTTGAAGTTGAAAACAAGTCACAATGAAAGGCCACAATGTCTCTGAAATTATATTTGCCAATTTAAAACAAAGCCGCTGCTGCTAAGATAGCAGTAAAATTGTACAGGTTCTGCCCCAATGGTGTATATTGCCTGGGTTTGTCTTTGAAATTCTAACAGAATGGAAAACAGGGAGAAACTTACAGATCTGCAAAAATACAGGCAATAGATGTATTTGACACTGAATATGTTATCTATTTGAAAACAAGGTCTACTGTGACCATTATAGTAATTTTTCAAATATGCACTCCTCACTGGAAATTTATAGTGTCAAAGTATGTTTCAGAATGATTTTGTGTAATTAAGAAAAAAGAAGTTGCCTTTTCTTCCCATTGAAAACTTTATTAGCATACTTATCATCAGAGCAATTGTGATAGTAAATTTGGCTACTTTTTTTTTTTTTTGTATTCCAAATTGCAAAATTATTCTGAAATATGTTAAAAACACTTAATGGAGGTTTCACATTAAATTGCTTCAATGACATTTGTAAAACTTCCAGTATATTTCTCTGAAAATTGTGTTTCATGTTCTCTGTTTCTTCTATTCGTTATTAGATGCCTGTGGAGTTTAGTAGAAATAGATCTTATTACCTTACTCTAGGAGAGAGTGTTCTAAGCCTATGGTTTTTTTAATCTTTGTTACATGTCCTGTGAAGAAAAACTTATATTTCTTTATAGGAAACAAACACATGGATTGTGTTTATCATCCAAAAGAACTCATGGCTTCTATCTAAATTGCTGGTGCAGACTTTTTGAAGTGATGCTGGATGTGTCCACTTACTATTGGCCAGATAGAGAGTTTTAGTGATGGCACTGTCAAACTCACTTTGCAAAACTTGTGGTGGTCTTGGACATTGCTCTTTTGAAAGCTGCAAAACCTGCAAAAGATCTGAGTGGATCTCTCAGTGGAAGAGCTCTACTAAGCTTGTCTCAGCATATTTTAATGATGATATTTCTAATTCTGTAAAATCTTAGCTTTAAACTTTTCTGGCTCCCTTTCTCATCTATTTTAGTCATTATTTAACTAAAAGTCTTTGATTTTAGTCATGTAATCACAGTTTGCCTCAGGCAAGCCGTGTGTCTTCCCATGAATGGCCATTTGTTTCTCCATTTCTAAAGAGTATCGTAATAAGGAAGCCAGAGAGTTTTAAAGGTATTAAAAGATGTCTGTGTAAGGTCCCCATATAGTATGCATTTCCTTCGTTTATAGAAATGGTGATGCTCAGTTTTTTGAGACTTTTCCATTGATACGTATAGCACAGGTAGGCAGCCTGCTGAGTGTAACGAGCTGACAATGCTGTCAGTCCTGCGGTGATGGTCTCGGATACAAAAGAGTGGAAGCTTTCTTGGTAAAATGCAACTTTTATTAGGTCAATTGACTCACGTCCATGTGTCTGAGATCCAGTTATTATGTGTCTATTATCAGTTATTGCCCCTGCCGTGCCCCTTTTTTTCTGTTGTGCATTCATCTCAAGGACATTAGATTATCCGCACATTTTTGTATTGAGGTTTGCTTTTATGATGATTTTAACAGATTTTCAAAGTGGAGATTTAAAAGGAATGGAGAGATCAAACCAGGTAAAACTAATAAGCAATGATCAGAGGTACTATAAAAACCCAACAAATCCAAAACAACCACTATTATTTATATTACAACAGGGCATCAAAAATCCAACAGAGACTGAAGATTTGTTGTTAAAGAGACCATCTGTCGTTTGCTGTGGTGACCAGCCCAGCCCAAACCACCACATCTAAGCACTTCACAGGTAGCAATAGATAATTTCTGCTTCAAACAAATTACCTGTAGCAGGCAAAGCTACAAATGTAAACTTTGTTTTCTCAAAGGTGCACAGCTCAGATCAGTGGCAAGAGAAGGAGATGCCATGAAGTCTCCTGGCTATGAGCCGAGCAGTCAATACACTAAACCAATAACTCACAAGAAAGAAAATAAGTACTTCTAGGAAAAGAGCTTGTTGCATGCAAAAAAATTTTCCGCGATGCAGTTTAATATTATAATTGTGTCTGCCTTTTTCTTGTTCTCTGCTTTTGTAATGACAAGAGGGTCTCGCTTTTTAGTGATTGAGTCTTAACTAAATTTTAACAGATTGCCTTAAAATACCTGAGGTATTTTAAGGAGAAACTCTAAAATGATCAGGCAGGTAGGTATTTTACAGAAAAAAGCAAGAACAAAAATTTTCTGGGTACAGTTTTGTGTAGAAAATTTTAAGAATTGGTGTGGTGTGTAGGAGCAAAGTTCATAGCCAGCAGCAGACTTTGTAGTCCTGGATTGTTAAAGCCAGTGACGCCATCACGCAGGACTTGTCAGGATTTCCTTAGATCAAGGCAGATATAGTATGTCGTTTTTTATCAGAAAGCCCAGGGCCCTGTGGGGCAGGAGGCTGTGAGCGTCACAGGCTGGTTGCAGCCGGCTCTGTCATGGCTGCACACAGCCCGCTTCCCGCCACAGCTTCAGCCAATCAGAGGGGCCGATGCGGTGCCCGCCCAAGTCTCCTCAGGCAGGAGGGCGGGATCAGCCTGTGGAGGTGTCTGTGGAGCCATGGTCTGATCCGGTTCATTCTGTCGAGGAGATACCCCTGTGGAGGGATTGGGAGGAGGAGGTGATCAGCTGCAGTTTGTTGGACGGCAGGAGGTGTTTATAAGTGAGGGGAAAAAGACCCTGAGAAGACAGTGGTCACTAATGCCATGTCGGGGCGGCTAGGCACAGTTACTGGTGACACCCGGGTATCACCTGGTAAAATGGCGGGACACCCTATTGATCAAGGAATGATGTGTGCATACCGTAATGGGGTGAGCACATGGAACACAGGCGTGAGATTAACAGTGTGGCCCAGGCTGAAGGAAGAGTCCAGTAGTGTGGTCCACCTTGAAAAAGGTGTCAAGAAGGGCTGAAAATTTTCCAGGCTCCTGCGCCAGGAATTACAGATGTTTCTGAACAAAAAGGGGGAGGATATGACGAAGGGAACTAATAACTCTGTTTTGAATTTCTAGCCATATTGAGAAACCGTTTCCAGTTGCTTCCAACATGTTCTGGATTCAACTCATGATCTTAATGATGAAGGACGCCACATCCCATTAGCAATCTTCTGAGCCATACAGTTCTCCTGAGAGCCTGTTTCAGTAAGTTGGTTGAAGTTTCTGTGTGATGCATACAAAATATATTTTGCAATTAAAGTATTTTTTCCATTCATCATTTAAATCAAATTACAAGGCACTTGAACATTGAATAATTTATGTTCCCCAAAAAGATGTTAGGATATTAAATACCAGGAATAATGTTAGGTTTATTAAATTGTTGCAGAGAACTCTTTTCTATCTTTGGTACTGCTTCAAGTTCTTCATTCCTACTGAATAATTTTTTCCATCTTCGAATTGATTGTAGGGTTATTTCAGAGGGGTTTTTTTGTTTGTTTTTCAATGTTTACTGGGCAAGTCTTTCAGTTCAGGCATTCCCCAGCTGGCTCATGCAGTCACTGAATTCCGTAAAAGGTTTTTTTTTGAAACCGTGTGCCCACATATTCTCTGTGTTTGGAGGCAAATGCACAACTCTTTTCCCAGATCCATATTTCCCTCCTGGCAATGGTCTGCATGTTGCCTCAGTGCCTGGTTTGGTGATGTATTATCATATTTATATAAATGGATGCACGTCTTTTGTTAAAGAGTTTTCAAAGAGGTACAGAGGCATGTGGAGGGACACTTAATTGTATGTGGGTTATTTGTTGGCAAGCTTCAAGTTCAGATGTGAACTATGTGAGATTAACAGCAAAAAAAGTCACAATTGGGTTTGCCCCTGAACTTCGGCAGGATGATTTAAGGCCCCCTTAGCCTGTTTCAAGGCTGGGGCAGTATGCATGAGAATGGGAATTTGCCCTTGAGAGATTTGCATTTGTAGATAGAATTGTATAGGTACAGTTGTTGCAGTCGGGAGAGAAAATGGGGAAAGAAATTTTCATTGTGATCAGGCAAGTTAATGCTCTGTTTGAGGGAAGAGTTAAAACCGTAATGCGAAGGTCATATAAACCTTACTTGCCCAAGAACCACTGAGATGAAGAAAAGGAAGCACTTGCAGGATGATAACAAGGATATTATGATGGGTAACATGACATTTAAGTGCCAATGGAATGGGCAATTCTGTAAGCCCTCAGGAAGACAAGTGTTGCTGAAACATGACAATTTATTGAATGCATTTCCTAACACACTTGTTACCATATTTTTTCCCTGCAGTACCACAGTGAGTTCTGTCCTGTCTTTTGGCACAAAAATAAAGGGAAGAGAATGTCATCCAGTGTCAGGGTGCCAGAGCCCAGAGTCTTTCTATTCCCAGATGAGGAGGGTGAAGAAGTAGCTTGCTTGTCTCTGCAGGATATGGAGAAGTTCTCTGCAGAAGATGGAAGATCCAGATTAACAGAAACTGTCAAAGGGACTTATGGTAAGGTTTAGCTTGGTTCACTTAAAAGATTGGAAGTGGTAGCGAGAGGTATGTATGTGAGGGGGAAAAATAATTTTCCTGTTGTGGAAGGCAGATGGAGGAGGATAGTTTTTACCTGGAGAGAGAGGGAAGAGGGATAATAATCAAGGTAAAGAAATAACATGGCTTGATTTGTAGTGGTAACTTCTAAGCGGACATTTTGATTCCTGATTTCAAATAGTAAAAATACATAACAAGCCAAACTGAAAAATAGTTTAATTTTGACCCCATCCTGCCCAACACTGCCTGTTTTGTTTTATAGCAAAATTATATTGGTGGGTACTGGTATGATCCTGAAGGCTGGCATCTGTTCCACTTGCCTGTAGCGTTGGGAACTGCTACAATGCTATATTGGTAATGAAGGCTAATCTCAATCCATATTAAAAAGTGACCACGTAAATCAGCTGTGCTTCCCATCTCAATCAATGCCTTATAGTCACAGCTGCAGAACACAGTATTGAAATAAATCGTAGTTCATCCAATTAAAGTGCAGTTTGTACTTACTGTTATAGTGCATGGTTTGTTTGTGTCTAGCTACCTCAGGTGACATCCATCCAGAGTCCAGTAGGTGACCTATCCAGACAGTCTGTGTACTGGAGGTGATAAAAATTATGGTGCAAATTAAACCCTCTTTCTGGGAGGATAATTGCTTGAGCTCATAAGTGAACACAGTCTCTGTGTATCCTTCAACACAGTATGGGAAATTGTAGCAGTTGAGAGACAAGGGTTTCTGTGTCTTCTACCAAAGCACTCCCAACTGCTACCATGTAGAAGATTCAAACTAAACCTGGCTTTCTGGGCTGGCAAGGGGAAACTGCAGCATTTCGGCTCCAAAGAGTTCCATCTTTTCCTCCAAATTCATGTCTGAATTGGATCACTAAAGACAGAATATGGTATTTTCTATGTAAAAGCGATAAATAAGGAGCATGTGAAGTCTTTTCTGGCTGCAACGCAAAGGGAACATCTTGTCTAAACTACAACTGAGACTTCAAATCTTTGGAAAGAAGTGTGGGATTTATGGATGCTCATCAAAATCAAACAAAATCTTTTTAAGTTTATACAGCAACGTGCAGGAACATTAAGTTAACTCAGGTGATGATGTCTGTTTCTAATGGTTTACCTAAAGACTCTGGTGGTAAATTTTCCAGTGAAATGTAATCTTATCAGAAAATAGCTATTTTTCATCCAAAAACGTTACAGAAAGTACTTTAGTTTCAGCAAGCTTCAGCCAGACCTTACAGACTAACAAAAAAGACTTCCATGGGTGTCCATATCCCCTGCTTAGGTGTTAGAGGAGTATTAATTAGTAATATTTGCTCCACGTTATGGCTTAAGCCATAACCACTCTGGTGGTATGACTTAAACCAAGGCTAAAATACTTTGTACCCAGTATCTGTAAACTGATCTGATTTCCTTCATCTCCGTAGCTGGATGAAGTTACAGTAGTGCTGTTAGTACTGTTAGTCTTTTATGTTTTTTTTAAAAAATGCTAGATACCTGCTAGCTGGGAAGGACCAGCTCAGTGAGAAAAAGGAGGTGAGTACAAAGAGGGACCTTGTGGAGGTGACAGCAGGGAAATATTTGCTTGAGCATGAAACAGTGAACCAAGACCAAATCACCTTCACTACTTTGCAGTGAGTCACTTAACCTCTACATGTTACAGTTGGGTTTTTTTTAATAAAATCAAGCTAATTACCTGCCTGAAAGAGAAGTTGTAGGGCTAATTAATTAATGTTTGCAAAGTACTTCAAAACTGTAGTGCAGTAATAACTGCTGAGTGTTGTTACTTTTTTTTTGAGGCAGATACAGTATGAGCAATACCTGCTGTTGAAAATTGGTATGAAGGACTGTTTTCCATTTCAGACTTTCCTGCCTGATTTCACTGATTGCCTCAGTCTCTGTTGTAGTAACCAAAAAAGAAACAAAACATACCAGGAAGCTAAACCCTTGGCTGCCTGCCCTTGTCACTCTCTTCTTGTGTGCATTCCCAGTCACAGGGATGGTCTGACCCAAATCATGTCCCTCACTGCGCCTGCCTAGAAGAAAGTGTTTTAATTTATGTTCAACAAACTTTCATGGAATTTTCCTGTTTCAGATTTTGTCTCATTCACCCTACCTTTCTCTGAGCAACCTCACCTAGTTGAAGATGTCACTGCTTGTTGCAGGGGAGGTTGGACTTTAAAGGTCCTTTCCAACCCAAACTATGACTTCTGTCATTTGGTGCTATATGCCAGCAGGTTGCTTCTTCAAAAATGGCAGACAAAATAAGACAGATGTGCCAAATGCAAAGATATTAAGAGACCAGTTTCCATACCAATTGTAACCATGGTCTAAGATCTTAATTCTGGGTTTGAAGTTATGTTGTAACAGCTGAGAAGATATAAGATTCTAGCTCTTAGTGAACAAGTACTTGGTAACATACTGGCTGCCTCCTTTCCTGCATCAGTTTGAATGGAGATGGTCAAGTTTAGATTTCTGAAATTTCCGCTGCTTTTTATGTTATTCATTCCATTTCTGTAATAATTCTCATGAAGATTGGCTAAGGCTAAGTTAAGACCTTAGACAATATTACATTTATAATTTTGTATAATGTGATTCATATGTATAGCATACATAGAGAATATAATATATAATAATAGATGATATATATACACCATAAATTAGAATATAAGATATAACAGTATATTACATATATATACACTATATAGACAAAATATAACTTATAAATATCTAAATTACATATTGTAAAATATTAATAGATAAAAGACACATTAATTTACCTAGAAAAGTACTATTTCAGACTTGAGGGCTTCAGGGCTTCATCTGGAAAAAGAAATCAATATAGAAGCTTTCCTGACATTTTTGTGTTTATTTACGTTATGAACTCTTTGTGGCATTGATTCTGAAATCAGAATCATACCAGTCTATATGGAGAGATGTTTGCATACATCCACCTTCTATTGTGTGGATGTTATATAAATAAAAATATGAATAGGTAAAAGTAGCAGCCTCTTCACTCTAGCCAAGTCTGGGAGTAGATGAATTGTTAATTCAAATTAAAATGCTTTTATAAACTTCTTGTTCATTTATATTAATTGCTTGTACTGACCTGACCTAACCTACTTAGGTGGAACTGCAGAAATTAAAGATGCTTCCATTTTGCATGCACAAAATGCACAGAGAGTTATTTGCTTAAATGCACTCACATACACTTTCTACATAAAAATTAATAAAACTCATTGATATTGTGGCCTAATAAGAACAGAAGTGCCTTTGAGGTTTTTTCCTATCAGGATTTGGGTTGTACTTCATAGTGTGGCAAACGAGAATGGTTTTGCCCTGAGGTTTGAATGTCTTGTGGATTCAGAAGTATTCCCATTACTCGTCCCAGGTGTGCTGGAAGAAAGACTAAATTCCAAAGACGTGGTTTAACCAGGTTGCCACTTTATTAACTTAGCTCAGTAGGGAATTATGCAGCAATAACTCATACAGTGTTAATTCTCATCCTTTCTCATCCTTCCTCACGTTCATATATTTATTTGAAGGCTTCCATCATTGCTCTTGAATTTGATTTGTGCTGGTTGGTCTCACAATATTTCAGGAAGAGGTTTTGTTCTTGAGAATGGTTGGGATGAGGAGGGAGTGGAAGAATTTAGCGAAAGGCACAAAAAGACTCTCAGTGTATTACGTGAGCAGCTAAGACTAGCTCAGCTGCTTGGAAGTGGTTTTGTCTTTGCTTCTACATAATATCTCCTTTCTCTAAGGCTGGGGCTACAGTGGTGTCCACTTCCTTTACATATAAAGGTTTTGCACTTTTAAGATTGTAGAAAACCTAATAAATAGTTTGAAAATGGATTATTTACAATACACGGATCTATGAAATTTACAGCCCTACCCTTGCAAAATATGCAGCGCATATTTGTACATCCTTTTTGTAATTTATCAAGCTGAAAATAATTTTTTTTGTGTGTATGTGTGCATCTGTGTGCTTCTGGAATTCTTTGCCAGTCAGTGTAAATGTAAACACTGGGAATCTGGTCATGGAGATTTTATTTTGAGTAATACTGCTTGGCGTGACTAGGAGCTCTGGAAAAGGTTGCTAGAGCTGTCTAGAACATAAAGAATTGAGGAAAGCTGTCATACAGATTATGAAATTTTGTTCAGTTATATAAACTAAAAAATGAACTTCAGAATGTTCTAAGGTACTCAGAGTAGGCAGGAGAGGGAGCACATGTTTCAGCAAAGCCCAATATCCTTAAGAGTTCTGTGTTTTTATAGCTGGAGTTAGAATGGTTCCTGTTTTTTATCAAGCATAAGTGTCCAATAATTATTGCCTTAATTGTGAGTGAAATACACTGAAGTATACCCTTCTAGCCTTTTTGGCTTCAGCATGACTGTGGCCTTCATGCCTTGTAGGATCAAAAACCAGAAAGCAAATACAATGAGACTGATAATATTTATGATTCTCAGCTTTAGAGTCACTCTCTTTTTTTTGTAAAGCGGGGAAATTCTCACTGGAGACTTGCTTGTTTAACCCCTTGTGTATGGTTAAGGTTTTGAAAAGGTTATGGAGCTTCCAAATACATATTTGTAAAAGAGCTACTAATGCTTGGAGGGAGCAGCATTGAAAAGCTAGTGACATGATTACGTAACTGAATACACAGTAATTAGAGATCTTATTTCCAAGACTTTTAGTCTCACAGATAGCTAGGTTGCCAGAGAAAAAAAAATAAAATAAAAAGATTCTTTTTTTTTTTTTTTTTCCCAAATATGTCAGGTATGGCAGAGTCTTTTAGTTTCAGGAAACAAGACTTCTCTGTTGAAATACACTGTAGTCTGTTAGGGAGTTTTTCTGTTAGTCAAAAAAAAATTGCAAATGAAGTGCATGATGAGGTGCAAAGAGAGTTGGTAGAGAAAGGATATAGGCATAAGTCAGCAGAGCTCACGGGTACTATAAATGTCTTATCGTCCTTTGTGCTTATGGGTTAATAGGTACGCTCTGTAGATTTTTCTGCTGGACATTGTGATTTTGATTCTGTGATGAGAGCCCTGTAACAACAGCAATAAACTTGTGTTTTGTCTTCCCTGTCCTTAAGTAATAACTCCTTGTTGTGCTGTCCAGCTGATAACACCCACTCTGAAACTTCAGGTACAAAGGTGTTGTTGTAAAGTCAACTCCAGAGACTGGTGAGCAGTGCAGAACAAAGACTGTCACTGTACTTCAGTGTGATTACTTCCATACATTCAATAATGCAAATTCTTGGCCAGAATCTGGATTCAAAATAACTAACAAGCATCAGAGCGTGTCTGTTACTTCATAGCTTGGAATGTTTTCCAGAGTTTGGCATTTGGGAGTCACTACCTTGGAAAGGGAGAGAGTTCTGCTGTGTTGTATAATTGATGCATTGAACATATCAGGTGCATGCTAATTTGATGGCTGCTCTTTTTTTTTCCATGTAACTTTTGACACAGATGGTTATCCAAAGCAATACTTAAAGACTGCAGTAATCCAAGGGTGTTAGCTCTTTCTTCCTCAGCCAGCAATATAGGAAACTAACAAGTAGATGGCATTCTATCTCTATTTTTAAATAAAGAAACAACTGCTTAGGATGTCATATAGTCTATTCCTTCCACTTGTTATGTTAAATTGTTAATATGAACAAAGTAATGTGTATTTATTAAATTTAACAGCTATAGCCTCTGATTCTAAAAGTATAATGATCAATATAAACATTGAATTAAAATTGATTCAGCACAAAATAAATTAACTTTTATCTTGAAGAACTCTGGTTTAGATAAAATATCTAACAAGAAATGACCTTGTGTTGGAAATGGCCAAGTAATGAAATACCAATTTCCTGAAAATCAAAAGTATCTGAAAGTAATCAATGGGGCTTAAAACTGAAAAGGAAAAAAAGAACTATTTTTTTTTGGCTGTAGTTTGCATCTTCAGGTTTAGCATCAAAGAAGAAATCTTTCTTCCTTCAAAAGTTAAAGAAAAATGTGAACTAAATTGAGAGCATGAGTTTTATCAGAAGGATTCAGTTAACAGTAACTGAGTCCAACTGTGGTTTCAAATAGAGATGGATAAGAGAAAAAAACAAAACATATTTGAGATTCTGAAAAAAGATGTTATCATGATGCAAAGAAAAGTCAAATACTTTCATTTTGTCTTGAAAATTCAGTGAAACCAAAGAATAGATATTCTCTTTTGAGTTTCACTTTCCAAGTGTTTGTTGCTGTCTTTGAAAGTGCTTTATTTATTTTAGTTAGTTAATTTGTTATAATTTTCCAGATATTTTTCCTATTGAAAAATCCTTGGTGATTTGTGTATGTTTAGATTTTTAATACAGTATCTGTTTTAAAAAATACTGCGGTCAGTTTCAGAAAATTCCATCTTAGTTCCTAATAGCTACCCAATACTTACAGGTTTTACTTTATTTTTTTTTTCCTTTATGTTCTCTCCTGTGATGAGTTTATTCAATATTTGTCAAGAGACTATTTTTTTCTTCATGATTTTATATTTATTTCTGTTCTACTGGAACTGGAAATCTCACACCAGGACAAAGGGACATTAAGCCTGGAAGAAATATGAGTAATTGAATCCAGGTGCCTTTGAAAGCATGCTATGTGATCCCATTCATTTATCTGTCAAATTTCACCTTAAAACTTGCGCCTCAAACTTTCCCTGTTTACTCCTAATTGCAATTTTATGTACTGCTTGCCATCATTGTTGACCTGTTAAGATTTTTGACAGAGAACTGTATGCCTTTAGGAAGTTGTACCCATCTTTTTCATCTCCCTGCCATCCTAGTCATCTTTGTTTCCTGCTAATTCACCTTAGTGCACTTGAGGGAGGTAGCTGTGTGTTTTTTTACTAGTAGATAAAACATGTAAGGTGGTGCTAATACTTAGTCATTATTAATTTATTTATTTTTTTTTAAGTGCAGAGGACGCTGTTAGAATCATCAGTATCTCTAACACCACAATGGACTTCAAGTTTGCTAGCTCTGTACAGTACAAATCACAAAGTAGCTTCTACTTATTCACTGGGAAAGTGCACAGGCAGTTGGCCACACTGTAATTAGTATTTCCAGCTGAATTGCCCCACGAGGCTCGATTTATAGGTTAACGATGATATATATATGTACACATATAGAGATAAAGGTGTTTTGCTTCTTTAAAACCCTTTCTTCTGCACATGTGACATAGTGCTTAAGTGCAAACAGTTCTCATGTCTCCTGAATAGTACAATGCTTTTTACTTTTTCTGCAAAGTTTTACCCTCCTTTCAAGGAGTTAGCAGTTGTGGATCACCAAAGGTTCAAGGTTGCTGGGATTTATTTGAACTTTGTTAGGAAAAAGTAATTTAGATACTGGACTGAATTCTGCACCAGGTAAATATCTCATATACCTTGCAGTACTTCATATTTCTGGCCAGAAACATATCAAAGGCTTTTTTATAAGAGAGCCTTTATTGTTTTTTTTTCTCAACTTTGGGGGAAGAAGGGCGGCAAAAAAGTTGGTAATGTGCTGTAATACTCTTCCACACATGCTGCTAATGCTGTGCTCTCTATGACACCTTGGAATAGAAACTTGAATTTAAAGTTGTCCTAAGTTCAAGTTACAAGTTGTCCCAGTTCAAATTCGTACCTTGCCAAAAAGGTTTCAGTAATGTGTGGTGGGTCAGGGACCCGAGGGTACCTGGGGAGTGCTGCAGTAATGCTAGATGATGCTGGTTGCTATTATCAGCTAAGTCTTGCAGAGAACATTTCCATCCTCCATCCCAGTCAGTTCACCTACTCAACCTGTTTATTTTGCCTTTACATTAATTAACTAATTTTTAATAGTCATTACAATTTGAGAGAGAAAAATCTAAAGTTAGCAAATCAGATAAGACTTTTGAGTTGCAGTCTTTTTTTTGTTTTTGCGAAGTGGCCTATTTTCATTTGAAAGGAAAAGGGTTTTCTTCTTCAAATATCATCAAAATATAAATCCATGAATTTCCAGAGAAGTGCGAAAAGACAAAAAGCACAGCACAAAAGCAATCTTACGGACTGTTAAAATTACAGGCTGCTTAAGTGTATCATGGAGACTTGTTTAAGTCAGGGAAGAATTTGGGATGAATTACTTTCGGCTGGCCCTTATTTACTTTTCATTTTTTCCCTACAATTTAAATTGTCGTGTATACTTTGAAGAAAAAAAGCAATTCAGAAGCTGTAAATATAAAGCACTATACAATGTGTAACAGTGTTTGCTGTAAGCATATGGCATTTGATTATGCTCAAACACAAAGGAAAAGTAATTAACTTTAAATTTTCTTGTGAAATGTATATTTCCTTTTCATTTTCCTTTCTAGACATGCCCAAGATTGTTTTTATACCTCCTATTTGCATTACATTAATGTGTAGGACTCCTATACATTAGTTATTGCTGTCCCATACATGAGTGTGGGCTATGGCCATAATGACTGTCTTCAACTCAGAGAATTTGCTTTCTCTTGTCTCTGACAAGACAGATAGCAAGACAGTACCAAGAATAAAGTAAAAACAGAAAAACTGAGACCAAGATCCATACGTAGCTCAGTTGTGTGATCCACCACTGCTTAAATTCCCTTTTTAATGCGATGAAACAGTGAGTTCTCACAAAAGCCAATGTGTGAGTGCTGAACAGCTTGAACTTTGCTGATAAGAATGCAGTGATAATTCTTGAACCCCAATCCTCATTCTGTTCAAGTGGAAGGTCTATAGCTAAGGTCTGACTCTACTCAGAGTGCTTTCAGATCTGAGCCTCCTCCTGAAATGTAAATGCCTTTATGTAATAATAAAAACCATAGTTTCTACTAGTCACCAGTTAATTCATGTAACTATATTTAATGATACTTATTAGATTTTGTAATCTTTATTTGCACTTAACATCTGTTAAAACAGACGTTTTCTATGCCTTATCTGTACATGGATTTTGTAGGTGTCAATCACAGACTGTCAGGGTCATGACTTGCTGGAGGTGTGAGAGAAGAAGGCATAAAGCCCAAGGCAGCCTCAAGGAGCAGAGAGTCACCTCTGGAACATAAACCTGTAAAGCTTCAGACAACTGATCCGCAACCTTTCCGAGCTTTCTGTAAAATTGAATTTAAAAAAGATTGGCTCCAAGATGGTAAATACAGAGGTGAGTGCTTAATCTCACCATTGTTGAAGTCAATGTCAAAATCAACGTTGTAATCAGGCCCCAAATCATACTTGGTGACAATTTTGAACTTTGCTCAGGTCCTGCCTGCTGGAGAAAGAGATGCTTCAGAAATGAAGGTAAAGGTGTTTTCTTTAACTAAATTGTCCTTATTTGCTCTGTCTTAAGCGAGCAGACTGTAAGTGTTTTGATTCCTGTTCTAGCCATCCTTAGCTCTAGCTGGATACACTGTGCTTATCACAAGGAAGTGCACAGCAAATAAACAAGATACTGATTCAAGTTGCCTAGTTATTCCCAGTAGAAACTAGGGTCAACACCAATTTTTTCTTTAGGCCATAAGTGTGGCCTAAAGTATCTGACTTTCCTCTAGGGCTCTGAACTGATTAACCCGTCCCTGAAAGATTGAAATTTATAGACCTTTTGAGTAATTTTCTGTGGGACCGTGCTTTTCATAACATTGTTAACTGTAACGGCAAAAAAAATAACTGTTAGAAAAAAAATAACCTTACTCTTTAAAAAAAAAAAGAAGAAAAAGAAGCTGAACTTTGCTTTTTCATGGTCAAGATTTCCTTGGTATTCTTTCCTTATTGAGAAGATTTGCTTGCCAGACTCAAATTTAAGCAACATGCAGTTCTTGCCTGAGGGCTTTCAAGAAACTACCTCACCTTAAAGTGCGTTTTTTGAATAGAGGTTAAAAATGCAGTTTAAACTTAATGAATAGTGATGAAGTGTTAAAAGGCAAGATATCTAAATGAGAAACAAAAATGTATTTGAACTATAGTCCCATAGTCTCATTAAAAACATATTTAAGTATGTCTCTAGGAAAGATTGTCCAAGCTGCATGGAGGTTTGAAGCACTGATGGACACGATTGCATCTCTGAATCTGGTAGAAAATCTTTGCCTGGGTAATGAAGTGCTACCATGCCCTGGTAGGAAGGGCAGATTCCAGTATTCAGACAGGAAGGGAAAAATGTGATCAGCTGTAGCTGGAAGTTGCATCGTGTTTTAAGGCACAGGAAGAAACAGACTCTTCTAAGGATTTCATAAAGCATCCCCTGTCCTCCTCCTCTCTAAAGGGTGAGATTTATAGAGCAGCAATGGGACTTGCAATATCAATAGTAAGGGAAGGGAGAAAGGAGCTGTGTTTGGACTGCGAGAGGCCACTGTCCTAATCCAGTAGGTTAACAGCTCCTTGGCCTTCCTGGTAAATCTGTGAGTGCAGATATAAGAGTTTTGCTAAGCCAGCTTTTACTATTATTAAGCACAGGGCTTTTATGAACTTCATCAGCTGCACTGGGTCTGAAGAGCCAGATTCTTTGCTGGATGAGAAGTTTATCTGGACTGGACCTGCAACTGGAGCACTGAGTTCCACTGGGCAGAACTTTAGGAGGTGTAAAATGGAGCAGCTCTTCCCTAGCAGATATTGTGTAGCCTCGTTCCGAGCCTTTCTCAACCCTCACCGGCAAGACTTTTTTCCATTCAATGGAACTCATTCAATCCTTACTGTATTTTACAGTGTGCATTAAATGAGTTGCATTAGAAAACTCAATGGTTGTTAGCTGTTAACACATTTAGAGAATTAAATCAAGCTTAAAACCATCGCGACAGCATTTGACACAAATCTCAAAGGCAAATCTTAATACAAATCTCTCTCATATACCCAAAGAGATAATAAAGCACTACAGAACAGAGTAGAAGAGGGAGTGTGTGCCAATTTACTTACACTGACAAGGGCTTCTAACAAAGTTGTGCACCCCTCATAAATAGTGTTTTGCGTGCACCTCAGTAAACAGGGAGGCGGGGTGGAGATAAAAGCCTCTTCTCCAGGGAGTCAGTTGGCTGCAATTCACAAAACCACATGGGGTTGGAACGGACCTCTGGAGACCATCTAGTCCAACCCACCTGCCAAAGGAGGTCCACCCAGAGGAGGTTGCACAGGAACGTGTCCAGGCTGGTTTTGAATGCCTCCAGTGACAGTGACTCCACCACCTCCCTGTGCAGCCTGTTCCAGTGCTCTGCCACTCTCAAAGCAAAGAAGTTCCTCCTTGTGTTTAGGTGGAACTTCTTCTGTTCAAGTTTGTGCCCATTTCCTCTTGTCCTGTCGCTGGGCACCACTGAAAAAAGACTGACCCCATCCTCTTGACACCCACCTTTTAAGTATTTATAGGCATTGATCAGATCCCCCCTCAGCCTTCCCTTCTCCAGACTAAAAAGACCCAAGTCCCTCAGCCTTTCCTAGTAAAAGAGATGGTCTAGGCCCCTAATGATCTTTGTAGCCCTCTGCTATACCCTCTCCAGCAGTTTCCTGTCCTCCTTGAATTGGGGAGTCCAGAACCAGGCACAGTACTTCCAATGGGGCCTCACCAGGGCAGAGTTTAGGGGCAGGATAACCTCCCCCAACCTGCATTCCAAGGATGGCTTTCTCTTCATTTCACCCCAGATCAGCAGGGACCAACTGAGGTGCTCTGCACATCTAGAATCCTCATCTGCAGGTGGTCTGGATCTATGGATGGTGCAACGTAAACCCATGAAGCTCTAGCCACCTCTAGTCTAACTTTCAGAAGAAGCAAGTGCTGCCTGTGGGCTGACAGACTATTCAAAAAATGCCTGAGTAGCAAACCAGTTTAACAGAAGCGAAGGACTGGGGAGATCATAGATACGGAATGCAGGCAAAGCCCAGAATACGCACTCGGCTTCAACATATGATCAGCCACGTGTCCTGCCCACGTCCCTCCACCAGCAGCACCTACCTCAGGCTTGATCTTTGCTTCTCCTGAAACATACACTCGGGGAAGAATATTTATTCCTTACAGCCCCAGCATACGCAGGTGTCTCCCTCAAACCCCATCAGATCAATTCTTATAGTCACACTATCTCAAAATTTCCCTCCATTGGTTCCTGCTATGCAAGGGAGGCATAACCCCTAGAAGTGGGGCCTGAACCTCTGAGTCTTACACAGTCCAGACAGGTACAACTTAGTTCTTCCCTTTCAGGTTCCCTCACAGCTTTCAGCTTACTGTCTTCTCTTGGTCCAAGTGAGTTTATAGACACATTCTTTACTAGCAGATCCATCTCCTTTTTTACCACTGGTATGACTAACGAAGTGACAGAGTACTAAGAAACTTCGCAAGAGTGGTCGGCGTTCTCCAAGCCAACGAGGATATACTTTGCTTCAAACAATTTGTTAAATTCTCAGAGAACATTAGGTGAAGAGGGGAGGAAAATAAGAAAGATGCGAGTTATCTTGCTACAATTTGCGTCTTCATCGTGGGAGTATCAATTATGTCTTTGTTTCTAGATCTGTGCATTCTTTTTTTGTAACCTGGACCATTATTAGAGCTTTACAAAAGAAAAAAGTAAACCATAACACTTTACACAACATAAGCCATGATCCAGTAGATGAATTTAGGTCTCTGGGATCCATGCAAGCACTTGCTACAAATTTCACAGCCTAACACTGCCAGAAGCACAATTGTCTTTCTGACAAAAATCATTCTCCTGGGTGAAAACAAGACATCATGCAATAATTTATTTTTTTTTATCTCCTTATTAAAAAAAAATCTATAAAACAAATAATGTAAGATTTCTTTAAATGGAGTTTCAGAAATTGTTCATTCTGATTATTTTAAAAATCTTTAAGTTCCAATTACAACTAGGGCAGGAACTTTGCAATAATAACATTATGTAGGAAACAAGGATTCAAACAAAGCATTAGTTACAACTGATAATTGCTGCAAGTCATTTCTTTTCACAGCCAACCTTTCACCATTGTGTTCCTAATGTCTAAAATCACAGGAAACAAAGCTTATTTTGCATATTTTAAACAGGCAGACTAGAGCAAGGAAACCACAGCCCCACACACACTGAACAACAATGTGCCAGCTACCAAGTTTTGGGAGGAGATGGGGTAGAGAGTTGCTCTGGAATACTAGACCAAACCAGAGGAGATCACATGCAAGGGTCCACAGAAGTAAATTGTTATTCTATACACACCAGTTATCACTGGGTCAGCAACTGGCAGCTTCCCGAAACGCAATTCTGCTGTTTACACTGCTTCAGAGGAGGGACTCAGAGCTGAAACCTCCCACCTGTGGTCACACTGCACCTCCTCCAGAGGCCTCCACCCTCTGTGCTGAGCATAGGCATCTCATTTTTCCCATAGCCACTTGCAGAAGCCCCCGACAAGGGCTCTTTGGGGGTTCAGTCTCCCCCAGTTTGTCTGGGGCACAGACACCCATTATCCCACCACCTAACCCCAAATAAAAGGCCACAAGTTATCACCACAAGACACTGGTAGACACCAGAGCAAGAGTGCATGAGAGTTTCACATCAGCATCTGGAGCTCTGGAAGCTACAGTCCTTAGTTGGGTTTGGCAGCCTTAGGGAGAGCCCCGCAGCTCCCATGAGTCCCGCAACTCCATCCCAAAATGTTTACATGGATCAAGAACTTCCTCACTACCCCTCATAGAGCCTAAATGCAAGTTTAGGCAGGCAAACTGCTGCCAGAGAACGGCAGTCTCACGAGCTGCAATCAAGTCCCTCTGCCACCTCCACACTATCTGGCTGAAGGTCTGTACCTCCTTCTTGTTGGTATGAGGCCCACGGGGAGTTATTTTGTAAGTCCCAGCTTTGAGACTCCAACTCACGATACCAGATATACACATCAGTGTCCTTATACTACTGAGAACAACAGAAAAAGTACTTTGCTGTGGGCCAGGCCTGTTGATCTCCCACACGTAGGTGAGAGACAAGAAAGACAACAAACTGGATGGCCTACATCCCTTGTCCTTCGTATTGCACACCATTACTCCTGGCCACCTGTTACTTGTGCAACCCACTCTCTGCTTACTGCACATGGGTATGAAAACATAAGCAATACACACACATATACATGGGTGAGGAAGATCAATTTTGCTTAGAATAAGGTCACTTACCCCCTCATAAAAAGCCTTCATTTCCTACACGCAGATCTCGTATGAACCCTTCTCCAAGACCGCTTTCCCACCTTCCACATCCAACAGCCTGCCCTCAGCACACCCCAAGCAGCTTCCCAATCCTGCAAAAAGACCTCCACCTACTGCTCACTTGTGCCCTGGGAGTTCCCTCCTAGAGCAGCTGTGCCTAATTGGCAATTTAGGCAAGCTGAGGAAGCTGACTGCTTTTAACCCTTTCCAGGCTGCTACAGGGGGATGCTCATACCTCCACACGGGTTACTATGTGCCAAACTAGGGCTGTTACTGTAATTGCATTGCAATGTGGGCTGCTGTGATTGCTGGGGTAAAGCAAACAAAAGGCAGGAGAACCTTTCTGTGGGGTGGTGAGGCTGGTACCGTACTCAGCTCCACACCTCCCATTTCTTTAAAGTATGTTGCAAAATGAAGGGAATGCAAAGAACTGTTGTGACGTGATTCAAGGGCTGCAGTAAATTCCCCACAGAGAAAGACTTCAGGAGGTAGTTTGTTTATTTTGCCAACAAAGAGCCTGAGAGGAGCATTGACTACAGTAAGCAGCAGCTGTCTGCATGAAAACAAAAAAAACAATCATCAGTATTAATGATCTCTGTAATCCAGAAGTATAAAAAAATTCAAGTGAGAAGGGTCATGTTTTAACTTTGTATGATCTACAGCTTTCATTGCAGGGAAATAAATCATCAAAAGCAACCTAATTAAATAAGTTTATAATGCAAAGGGATTATAAAATGCTATATAATTAGTAAATAAAATGATACATTTAAGTTCGGTCTTACAGCCTGTGTCTATAAGCAAATTGAGTTAATTTTTTTTTTAAAAACCCACCTAAATCCCTATAACAAATTTTCTAGGATAAGTTTAATAAAATATTCAGCAACTATCACAAACGTGATAAATTTTGGATTAAGAAATGCATGTGGTTGGTGAGTGTCAGCATTCTGGCATTGTTACAAATAGTGGCCAATTTATTTTAAACTTATAAATCCTTAGTAGATTATTTAATATTAGCAGTAAAGAACTCTAGGCAGAGAAATGATGGCTGCAATTTTATTAAAATAACACTCTTGTAGATTGCTTCAGTAAATCTAGAAGATCATCAAGATAAATGAAGAAATTAATTAAAAAACCACAAAGGCTATATCCCCAGTGATTCTAGTTATTGTGCAAAGAAGTGGTGGTGCTTAAATAAAAAAGCCCACAAGTTGAAGGATTCAGTACAGTTTATCGTGAAATATTCCCCTTTATTCAGATTCTTATCCCAGGAGCAGTCATTTCAGGGGTTATCAGTTTCATGTGATCCCATTCTTTTACTACACAAGTATCAGCAATTATTATAAAATGAACATTTACCAAAGTTGCAGACATTGATATTTGAGACTGAAAAAAGAAACAATATATTTAATGAAAGGAAGATTGAAGTAGTTCAGATCACCTTGCATGGTAATAATAAAAAAAAAAATATCTTAGGAATAACAGCTGCACCCATACTAGTACAGGTTGATATTTCCTATATTGGGATACTTTTTCAGTGTTAGAATTGTGTTAGAGCAACAGTGTCAGTTTGTGAAGTCTAATAACAAAATACATGAATATAATAATTCTTTTTTTTGTGCATGAAGCCTCACGAACCAGACTATATCACCTTACTTCCTTTTTCTATAAGTGTCTGTTATGATTTTGTACGGTACCAGCCTCACCACCCCACAGAAAGGTTCTCCTGCCTTTTGTTTGCTTTACCCCAGCAATCACAGCAGCCCACATTGCAATGCAATTACAGTAACAGCCCTAGTTTGGCACATAGTAACCCGTGTGGAGGTATGAGCATCCCCCTGTAGCAGCCTGGAAAGGGTTAAAAGCAGTCAGCTTCCTCAGCTTGCCTAAATTGCCAATTAGGCACAGCTGCTCTAGGAGGGAACTCCCAGGGCACAAGTGAGCAGTAGGTGGAGGTCTTTTTGCAGGATTGGGAAGCTGCTTGGGGTGTGCTGAGGGCAGGCTGTTGGATGTGGAAGGTGGGAAAGCGGTCTTGGAGAAGGGTTCATACGAGATCTGCGTGTAGGAAATGAAGGCTTTTTATGAGGGGGTAAGTGACCTTATTCTAAGCAAAATTGATCTTCCTCACCCATGTATATGTGTGTGTATTGCTTATGTTTTCATACCCATGTGCAGTAAGCAGAGAGTGGGTTGCACAAGTAACAGGTGGCCAGGAGTAATGGTGTGCAATACGAAGGACAAGGGATGTAGGCCATCCAGTTTGTTGTCTTTCTTGTCTCTCACCTACGTGTGGCCAACAGGCCTGGCCCACAGCAAAGTACTTTTTCTGTTGTTCTCAGTAGTATAAGGACACTGATGTGTATATCTGATATCGTGAGTTGGAGTCTCAAAGCTGGGACTTACAAAATAACTCCCCGTGGGCCTCATACCAACAAGAAGGAGGTACAGACCTTCAGCCAGATAGTGTGGAGGTGGCAGAGGGACTTGATTGCAGCTCGTGAGACTGCCGTTCTCTGGCAGCAGTTTGCCTGCCTAAACTTGCATTTAGGCTCTATGAGGGGTAGTGAGGAAGTTCTTGATCCATGTAAACATTTTGGGATGGAGTTGCGGGACTCATGGGAGCTGCGGGGCTCTCCCTAAGGCTGCCAAACCCAACTAAGGACTATAGCTTCCAGAGCTCCAGATGCTGATGTGAAACTCTCATGCACTCTTGCTCTGGTGTCTACCAGTGTCTTGTGGTGATAACTTGTGGCCTTTTATTTGGGGTTAGGTGGTGGGATAATGGGTGTCTGTGCCCCAGACAAACTGGGGGAGACTGAACCCCCAAAGAGCCCTTGTCGGGGGCTTCTGCAAGTGGCTATGGGAAAAATGAGATGCCTATGCTCAGCACAGAGGGTGGAGGCCTCTGGAGGAGGTGCAGTGTGACCACAGGTGGGAGGTTTCAGCTCTGAGTCCCTCCTCTGAAGCAGTGTAAACAGCAGAATTGCGTTTCGGGAAGCTGCCAGTTGCTGACCCAGCAACTCGGAACGAGGCTGGCGGCGCCGCCAGGCTCGGAACGAGGCTTAAATAATAACAAATAACTAATAACAAAATACATGAATATAATAATTCTTTTTTTTGTGCATGAAGCCTCACGAACCAGACTGTATCACCTTACTTCCTTTTTCTATAAGTGTCTGTTATGATTTTGTAACAAATACATATGTTGGCCCACAAATGGGACTACAATATTTATCTAGACTTTTAAATACTCTGCTTTGAATTTTGGCTTTGATACTAACTCTGAAAATTTCTGGCATTTGTTCAACTTATGTTTGACATTTAACAGCCATATTGCAATTACTCCATGTGCACGTACTCACTTGCCCCTCATGTAACTTACTGCTCTTTCACTGGAACTCAAACTAAGTCTTGTTTCATCTCAGCTGAGGAGGCTACGAGCATGCACACACATGGTCACAATTGCCACAGCTGCTCTCATATATCCTGAATTTATAAGCCATTGAAGTGTCTGTTTGAGCCTTCTTTAGGCTAATGAAGGATTATGCCTGATGCCAAGAAAAAGCACAATATCTTCATTATATAATACTTGCTTACTGAAATAGAAATTAAATCAAAGGATGAGTTACGTGACTACATGGGTCATCAGTCATGTTCCTTGTTACTGTTTGCTTTCTAATTCAAATATATAAAACATTTTTCATGGAATGGTCTATAGAAAATATCTTATTTGAATCTTCATAGAACGGTTTGAATTGGAAGGGACCTTAAAGATCATCTAGTTCCAGCCCCCTGCCACGGGCAGGGACACTTCCCACCAGACCGGGTTGCTCAAAGCCCCATCCAGCCTGGCCTTGAATCTTATAAAGGTCTCAGTCACTGAAGTCTAAAGGCTTGCTAGACTCAATCTACCTCAAACTGCCTAAAGTTGCCTGATCTTATAAGGTGGAGCTCACTGGGCCTAGTTGGTGACAAACCACACAGATACCGTTTACAGAAAACTGAAAGTCATGTTTGATTACTTGGCACCCTTACAACATCAAAATTACATGAACCAGCTTTTCTCCATCTTTCCATAAACTTAGGGAAGAGAAAATAGAAGAAAATTCCAATAAGCTAATAAAAACTAGTGATAAGCTAATAAAAGAAAACCTCAAGTTGTGTTTCTTGTAACTCATAAAATCTGTGTGCTGCTATCCACGGTCAGAGGACACCCCACCTAATCTGCCCATCATTCCTGCTCTCCAGTTTTAACCTCCTGACTAAAAGCTGGGTGAATGTGTTAATGTGATAAAACATGCCAAGCAGAAAAGTTTATTACCTCAGTTGTGTGGTTTCCATGCTGAAACTGGCTTGAGTCTGGTTTACCTGGTGCATAGGTTGGAAAATGAAGTATTAAATTTCCATATTGTAGCATTTTCATGAAAATAAAAAGTAGCTTCTGTATTTTTGCAGAAATCCTTTTAATGTCATGGTCTGCTTTACTAATGTAGTGTTCGTTAGAGATGTGTGAACTTGTGGGGAAACTTAGGTATTCTCTTGTGTGACTGAAGGAAGAAAAAGGTTTTTCATAAGCCCAGAAATACTGTATAGAGTCAACAGAGAAATTTTAAGTGAAAAACTAATCATGAAAAAATTGAAACTGATAGATTTAGGAAAAAAAAAATTTTTTTAATGATATGGAAACTATGAGAATTTTCATAAGAATTATAAATACAGTCCAGCTTACTGACAACGTACAACTAATTTATTTTGGAGAATTTTGTTGTCTGCATTTTTCTCCACGAATGCACATGGGATGATAACCTATAACCAGTGCTAGAGATGCTGCAGGCATTTGATCTCCAATTCTGAATCTGTAATATAAACTATGGCATTATTGTTATATTGCTGCAGCTTCATGTTATGAATATAGACAACTATTCCTGTTGGAAGTGCTTCAATTTAATGGATGTTTTCATATCCCACTAGATTACTTTCTGCTTTTTTTTTTCTGATTGTATAATCTGCATTTAGATTATATGTGTGTCCTGTCTCCCCCCACCCTTTTTTTTTTTTTCTCCTTTAAAGAATGTATTTTAAGCCATAATAATATTTTTCCCCTGGAAGGCAGGTGTCTTATTTTCTGGCAGTTAACTATTTGTAGCTTTTAGTATGTATCCAGGCAATGTAGATAAAAAGTTGATACTGAAATGTTTTACTTGACCTATATTGGTCACACATAATGGCTTTTGTTAAATGTTTAATTATGAACTAGAAAAAAATAATACAGACAAGATCAAACTAAGTTCAAAACTATATTGGATTGTCAAATACTGAATGTATTTGCCCTGTAGTAAAGCTAGTTTTCTACAAATTGGAGTGTAACTGGGTCCTTGATCTGCCGAATGGAATTTTCTCTATAAGGACTTCTTTGTCCAGGTTATTCTCCTGCTTGTATTTTAAGCATATATACTGCACTTCCCCCCTCGCTAGTTTAGCCGTTGTCACTTTGTAAAATCCTCTCTAATGGCACTTGTCCTTTTTCAGCTTGACAGGCGGCCTTCCTTTCCTGGTGCCCTTTGCATGCTTGGAATACTGATAGATGAGATGTAATTTACCTGGTATATACAGGTGTACACAGGAGAGAAAAATCTAACTTGTTACAATTGTTATTGATATTAAAGGCTGCAAAGGTCTCCAGTCGTTAAAGAGGATGCTTCAAAAAGCTGCAGCAAGCTAATGTCTCAAGACTTGACCCTTCATTTAGAATCTCTCAGCAGAGATACGTGCCCATGCTGTTATTCAGTGCAGACATTTTATCACATTTTATATTTTGGTAAGAGAAAGGTATAACTTTCTGGATTGAAGATGCCTAGAATTTTATCTGTAACTCTTTTGGCTTTGTTATTCAAAAACATCTCAGTGACGTAGGTATCTTAAGTCCTAATGAAAGTCAGTGAAATTTAGATAAATGGATTTTAGGGACAAGATTAGAAGCATTTACTGAGAATTTCACCATGCCACTCTCCATGGAATCTTAATTAGTAACTGAGATTACAACATGCCTCTAACTTTTTTTTGAGCTATAATAATTGTGTTTGAAAGATAACAGTCTTGATAACAGTCAGCTGGGTACCCAGGACATACGAGTGAGAACCTTACTATTTATTTTTTATTCAATCCTCTTACTGTGCCTCTGGAAATCTCCATCACTCGCTTTGGCTGGCATTCTTCTAATTTAATAGACTATGCTTGTCAAGATTGTATATCAAACACTGCAGACAATCAGCTAAGTCCTTAGTCATCTGTCAAATAATGGGGTCTTAGGTGCACTGAGAATAAGTTGGCAAAGTAGGGTGTGTTGCATTCTGAAGTTTAAACTGGAGCCCTGTTTACTCGTAATACAAAAAGAGCATTAAGAGATTGATAGTCTGTTTGAAATTCCTTTGAAAATATATCCCAGACTGGATCTTTTTTACTGCTTGTCTCTTGTGAGACACTTCTTTAAAAAAAGCCATTCTTTTAGATCCACACTGCTATAAAACCAGAAAACTGTCAGAGCCCTGCTGATCCAATTACAACTTTAAAACTTTTAAGCTTTTGATTTACAGTAAGCTCATTCCAGTTAAATACAAAGGAATCTTTTTCTTAAACTCTACATTGTTTAACAGTGTATTTCACAGTATATTTCACCTCTTTTTCCCTTCACATATGGAAAATGCTCCATAGAATTATAAAGTGGTTTGGTTTGGAAAGGACCTTTAAAGATCATCTAGTTCCAAACTAGAATATTTCAATTTCCTAACCTAATTAGAGCTGGACTATGAGCCATGTCCTTCTCTTGAGATTGCCAGTGTTCTACTGTAAGATAAAAGACGGTTTCTGTTTGTTTGTATTTAGTGTTTTTTTCATTTTGTTATGTGAAACCATCAGTAAGAAACTAGGAAAGACCATGTAGGACTGTGTAGTGCAACAGACCAACTTTGCAGTAGGTGGTCTGAATGTTTCCTTAGGTTGTATTTTGTATAACGCAACTTTTAGACAAAACGTTTAAGATAGTTTAGGCTTGTGCTGCTGTAACTGTACTATGTCATTAATCTCTCTTATTAGGCTGTCTAGGATTCTCTTAAATAACAGAATTCCCTGGATCCCCAGTTGTGCATTCAGAGCTTTCTTGCTAAGATATACAAGAGAGGAGAATGATAGGAAGTTGGATTTTCCAGTTTTTCCCAACACACAGTTACTTTCTGAAGCGATGTCATTTTTAGATGCTGAAGTATTTTTCTGTTTAACTGTTAAGACGGTTATTTCCAGTCTTTGAGAAGATGTTCTGTGAGGGCACAGTGCTGAAAACAGTTATGCATATGAATAAACTGTCTTGCAATCGATTTAGTACAAAGCAAATGAAATCAATAGGACTACTCATGTGAATTTCTTTACTCATATTCGCGAGTTTTTACCAGATCAAGGCTATACTTTGCTCAGTGTCACAGGAGTTGCTTTCTTCCCTAGGCTTGAGCTGCGGCAGTTGGTTGATCTGTGAAAGTTACTGCTGAGAAAGACAGTGCACGCTTAGGAATGCGCAGCTTTTGATTCCTGAATTTAGGAGATGGAAACCCTATAAAACATTGTGTCATTAAAATAAGAAGGTAGATTTCTTAATTCTCAATTTTTCCTGAGGTTCAGGTTGGATCGCAGTAAATGTTCCTCATTATCTCTCAGATATATTGGATTTTAAATTCTTTATGCTAGGTTAGTGGCAGGTACTTGTTCTGCTTCTTCCCTATCATTTAAAAGCTCTAGCTCAGTAAATCACAGTCTATCCCTTTCTTTCTGCAATATAGTTTTTAGTATTCAGATTGTAAACTCTAAATTCCTTTAAGATATAAACAAAGTAAAAATGGCTGTGTTTATGAAGTAACGGAGGAGCATTCTCATAAAATATATACCTGCTGTTTAAATGTTTTAGATATAAATGACAGCATGGATTTTTTGTTTAAAATGTAATGTACTTTAAAGCATCTACTCAATTTTTCTTAAATAATGATATTGTTCTCAAAAGAAACATTCAGAAAAATACTATTTACTGTATCTCATTTATGTAGATAAATTTAGTGAATTATTCCCATTGGATGACAATGGCTACTTTACATCTATAGAGTGGTAAAGCTTGACATGAATGATAAAGTTCAGTAAGAGGAGTCTGAAGTGACAATTCCCCTGAGCACTAATGAGACCTTCAATGAAAGCTGTGTTTGTGCTAATCAGTTCGGTGATTGCAGAGAAGTTTGCTGAATAATCATCTCTGAATCTCAAGAGCAATTCTAAAGCATAGTAAAAACGTTCACATGACTTATGCATTGTTTGTATTGATACTCATCAGTGGTTATTTTCATAAGTTAGACACATCACAGAGGGAACATTTCCAAGCCTACTCTTTTGTGGGAGTAGTCATGTCATATTTTAGGCAGAATTCCCACAAAGCCCAGAGGATTGTGTGTAATGACACACTTGGAACTAAAGGCAGAAATGACAAAATTTCTTCATATTGTAAGAAATTTTGCTGTTTTGACACTGTTAGTCCTTCCAGTGTGTGTAGGGCTAAGAATATACATTACACAGTTGTGTGATAGGTGCAGATCAGTTTGACAGCTCTCTAATCTTTATCTCCAAGAAACGTGACTGTTGAGTAACTCTGCAAGTTCATTTCTCTAGAGAGTATCTTCAATTCCGTTAACATCATCTCTTCCACCCATATCTGTCTTTGGCTTACACAGTAAAAAAAAAAAAAAAAAAAGGTTGTTGCATTTTCCTCCCTTCACCACCGTCTCCTGGTTCTGCTTCTCTTGGTTGTACAATTTTCCGAATGATGTTGCCTGTGCACTTCAAAAACTTAGTGGTCTCATTGCTTTTATTTTCCACTGGAACTCTTTCTGTTTATATTCCTTTTAAGATACAGTTGTAAAACGCCTTTGTACCTGTGATCTCTTTCAATAGATCTTGTTATGGCCATTATTGCTATTGTTATTTGTATCTCATTAGTAATTCCAAACAACTCAGCTGAAGTGCATACCCTGTTGTGTTTCTCATTGTGCCTAAATGTAGTGGAAGTAAGGCAGTTTGTAAGGCAGTTCAAGTGGAGTGGGAGTACAAATGGAGACAGCTAAAGTGATGGTCCTCATGGTCCTACCACTGAACACAGGATGGAGATTGAAGAGTCCCGAGACATCTGTGTGCACTGCAGCCTAGTTTGTCGTTTTCTATTGACTTGTCTGCTCTTTTGACTAATGTGACAACCATTTCTTCACTGTGCTCTCCCACAAATGTGCCTTTCCTGTAAAACCCTATTCCTCTGAAGACTCTGCCATCTGGAACAGCCTTTCTGAATCTCTCTGCCTCATTGACTTGCTGTGTCTTTTAAAATCTCATTGGAAAGCAGTCTTCTCTCTTGTCTGAATTTCTTAATACTGTATTTCATTTCTTCCATTATAAGCTATTTAATTTAGTGATTACATTATTTTAACCTGTAAGGCACTTTAGAATACTATTTGGAAGAAAAATGTCCTATGTTATAATTCTATGTTATATTGTACACTTTACAGAAAAAAAACCCCACGTTTTAAGTTATTGATCACAATTAGTTGGGTTTTTTTTACTAGTATTTGAGTAAGTGTTGTCTACTAGTAAAAGTGCAAGTAAAATTGGTCTTTTGAAGGTGGCTAGGACAGGAAAATTGGATGACTGGGACACAGTCATTTGTGCTTACTGCAAGTCACATGTGAAAGTAAATGATTTGTTTTCGAGTATATATTTTTCTTGTCAGGGATAACTGTCCCATAAGTGACAGTGGTAAAAACTGAATTATTATGTGAAATTCAGACCAAAGGAGGCCAAGACTTGTTGATGAGGAAAGAGACTTTTGTAATTCTTGACTCCATACTATCTGATTCGTTATTGTTTATATGGACTTAAATGCTACCGGATCTGAGACCACAAGTTGTAAGGCTTGATACTACTACCAGTGTCTGATTACCTTTTAATCAAGAGAAACTTTTTTCAATTGCAAATACATAAGTCTGGTAGAAGAAAGGTAGGTCATCAAAGACCCAGTTATATGGCAGGATCACAGCAATAGATGTGGTGGAAGTCCCATATACAAGAGTGCAGCTCAAGAGAAACCAGCAGTTGGAGATTGGCAGTAAAGAGATGTCAAATCTGTGACTGTCTTTTCCATCAGTTGTCACCCAGAAAGCTGAAGGGCAGAACTAAATTACCTTTCCTTAGAGACTCATCCATTAATGATGTTAATGACTGTCAGTTGTGTTCAATTTGATAGTTATCATCAGAAATGATTGATTGTATCCATGCTGCACATGGATATAGTTAGCAAAACGTCCCTGTACTTTAGTTATCCCTAAAAGATTTTAACTTATTAGCATTATATTTGGATGGTGAATACTCTCTTGTTGATGCTGTACATATTGCTCTTATACATCATGCTGATTCTTAGTTGACATGTGTGGTGGGAATATGGGACTCTGCTGTGAAGAGAAGGCAATTTAAAAATCTACATTAGTTGGTTTGCTGCCTCTCTCTGAAGCTGGCGTTGTTTACCAGCTTGAGGTCCATGCCTCAATTTGTGGAAAATGGGCTACTGGCTTCCTCAAACCTTTCATAAGACCTATTGCCACAAAAGCTTCCAGCTCAGGAGAACCCGTGCCTATAAAGAAAGAAAGAAAGAGATACTTGAGCATTAGTGTTAGGTTGGATGCTATAGTTTGTCTGGCACATCTGTACAGGGCTGGCAGATATGACTGAAGACCCACAAGAGTATGCTCTTCCTCTGGAGTGGAGAGGACAGCCTAGTGACAGCTAAGCAGGCAGCTCCAGCACGTTTACAGCACTGGTAATTTGTGTGTAGGTACCTGAGTCGCTCCTCAGATTGCTCTCTTGGGAATCTGTACGCATCCCTTTATTACTGGTTAAATCTTGGAAGCGCTTTGTCAGTGTGTCACTGCTTGGACTCAGTTAAGTAATATAACTACCTATTTATGTAAAATCTCGATTTCTCCCAAGTTCGGAGGGAGACAAATACATAGATTCTGGGTTGGGCTATTGCATGGTGAGACACTTGAGGCAGAAAGCTTGGGTTCAGATTCATTTCCTTATCCAAACTTCTTTGAAGCTTCAGGTCTGGGATTGGGACTCATTATTGTAATGCATTACGTTAATGGTATAGATGAAATTCAATCTTCTTTATAAGAAAACTTTGACATGATATATTAACCATCAGATTAGAAGTAGACTGACTAATTATCATTTAATGCAATTGAATGCCAGGGTTTGTCATTTGATGAGGCTGGATGGGTGGGGAATATAAATCTGTTAGTACCGATATCGTTATGAACTTCAGATGGAAGGAAGATTAAAATTCTGTGGATGCAATATTTATTCATGGTCATTATTCACAGAGTGACATACCACAATGTCATAAAAATGCTAGCACCTACCTTTTAATTCATATATAGTTTTAGGAAAAAACTCCCAATCAGAGTTTATATGGACCTACATGCTGTTATTCCTTAACAGCGCTTCATGGGAAAACATGTCTGTAGATCTCTATATTTACCTGAAATAATTCTGCACACGGGTAGTAGTTCTTTCATGTAAGAGCGTAAAGAATGACAAAGGAATATACCCTCTGAGTCATTAAATCTAAATCCTTGCTATCAGAGAGAAATTTAGCCCAAACTCATCAGTCCGCTCTTCTGTTTCTCAGGTGGTTCTCTGGCCATCTATATTTTTTTTTCGCTTATCCTCATCTAGACTACTTTAAAGATTAATTTCTAGCATGAAAATTAATCAGGTATTTTACTGGAGTCCAGATAGCTTACATTTATCTCATTTTCCCTTCCAAAAAAATAGTTCTCTTGGGGTGTGGCGGAGGGGGGGGAAAGCCAGTAGGTCAGTATCACTAATCTTTCCTTGGAAACCTAGGCTCCATTGGATCCTGTTTTTTCATTTCCTTTCTAGGTCTTTGTTTCCAAAGGATGTTTAAAATCTTACATGTACTAAAGCTGCAAGAATAGGTCTATGATTGCACTCATCACTTATTTCTCAATTAAAAAAAATATGAAATGATTTCACTGCTCTCTAGTCACTTGGAGAGTGTTTTTCTTAGAACAGTATGTATGAACCTCTCTGCTTATCTATGTGAAATTCATATTTAATTATGCAGCATTTAGTATAGAGGAAATATTTTAGGATAATAATGTATAATATTATACAACATATATTATGCACCTGGAATAATGTAAATCATACTTCTACTGTGGGCTATATATACAGATCTTCATAGGCACACATCTCTTTTGGAAGGGAGAGCAACAGTTTAAAGCCAGCTCCAAGCATTTTAATGAAACACTGAATATTTCAGCAAATATCTCATAATTTTGAGACAGTCTTAGTGAATGATAAAGGAATACCATTTAAAAGATTTGAAAATGTTTAAATGTATAATCTGCTAAATTTTTAACCTAGAAATTATTTACTTCAAAGAGAAGGGAAGGTTTCAGAATGTAAGGGTTAGTCTTCAGCTCCTAATTAGGCATTAGATGGTTTTACCCTCTTTCCTTCTGACCCCCAATAGCTGCATCTCTGTGTGAATGAACTGAGGGGTGTCAGCAGGTTTGGCATCCTGCTAGTGTTGCAGCTGTCTTCAAATCTTGTGTGCTTCAGGCATCTATGAGCTTCAGAAAAACAGGTTTGGACTGTTTTCCCAATGATATAGTGCAAAAATGACTTAACTAAATATGTTTGCCATTGTTAACTTAGATACTTCCAGACCTGAATAACCTTCTCTGTCACCAGAGGACTTACTGCGGTATAGCAGCAAGAATATGAAATATGATGATGTGGGTTAACAACATGAAAGCTTATGCTTTTTGTCTGGTTAAAGGAGAAAAGTCTCTGAAAAAGGACTTCCAGGGCATAAGAACTGAAGCTATATTCTGTCAGGTGTGGTTTTCTGATCCATTCCTTCAGCAAAGAAAACTACTGAGGAAAAAAACCTTTATTCCCATGGAAAGAAGTGCATGATATAATATATTTAATTGTTATTTATTTTGTTGTAATAGTTTACATCTAGTAAACTGGCATTATCTATGCAGTATCTCTCCTCTTTCTCTAGCATAACAAAATTCCCACTGTCTTTGGCAACCGGATTGACTTTTTGTTTGGGCATAATGCCATGATTTCTTTTATATTCTGCAGTGACAGTTCCTACATGGGCTGATCCGTGTAGTTAAGTTATTACCAGAAAGATTTTAATGCAACTGTCCTTGCCGCCTTCAGCGTTGTCAAATTAGTACTATTTCTAAGCACAAAATGGGGACAAAGTAAGTTAAGAGCTATACACGTGACAAATTACAGGTGTGCTACAGATACTTTAAAATATCTATGAATTTAAATTAATCTTAGTTGTGTATAAATGCTAGAACCAAAAAGTCCCCTACAAAAGTGTTGTATAAAACAACAGTCTCTGAGTAACTAGCATGCTACAGGCATTTGCAAAAGGACATACAAATTTTACTGGAAAAACACCTCCTAGTTTTAATTTGGCAAAATTTTGCCAAAATCTTGCAAACGCTTTTCAATGGGGTCTATTTTTAGTAACTATCTGTATTTCTGGGCATCTCTCTCTAATCTCATGTGTACTATAATACCACCCAGTGGATTAGGTCCTGTCAAAAGAAAAAGAAAGGAAAAAATATTGTTATTCTCTGAGCACATGGAGACTTATATTTTTATAAGCCTTCCTTGAACAATTTAATTTCTGGTAATTAGAGTGGTTGCAATCTTTCAGATTAGAAGGGTTTAGTGTTTATTAAGAGGTTGCCTTCTGTGTTGCAAGATGGTTATCAGCATGGGTCCAATCCAGTATTACCAAAGACATAATATTCAGGGACATGGCTTTTTTTTTTTTTTCCTACCTCTTGCCTTTTTTAACCTGGAGGGAGAAATTAGATATGTAAAGGCTGCTGATCTTATTCATGCTCTGTTGATCACAGATTTCCTCTACAACTTAAATAAGTAGGTAGTGACATATTTTATGGCAATGCAGACCCAATCACCCCAAATCAGTATTCTACCTCTTTAATGAAACTCAGTGCAAGTTCTGGGAAGTATGCCAGGAGCGTGAGGGGATTTCACAAACTGGGGTGGGGGGAGGGCAAGGATTTAACAAAAAGGAAGGAGATGGCAGGTTACATGATGTAATCTCTTCTCATATCAATTTTGACATAGTGGAAAAATTGGGTGTATGAACTCAAGGTGCCCTCAGGCATCTTGACTTGCCAGTGGTACTTACTCAGCACATCACTGACCTTGGCATTTTTACAGAATCACATTTGTTCACAGATGAACTGCTCTTGAAGAGTTTATCCAAATACCAAGGCACAAAGGCACCTGAGTTCCTTACTCTTACTGACTTCCAAAGTTGATCAGAATTGACAGTGCTCCACAGAACATTTTGTTTTCAAGAGTCTGACATTTTACTTTGAAAACCCAGCAGGTAGGGAAATCCCACAACAGTTCTAGAACTTGCTGTCTAGTGTTATCTGACTTGTCTCAGGTGGCCTTTGGCAAGCAGAGAATTGATTGTTAGGCTCCCAGCTTTACAACTGGCTCCTTGTCCATAGGCAGTTTGTACTGATGTCTTCTCACAAAGTTTGGTAGGTTATTCAAATTCAACATATTTCTGAAGTTCTGAGATGGACATCTCTTTTAAAAATAAAATTTAAAAAAGGTTCCCACCTCTGAAGTTATCTCTGTAAAGAAACTTCTGCTAGTTTTTGTTCTTATACATTGTTTGGTGAGAAGATGGGGAAAGCAATATGGCCCCTGCTATGGATGAAGTAGTTTAGAAATGACAACTGTATATGCATAAATATTTTAGTGATATTCAAGTTAATAGTTGTAAATTTGTTTACATTTGGAATATCTGAACTTGTGGTTGTGCAATCAGGTGCTATTCTAAAATGCATTCAAAACTCTATTTTTAAAAGTAGGATGGATATTTTTCAAAGCCAGTTTTGTGTTTATATCTATAGTGTTTTAAAACCGTGGTACGTTACCTGATCACCCTGTAGGGAACTTCATCATTATGGGATTGTTACAACAACGTCTCTTTAGGTGAGATTTAAAAAATATATGAAGGTAGAGTTTACTATCTCATCACATTAAAAGCAGAGATTTATCATTTCAGAATCATAGAACCATAGAATGGTTTGGGTTGGAAGGGGCATTAAAGACCATCGAGTTCCAATCCCCATGCCATGGTCAGGGATGCTTTCCACTAGACCAGGCTGCTCAAAGCCCCATCCAACCTGGCCTTGGACACCTCCAGGGAAGATCCAAAACAAGTCAACATCCTGAAAATTTTTAAGAATTTTCCTTCCAGATTTAATTCCCAAGATTTTTTTCTTACTCTATATTATATTTCTTATGTTCTTAATAGTAAAGTATTACTTTTGATGGCTGGTTAGGATCTGAAAATACTGGATACGTATTATCTAGTACATTGATCTAAAAATATTAGATACTAAAATACATCAAGTGAATATTAGTGGCAAAATATTTCTTGGTGATGGTGTAAAACTGTATGTAAACACTAAATACTCCTTACTTCAATTCAGACCTTCTCAGTTGAGTAAAACTATCTCCTAATACAGAACAAGACAAGCAAGAGAATGGTGTGATGATCATCACTCACCTCTTGAGTTCTTTTAGACTCACGGTGGACATGGATCAGTCTTGTCTCTGTTGGTACCTGCAGGGTGAGTGCCATGAGGTCTGTAAGACTCATGGCAGTAACATGCTACCAAACCTCTGCTTTTTGTCATGAAGGTTGCTGTTGCTCTACAAGTGTGAGTTTTTCAGGATTTATGCAGGATTTCCCCTTCACCCCACAGTGGTCTGGGCTCTATATCTCTCAGATCTGCCAACACTGTTTTGCATTTCCTTTTCTTGTTCACTGTTTTCCCTAGTCACAAAGTCAGCCAAAGTACTAGATGGTGTTAAGCTTCTCATTAGTATTCAAGGGACTGTCTCAGCACTCACCTAGGGATTCAATTCCAGGCCAGGAGTCACTGACAATACATTTTCTACAGTCTCCTTTCTTGATACTCCCTTTGTTTCAATCAGCAGCTTCAAACTTCTCACATTTCTGTTCTTTGAATAATATTCCCAGCATCTTAAGCTTTTGCCATGCATAATGTCATTTTCCACTTGTCTATTGTTTTAGTATGAAAAAGTATTTCTTGCATAAAAAAAAAGTAGGCTTTTTTGCTAAGGAGTGAGTAAACTGCTTTTTGGGGGGAAAAAGAGTGTCAAGTTGAGCCAGCTGAAATCAAAGACAAGAATGAGCCATTTCAAGGTAGGGTGCAGAAAATGTAAATAACTTCTGCCATAAAGGAATGAAAGAGCTCACAGAAGGCTGTGATGCTTCTGGTCAGTCATCCGCTCTGCCGTATTTGGAATTTTGCAATGGACCTTTGTCAGATAAATATATATCTGCCTCTCCTTTTACCCAGACTAGCATCCTAAGACATAGGTTTAGGCTTCTAAAAAGTGTCCCTTCTTAACCAGCTGTTCATGGATTTTCTCTTGAGTATCTGTCACTGCTTTTTGAAATTGCCTCGAGTCTGCTCCTCCTTGCTCTCCCTTTAGATGGCAGGCCTGGAAGTGTGGCACAGTGAGCAGTGAGGGGCCAGTCCACCAGGGATGCTAAGGCCTATGCTGGATCCTGTCCAGAGGCTTAGTCTGACATCAGAAGGGCCTGGTCAGGAAGTAGGTAAATCTGAGAGACTGCCAGGTTCCTCCCAGCTGCAGAACTACGTCTTAGAGACCAGTATAGACAGAGATAAGTGTTCAGCTTTCACAATAATTGTCAAACTAAGTGGGAAATTGAGCTGCCTTTATGTAGCCAGTTGACTTTTATGATGATTTTTTTTTTTTTTAATATTGACAATGTCAAAGTCCTTTTTTCTGTTTTCTTCTGTGGAATTGATATAACTGTGGAATTTTTCTTACTAGGCTTACTAGTTTTTATGCATGATATCTGCCCAGATAAATGTGTTATTAAAAAACCCCACTTTATTCAATAGTAAGTAAATAATTCTTTATTGAGACAAGTGTCAGTAGAGAGATTCCTACATGGCATTCATTTAAAAAATTGTGAATTCCCTTCTGAGTAATGTCTGTGCACACATGTACTGTGTGCACCTGACTCACCTTGAGCACTGTGTTTGCTAATGAATTAAGAGGCCCGTTCATTAGAATGACATAATGCAAAGCAGAAAGTCTGTCTGACTGTGATGGGATCTGATCTTCACCTCTGTGTTATGGAAGCTGTGGCTTTGCTAACCCTCTGTAGTATTTAATTGCTGTTGTTGTTCTTTGGTTATCTGAAATCTGTTCATTACTGCTGGGTCCTTTTTAGAATAACTTCAGAGAATTATTCATTACTGATAAATTCCTGAAAACGTTGCAAATTTGAAGTACAGAAGTTGAGGACTGAAGATTTTATGTTTGCAGAGCATGCAAGCTTTGAGTAAGGATCATGTAAACAGAAACATTAACAAGTTTTCTTCTGTGTATATGGCCATTGAATGTTTAAATAACTGGCAGAAGTATTTACTCTTTTATTTTCAATAGTATATTCCCAGCCTTAACCTTTACTGTTCACTTTTCTTAAAAAAAAGGAAATAAAAAGATTTATTACAATAATATCTCCTGCTAAGTATATCTGGAGACTCAGTGCATTACAAAAAAGCAGAATTTATTTTAAGGAACTTTCTCTGTAAGTCGTCTGTCTTTCCTGTGGGTCTGATGCTTTCAAAGCTTAGGAATGTAGGGACTATACTGATATTATCAGTTCAGATACTAGTAAGTTAGAGCATCTGTTCTGTGTTATCAGGCACAACCTGAAAGAAAAAAAATAATCCACATTTTATTTTCTCCAAATCTAATTGGAAATACCTCCAGATTCTGTGATAAATTCTGCTGGGCTATGTCCATGAATCAAATCCATTTTGGCTTCATGGTGTGGTACAGGGAATGATTATGGATCTCGCTAAACTCCTCATTACTCTATTACCCTTTTAAGGAGTCTGTGCTGAGCTACAGAGCTACCAGACGTGCCGTTCAGTGCAATCCCTCTTCATCCCCAAGAAACGTGGCTTATGAGGATATTTGTTATGCAGGGCGCTCTAGAGCGGTATCAGCCTAGAAGCTGCCAGAAGATACATCTAAAAAACCACCTCAAAACCAACCAAACAGAAAGGATGAAGGGCATGAGGGCATGTTCAGATTGCCTTTGACAACAGGAATAAATAGCTGTACCTTACTAAGAGTGGTCAGTAATTATCTGCAGGAGTCATTCACCTTTGCTGTGGGAAGCTACTTGCCTAACTTTGTGGTCCTAATGACTTCTGTGTCTTATCCACTGTTCTTTCACAAAATGTCTATTGGTAAATGGTGCAGTTTACCCTAAGACTCAATAATAAGCAAAGGACAATGTTTTTTGGCACTCTTTGACACATGGACTACATCAGGAAATGTGGACACAGCGCTCTTTTCTGGATAGTATATCTACGTAGGGATTGATGCATCAGGCAACTGATGAACTAACAGTAGTTAAATCACAAAAAAATATATTATGAAAAAGCTAAGATGGTGAGGCAGCTTGGAACAACAAAGGACCAAGTGACCTGAGGACCTGAAAAAGAAGTGAACCCACCTAAATTCTGGAGCTGCTAGAAATAATGGTGAGTAGTTGCAGAAAAAGCTAGCAAGTCCTAGTTATTCTGGCAGTTATTGTAAAACTCTGACTTCTAACTTTTTATCGTGTCAGAAGGAAAGCTGGCCAATCTATCCTCATTTTTTCCTCCACACCAGTACTTCTGTTTCCTCTAAGAATTTTCTCCAGCTGGGGCTCTTGCAACCTCCTCTTTTTTCACCCATCTAACTTTTTTTTTTCTTGTTTTTAAAGCACCTTCCTTGTCTTCAGTTCAGAACTACCTCCTCCCTTGCACGTGTACAGAAACCACAGGCGACAGCTCTGTTCCACCCAGAGTCAGGTAGCCCTCATTTATTATTCCTAGGACTCTTGGTCCTTTTCTTGTTGGCTGTTCCTGGCCACCTTGGCCCTTTCTTGGTTTCTGATCTTAGTTGTGTTGATAAGGCAGTTTCACACTCTTGGGAATGAAAGCTAGGATCATGGCTTGTCCTTTGACAGTGGAGATGGATAATGGGCACTTCAGTGCATTTCTTTCAATGCAAAAACAGCTGAGCTAACTGTTCCCATAAAAGTCCAATTGATTGCTGTAGGCATTATATTCATTCTGACAATGATAAAATGATTGCTTTAGTATCTGGCTGCGTAACCCACTTACAGCATGTGCACCCGTATTATGAGAATGTTTCAATTGTGAAAATCATTGAGATGTAAATGTCATGATTATAATTTATCTTCATTAAAAATTCCATCGGAAGAAGGAAAATTAATACATGTGCTGTATAGAGTACCAGCTACTAAAGAGTAATATGTTATACTGAAAATAGGGACTTAGGAATGTAACTACATCAGAAAATAACTCAGAAGCACATTCTAGTGATGTGACAGGTGGTTATCTCAAGGGCATTGCCAGAAATATTTTATTGGCTCTCAGTTCTAATCTGGAGTGGTGTAACATTTCATCTTTCTCTAATAGCAATCTTAACACCTCTTTCCCCCTCCCCACCCTGCCAACACAGACAACCAGCCAAACAGAAGGGGCTGTCATTATTGTGTTTTAATGCTAGAAAATGATTGTATCACCTAAAACTGCCATCATCTTTGAGCACAAAAGCCAGCTCTGAATTTTATTTATGTCACTGGAAAGACTTCCATTAAATTCATTGATCGTTGAGTCACTTTATTTCTCCTGTAGTCATTCTTGGTTCTTTTATATTTCACGTTTTCATTGTTTTATTTGCTTCCTGATTATGAAAGTTTTGCTTTTAAGTTCAACATATATCAGCTCAATCTAGTATTATACTTCTATCATATAGCCAGAATTGTCTGACTAAATATTTAGTTGAATTTTTTTTTCTCTTAGCACAGATGATTTAATCTATTCTCTTCTTATACATACAGGTTTAGGGTATTTTTTTTCCTTTGTTCACTGATTGTGTGGTTTTGTGGTGTGGAGTTTTTTGCTGTTTGTTTGTTTTTCAAATATAGTCCAAATACAATTGTGATTCGCGTTCCCTTTCATTTGACTCGTCTTTTTAAAAAAAAATAGTGTTTGGTTGGTTTAAAATCAAATATTTTAATAGTAAAACAATGAATGTTTTACATTCATTACTGAATATTCCTAGATTTATGCTGATTAAGTATTTGTTCTATTACTCTGAGATATTGGGTTTTTTTTAAATTTTGTCTTTTCATAGCATGTAAACTCCTTCCCTGTAGTTTTCCTATAGATGAAAGATTTTATCTCAGTGAGATTTACAAAAGAAGGAAATATTCATCATTCATGTTACATGTTCTGTAATTACCAAATCTCTGTAAATATAGAATAACTTCTGAGTTTAAAGTATTATTTGATTTACCTTTAAGTTTTAAGGTGTTCTAATGACTATCCCAGGATGAACTTACTTTGGCTGGCTGTCTTTCTACTTTCTACTTCTGCAATCATAGTACTATTGCCAGTGCATTGTCAGGTATTATTGCCAGACCTGATGCCAAAGCTCTGTGATGTAGTAAAAAACATTTTATAATTTGAGAATTTAGTATTAATTGCCATATTCTAGCTATTAGAGATTTGAAATGTATACCTTTTTTTCTAAGCTGAGTAGCACTCTGGTTCATTAGATATTTTTGTCTGTCAGATATGTTTTGCTCCTCTCTTGCATTGGTTCTGTAAAGCGAAGTACAGTGGTGAAAAATGTGTTGAAACAGGAGAGGGAGCTCTCAGCCTGGCTATTGAGGGGTCATAGCTCTCCCCAGGACAGAGTGGGAAGGGGAGATCCCCTCTGCCTTTAACAGCAGAGGGAAAAGGGGTTGGTTTTACCTGCCATGCTGTGCTTTAGCCAGTTATCTGTTCAGCTGAAAGGATGGAGAGGACTGACTTTGAAAATGAAATAAGAACAAATACAGGTTAGGTAAAAAGAGAGGAAAGTTTAGGGTAAATGACTGTATATGTAATGGAGCAGCTTGGGGTCCAGTCTGCTCTCCATGCGATATAAAAGCAGAAGTGTTCCCCAAGATGAATGATGGGGACAAAACATATTTTGAATGAATGCCATGAAGAGCATTGGACTTTCATTTTAATTAACTTTTTCATGTTTATGCTGTCAGTGATGCAAGACTTTGAATTTACTTTCAGCGGTCTTGTTATAGCTGTTGCCTTCTCTTTCCTACATACGTATGATCACAGATACAGGTACATGAGCCTTTCTTACAGGCACATGGAGAAAACCTGGTGGCTGCTGGCATAAACTGACAGTACTAGTACATAAATTGACAGGAAAAAAAAAGCTATACAGAAAGGTTTAGGCTGCTCCATCAGGGCTTCCGATCAAACAATTTCTAAGAGGCAGTTTGTCTTCAGCTCTCACTGACTTTAATTCAGAGGGTGGGGAAATACTTGTCTGAGTTGTTCGGCTTGAACTGACTGTGACTGAGTTATTTCCCAGTTAAATATTTTACTTTTAATAAAGACTGTGGAGATTTTTAAGGTTCCCATAAGAATAGGAAAATACACCAAATAAGAACAATAAATTCCTTCCATCATATTTCAAGTAGAAATATTTGTTCACAGTTAAATTTTTGTTATTTTCCATATACTGAAAGTTGAGTTGTACCCTGAAGAAGAGCTGTCTTTTAGAACTAGGACCGGTACTTCATAACCTCATAGGATCTGTCATCTTGAGTTAAAAAAGAAAAAAAAAAAAAAAAAAGCTACTGCTAGCTTCTCAGTGGACTTGATGAGCCGATTCGTGTGTTTCCCTAACAGAATCTACAGTGCAAAACTACCATGCTGCTGGCATATAGCCTAGATTTGTGCTAGCTGGGCCACGTGCACGCCTGGGCACCTTCATTTCCCACTGTTGGGAATAAGGCTTGGGCTGAAAGGCTTCCCTGTGCATCATGAATGGTTAGAGCTGAGGAACCACTACTTTCCACTTCAGTGATGTTTATGCTATGCAATATGTTGTTGACCATACAAAGAGGCTGTTTGTATTACTTGCACACATTGTGTGCCACAGACTAGTAGTTTAGCTTGACCAACTCTTAGACAACTAGCTCAGATTTCAACTACAAAGTATGTTGGAATGGTTAAGATTTTGGCTTCCACATCATACAAAAGTAGTAGATGCATATCATGAATATATGAAGAAGGATTTAAAGACTCTTGAAATTTTAGTACAAAAATTAATATATTTTTTGTTTTCATTTGCCCCCATGTAGACAAGAAGGAAATCCACCAAAGTCAGTTGAAGCCTAGTTGGAAGCCTAGTTACGTAGTTGGAAGCCTAGGTTAAATAAGGTAAATACTCATGACATAACCTTAGCAAAAGTCTTTCTATAATGTGAACATTTTGTCCAGATTGCTAAAATGCTAACATTCTGTATCAAATCTTATGAATGGAACATGATTTTGTCCAAAGGGCAGGTGAGGTATAAATATTTATGGTGGTAAAAGTTTTGGAAACATTAACATGCTTTAGATGGGCACAAGATTTTGTTCTTTTGTTTCTGTGTTAGTCTGATATCTTATATCTGAAAATTGTGTGAAAGGTAGCTGTCAAGTAAACCAAGATGAGAACATAAATGAAAGCCTCTGCTTCAGAAAATAAGGCAATATAAAATGTTTTAGAGGGACTCCTAATGATCTGCTTGATCTTTACAAAAAATTCCCTAAGGATCCACTTGTACAGAGCCAAAAATACATTACGTGTAACAAGAGCTTTTAAGAATGTTGCTGCATTTGTTGGTTTGTTTTACCAAGGAAAGAGCAGTTCTTTTTCTTACATTCCTATGTGAGAGAAGCGTGCCAGAGTACCATTTTCAGCTTAGTATAAGTGCCCATTATTAAAGCTTTAATAGAATATGGCATCAAGTAATAAAATCTGTGCCTTTCAGCCTTGCTCTTTCACTACATACTTCAGGCACATTTTCTTTTCAAAACTGTGTGAGAAGCACATAAAAGTCTGTTTCAAAGGAAAACCATTCAATAATATGAAGTGTCATTACTAGTGACACCCAAATCTAGGGACTGACTGGCAGGTTACTGCCTGTCCTTGAAAAGCCTCAAACACAAAGTGTAAGAGCAAAAGATTAAGGTTCAAGAGCCAAACCAAGCTCCTGGATCAAAACCATATAAATGCAGGAGTTTAGAACCTCACTGGAACGTTGGAGCCCACATCCACATAATGTTCCACTTTTCTCAAAAGCTGCTTTACTTCCCCATGTATGTTTTGTTGGATTCATCATCTGGACTGAGTTTCGTAGAAAGTTGTAAAGATTTGTGGACCACACCCATAGCTTGCAAAATGTGGTGTTTGACAACATCTGATGTGATGGATGTGCCCTGTGCTACTCATAATTGCATTATATTAGAGCAGGTGAGGTACTAGGTGTTCTCAAGTAAGAGAGCATAAATAAGAATGCATTATAGTCACTCAAACAGCTTTTGGTTATTATTATAAACAGGTCAATTTTCTATTAATGTGTAATGTAAAATGGGAAGAAAGCACAAATCACGATTATAATGCACATCTAGAAAAATGTATTTTTGAAGCAGTTACTACAAAGTGAATATTGCATAGTCTTTTATACTTTCTGTTTTGTTTTTTTTTTTCTTGTTTTCTCTGTGAAGTGGTCTACCCGCTTGTGCCACTTATTGTAGCATCTTGGTAGGAGAGCACACTAATCTGCAATATAAATTTCAATTCTACATGTGCCGGCCTTGAACTAAAGCTTAATCACTCTTTAAAGGGAATGACCCAAATTGAACCCTTGTATAAACGTGCTCAGTTCTGCAGGGCAGTTATAAAAGCTGACCCTATTTTTCTGGCTGCATTTTGTCTACTTTCTGTTAAACACCTGTCTTTTGTACTCAAATATCTTTTATATTCTCCTAGAAGAAAAATGAATTGCTAGCGTAACTCTAACCTTGTTCTGTGGAAGTTTAACCACTTACAACACAGCCTATAATTGCCTTTTTTATCATCATTTTTTGGTCATAAAACCAGCAGTTGTCCTTGAATAAGGAAAAAATGTAGATTTTAGAAATTGTGGACAGTTTAGGAGAGTGAATTATTTTTGAGCTCGTTTCTTGAAAAATGTCTTGCAGAATAAATCGTGTACCGTCCTTCAAAAATGAAGCTTTTGGTAATGATCAGACCGTAGCTGTTGCTACCAATAAAAAACAAGCATTTATAAATGAAAAATTTTGGGTCAATAACAAACTGCAATGCTGACCGTATACTTGAAAAAAGAATATTTTAATAAATTTTGAAGTCTTAACCTCACTTTCAGATAATTTGTGGGATTCAAAAGAATTCAGATATTAAAAATTGATTTATTAGTCTTTCATACTGTGGATATTTAAATATTTAAAAATGTATTTTAACAAATATCCTGTAATAAGTTAAAAATTTCCCTAATGTACTTATATATTTAAAAAAAAACCCAAACAAACAACAGGCTAAATGAGTAAACTGTAAACTGTGGCAGGACGTTTTTTCATGCATATAGAAATTATTTTTAATATGTAAAAGTATAAGTTAATTTACATGTAGATTCATTTGAACAAGTATATTTTAACTTATCATATTGGTGACCGTAATAATAATTACTATAATGTTGATTTTCAGAGCTTTCTGCTTATTTAGAACTACATGTAATTTTGTATTAATATAAAGAACATAATCACGTTGGAACCCATAGTCTCAATTAATATTGAGAGGTGTTTGCACAGTAAAGCAAATATCAGAACTGTTTGTGGGTTAGAGGCAGATAAAGTACTGGGAGAAAGCGAAATTGATGTCTTCCTCAAAAAAGTGAAGTACAGGAGCTATGATTTGCAGAGCACCTGGCTTGATTTCTCTTCTCAAAGGTATCTATGATACCAATACTGGTGACAGCCAATGCATATTTTTTTAAATAAGGTTCCATGTCAGCAAGGTTGGATTTCTTCAGATAAGACAGAAGGCTTTGTGTGTAGAGTACAATCTTTGTTGTATAACTTTTGATACAGTTAATATTAGATATTAAAGAAGAAATGCTACAGTAACATTGATTAGGGAACCATGCTTGGGTACTCTAAATGGATGAGAATCCAGATTGATCTTAACCAACCATAAAAATGCCATTCAGCAGGGCAGGGGTGGCCAGGCAGAATTAACTCCCTGTGAAAATACAGCATGGAAAACACCACCGAGACATTGATCTGTAGGAGAGACTCTTGCGGTATGCAAAGAATCCGTGTTGAACCATATAAACTACATGTTAGACAACTGTGTCAAAATATGCAAGGAGGGGCAAACATAGTGTTCTCAGGATACAATAAACAATCCTGTTTCAAAGAAGCTGTACATAAACATAAATAGATGTGTGGTTAAGCTTCGCGTTCTGCTCAACGCACAGCTCTAAGATCGTGTCCAATTTTGAGCGCTCCATTTCAAGGTAGATGTATCGATTAGAAAGTGTAGCATAGAGAAGCAAGAGTATTAGATTCTAGAAAAGATTTTACATTTTACGTTTTGTTTGTTTCAAATAAAAGGCTGAAGGGAGGTGTAGTAATACTTTTCAAGGGTACAAAATAGTGATACAGAAAAGGAAAGAATAAAATACTCTGTATTTACATAGAGAGGATGTAATAGGCTTAAGTTGCAGCCAGGGAGATTTGGATTAGATGCTGGATAAAGTAAGACAAGAGATTGCTTAGGGTGCTTATGGAGTCACCACCACTGAAGGTCAGACAGTGGTGGGTGGCCAGACAAGTGTCTATCACGACAGATGAAATTATAGCTGGTCCTTCCTTTGGGCATGGGGAAAGGACCAGATGATCTCTGAGTGCCTTGCCTTCCTTGTGTTCCAGGATTCATGTAAAATGTGTCTGGGACCTTAAAATAAATAAAACTGAATGCTTATTAACGTGACAGTGGCTGTTAGCGTTAACTAGACTTAATCAGGCCTACTGTCCCTTTCTGCAGAATTATAATGAAATGATACAAGCCATGCCTGCAGCCATTACTTCTGTTTACAAAGAACACAAAGATGATCCTCATCTACAGAGAGTGTGATCCTCCAAGAAAATGAAGGGTTTAATGAAGACTAGACATCAAACTGACATTTAATTTTAAATTAAAAAAGCTCCAAAACATAACATAATATACTTTCAGGTAATAAATAGGAATAGCGAGGTTAGAACATTGGGTTTCTTGACTCAGATGCTGGTTGAATGTGGCAGGAGTTGATAGTTACTGAGACAGTGTTTGAAATGTATGTCTGCCTTGTGGAGAAACGCAGCAGCAGCGGCTTGAAACTCATATCAGGACTCCCCCGAGTCTGACCCTATCCCACCACAAGCAGAACAGCTTTAATTTTCTCCAAAGTGAAAGTTCCAACACTGAGTTAACAGTATGAGGGGCTATCCATACGCTTTTATTTATTTATTCCATTTGAATTTATTTTCAGTTTAAAAAAAAAAGCCAACATTCTGGGAAAAAAAGAACATGCTTACTTTGCTGGTAACTGTATCTTTAAGGCTACACAATGCAAGTGAGCTGAAGCAGATTTGAGAATCTGTCTGTGGACTACATTAGCATCTTGATTTTTCATAGATTTTTAAGACAGAAGGGATTTGCCAGACACCATCCATACCAGGGAGAATAGGATAACTTTTTGTAGTGAGCCCATTGTCTGGGTATCATTCTGATCGTTGCAGACTTGACATCTTAATATACGAGAACTTCGAAATTTTAAAATACCAGAGCACTTCTGACCTTTATTCAAACAGCAAATCCACTCAAACATCTGTGTATAGACAATCTTGATAGAACAGTCTTTCAGCGTCTTCGAATGATACCTTTTTTTTTTTAAACTTCATTTAATTTTCAAGAAAAGGATTCTTAAAGAAGGTCTGTTTGCTTTCCCTTTTCGCAGGCAAAATTAGGCAATTTTTTATGTTATGACGTTTTTATTACTTATTATCACAGAAATGATTCTGTGCTGAATTCATTAAGTGACATTTTGAAAGTATGAAATCTATCCTTGAGAAAACATTTGGATTTAATAAAAAATAAACTACAAATAATTTAATAAAAATATAGATTTATAAATAGGAATATAGTATGTTCTGTTATCTTTACTGTAATAATATAATGACTCCTTTATTTCATATTAGAAACTATAGTTCTTATCTCTATTGGAATTTCTTAGAAATCTAGGATGTTTTCATCGTGCTATTTAATTTGCTTGTAGTGCTACACAAATACAACCAAACTGCATCTAGATATAAGATGGACTTAGTTTTTCCTCTCTCCTGCATTTGCCTGTACCCACTGTATAGTGAAGCCCAAAATACTCTAAAGGCAGCATGAAACTGAGACACAGTTTTCCACTGTATTTTGTTAGGTCGATAATGACACCTGAGTTCTTTGTGAAGCACTTTGATATGAAAAAATTCTATAGGCAAATCTCTATTTTATCTCATTCAGCTTTTATAGCCAGATTACAATTGTAATCTTTTATTACCATATGTCATATTTATATTATAGTTTTTTCCTTTGTAAATATAATCTGATTATGTCCATATATACTAAATATGAACATGTTTTGTTGGAACTTTCCATATTTTAGAAATTTCTTAAGCTTAACCTAGAAACCAGCAACAGTGAATTTAAAGTTCCTCAGATGGCATTTCTCTTAGACAGATTTGCTAGCTAATATATGTTACTTTTGCTCATCAGATACATGCAGCTACTAAGGATAATTGTGACACAGCACATTCTTTCTAATTTCATAAAATGAAAACATGTAATGGATCCACTATGCTAAAGGAACAATATTCTCCACGATTAAATTTTTAAATTTTCCTTTTGTACGTATATAGCAAGGATAGATGCCTTTCCTTTTTAAAAAATAATGAATCTGAAAAGAATCAGCCCACTAGTTACACAATATCAAAATCTCATGCCAAAATGTTAAAAAATGTGTCCTGGAATCTGCTTAGTGTGAGACATCAAGACTTGCTTTAAAGTACCTTTGCACAGTCGGGCTGGTATAAAGGGACCGTAACATCGCTGAAAACAGGGCTTTGATCTCAGTAAATTCGTACTTCCCTAATAAGAAGTTTTTCCTTATATAATTCAAAAGAATTAACAGTGCAGCAGAAAAGAGAAACCCACATATATTTTGTGAAAGTCAGGAAGAACCAATATTTTGCTGCATAGAGATGAAGTGAAAGTGGTTCATATTGTGCAAAAGCATGAAAAGGTAAATGCTTCAATGAGGCGTCAAAGGAGAAGCCTCCCTGAGCCTGTCTAATCCAAAATGTCTTTAGGGAGGGATAAGAGGGAAAGGTATGTTAGAAATGATGTCCTGATGTTTTAGACCAGAGGAGAGTCTTTTGACAGGGATTCTTGTGGCGGTTCACAGCTTAAAAGCCCAGTGCTGCAGAAAACACAAGAAAAAGAAACAAAGAAAAAAAAAAATCCTGTTGCATTGTACGGAAGGATTATGAAAATGGCGGGTAATTACTCCCTACTCTTTCATCGAGTTCATAAGAGAACAGAGTGAAACTCTGCAATATCTAATAATCAGAAATAAACAGCACTAATGGTATTTGCGCAGGAAAAATTACCGAGTCCCCAAAAGAATAACAAAAGAATCCAGGCAAGTTATCATGTTGAGAAAGTTATTATTGCTGCTAAAGTGACAATAAGTAAATAAAATTAAATTAAAATGGTGAACAAATGTTGCTGCCTTTGAGATTGGGATAATTCTGTGGCGTATTGTACCGAGGAAGCTAAGCAAGGTACTTCAATGCCAATTAATGGAAATGCACCAACATCCCCAAATTCCCTTTTGGGGCTCGCTGGCATCACTAGTGGGCAAGTGCTACACAAAAGTCTTCTGGATTTAGGGGCCGTGTCCTTCTGGAAGAAAGGAAAGTTCTTTCTCTTGTTTCTGCCAGTAACGGGATGTGTGATTTTTGTGAAGGCATGTCATCTTCTTCGTGCATATTTCAAGCCACTGTTTAGAGTAACAAATCAATCATAGGCTGTTTCTTCCTATGCATTTGCAAAATACTTAGAAAAATAATAGGTTTGTGTTATATCATAATAATAATCACTTACAGACTATTCTCATAAGCTGAAGTCCTAAATAAGCACTATAGGATTTGACCTAATTGCCTAATTCTCTCTCTACTGTAGTCAGCAAAATCTTTTTCTCTGACTTCATCTGGAATGACGCTCATGTCATAAGTCTTTGTGGAATGCATGGATTTCCCTATACAGATATAATGTATCCGATTTTGGTTTTATATTTAATTCGCAATTGAAGACATTATTTTTCCATGAAAAATATACTTTGATTTACAGATCAAGATGTCAGGAAAGTTTTTAATTCTATCCTGTATGCTTTCTAAAGGAAAATCTAGTTCAGTATTTTTGAATAAATGAAATGCTGAAGAGAAATCATACTGATTTCATGTTTAACTTACACAATGGCTCATTTTTTATTATATCAGTACTACATAATCTACATGTTCAAGTGCTGACATCAAGAGTGATGACATCATTGAACTCAGATGCATTTGTGGAAACACATTCTGATTTTTATCCACTGTTAAATCCAATTGTATTCAGTGCATGATGCATTCCCTTCTGGCTGATATCTGAATGCCTATATTTCATAGAAAGTATGCTGTGCCTTTTCTTCATAGCAAGTCAAAGGAATGGGCACCATACACTGGTAGCATACCAGTGTATCTCCAAATGTAATTTTGATTGAGTTTGGAAGTAGTTAATAAATTTCATTTCTTTTGACAACATTGGATTTACTTTCTAAGTCTTTGAACATAGATCAAAATAAGGTGGTTTAAAGACAGTATAAATCAAAGCATGGTCTGAAATGTTAATATACTACCTGTGTCACTGGTAGCAATTCTGTCAGAATCTGTCTGGTTTTGAGTATGTTTCTGGGTGGAACATATGAACTTGATGCAAGGTTTAAGTTCTTCTATATATCAATATCCTGTAGTTCATTATAAAATTGAAATAGAAGTTTGGTATTGGAGTTGTACACACAGTGGATCTACCAGTTATTGCTTTAAAATATAGGAAAATAGTTATATTTAACTGCTGTGAATATCAAGAAATTTATCTTACTATCTTATGACATAATTAATGAGGAAAAGTCCATTTGGAACATAAAAAATGCACTGTTCATCCAAGATATTGTTCAGTTAAATTATGATGGAAAATGCTTGGTGGGAGTTGTAAGTAAAATATGTATATTTTCAGTGGCACTTAGTATCTTGGCCAATTTGGATTTGAATTTGGTGGATTGCAAAAGAAAGATAGCGATAAAAATTAAAAAAAAAAAAAAAAGGGAGTGAGAAGATGAAAAAGCAACCTTTAAAATGAATGTTAACAATATAGAATGCTTTTTCCAAGCCATATTCCAAGATTAAGTAATTGTCTTCTCAAAGAGCACTCAGGAGAAAATATTTCTTTGGAAACATTCCTACTAACTCTTGCACAGTCTGTTATTTGAGAAGGGTAGCTCTGTTATTTGATCTGGTTTTATTATTTTTGTCACATTTTTTCGGGGGGAGACAACCTGTGTTCAGGAGCCTCAGGTGGGTGCTAACATTCTCAGAGTGGTGGAAATTTGACATATATTTTTCTTCTTTTCTTTGTTGCTGGTTCAATTTATTGGTGCCTGTTCCTGATTTTGAACTTGTTTTGGTGGGAAGAGTTGTATTTCTTTAGTAATTTTTCTCTTATGAAGAATTAATTTTGATGCTCATACTTTTTCTTCTTGAAATCTTTTGGTCTCTCTCAGATTTACAGTCTCATGTTTGTCCACCCAGAAAATGTCTGAGAGACATCTACAGGACTAACAGAAAAAAAGAAAAAAAATAATTATCAAAGCCTTTTTAAAAACAGGGAGGTCTCCTCTACAATACACTTTAAATTCTCTGCCTCCTGAAATTGATACTGCCTTTGGAGATAGCACAACACAAACCATTCTATGATTCTATACCAATTCTGCAGTAGAGCAGGGAAAGTACCCCACCACTTTCAACAACTGCATGAATATTTTCAGCTATGGAAATCCAGCACCAAAAAATACCACCATGTTTATTCTGGGTGTTAAGAGTTTTAGAAATGTTTGGGTTTGGAGAGCTGTCCTGTGGCAAGGGAAAAGTCATTGGAAATCCCATTACTCTGAAGTCATAGGCCTGTATGGCTTGCCAGATAACTTCTCTTTGAGGTATGTAGTCCACTAACAATTGTTCAGGATTACTTATTCCTTGTTCTCTAATGGAATTGCTAACTGGATTTGTGCATAGAGCTCAGCTTTATTGCAATTGTTTCTCCAGCAATACAATGTTAAAAAAAACCTAAAAATACCTACCTTACGTGGATGCAGGGGAGGTTAATTCATTAATATTTATGTAGCACTCTTAGACACTTTTATAGAAGAGACTATAAAAATGCTTATACAGATGAGGCTATAAAAATATGAAATTGTATTCCTGCTACTTGTAAATTTTTTGGCAATAATGGCAAGCACCTTGTTTTCTGTACGGGCTCCATTCTTTTATGCAAAGCCTTCACTTAGATTTGGATAAATTTAATCTATTTTTAGTCATCTGAAGTTTAGGTATGTAGTTCAAGCTAGTAATGGGTATTCCAGCTAGAGCTAGAGAACTGAGTTGCCATTGGCTAATTCAGCAAATCTAAGAGGATAGCTTGTTGCTTAATTTTTAAATTGTGAACATTTATTGAGCTGAATCTCATCTGTCTAGTAGAAATGTGTGGTTGCAGCTGTAGGGAACAACCAGCTTTAGAGTCTGCCTTTACATACATGTTTGGAGCTAGTCCAAATCTAGTCTAAGACTGTTTACAGGTGGTACAAAACCAAAAGCTTCTTTTGATAGAAAACTGTAATTTGTTTTATAGCAAAGTACTCTCTTGGGAAAATCTGTTTCTGAAGAATTGAAATGAAGTTTTACATTAAATTGTGGGTCGATGCTTGCTAACAAGGTGGTCTAGAAATCATGGACCTGCAGCACTTGGTAGGCTGAGGACCAAAATCGTACAGCCTGTTCTTTGTTTGTTCTAACAAAGCAACCTGGCATGGGAAACCCAGATAGGCCGGGTTATGGGGTGCCCGTTAACCATCACAGCCTTCGGGAATCTGACACCCTTCTGGACTATTGCGGTTTGCTGCCTGATTCTGGAATGAAACAGCTCCATCCAGCAATTTGGCATGATTTCCCTTAGACACTGCTGGTTATTTGATGAGGATTTTCTCCTATTCTATTTACTTTTTAAGGCAATACTAATTTCCAGAAACACAAATAAAAATGCTCCTGTTATGTAGATAATGAAAGTATGTCTTATTTCACTTCATATGTAGAATACATGAATGTATGGGCTACTGATCCTTTATATTTTTAAAAACGCTTGTTCTTGTTGCCACCTGACAATAGACTGGAGCTTGTCTGTGTAGAAATGAAAGGATGCATTTTCTTCCATGAAATCTGAGGAAATTTCACTACAAGCCTGAGTGTGCAAACCATATTAAACCTCTAAAGTGTCACATTCATCATTGAAATACTTTATAGTGCAGCCTTTTGCACGAGCACTAACTAAACCCCGATTCTAAATCTCTGAGTCAGGGAAGACAGAGGGATGAATTCCATCCCATGGCCTAACTGACAAGTATTTTACAAGTGTTTACACTTCTCTGAATGGCAATGTTGAAGAATTTGACAAATTCCAAGAGGATCTTTCTTCTGTTAATTCACAAAATAACTTGTCTTTGTTGCAGAATTTAGGATTCATCGTTGGGTAGCATATAAAAGGTGAATATGAGTTATAATCGTATCAAAAGAAAAACAAACACTTTTTGTTTGTTTGTTTGTACCTGCCATTAGGAAGTTGCCTGGGTAAAGTCTGGTAAAGGAAGTGCATAATCTTACATTTTAGTTCAGTAGGTTCATAAGATGAATTCCCTCGAGTGTGGGATGGAGCCGGTTTAAACCGAAGAACTGTTCTGTAAGAAATTCTAAGACATAATAAACAACAATTTGCTTCTTGGAAGATTCAGTTCTCTAGTATGATAATGATCTAACTGTAATGAACCGTGTCTTCTTGTTATGAAAAAGAATCAACCACAGTTGTTGCGTAGACCTCCTGTGTATCTTGTCTGACAGCATGCTTTCTTTTTTTCCCAGATGCATGGATTTGCTTGTAGGGAAATGACAAAGCTTATCTCCAGCCTCAGTGTCTTAATGTGATAAACTTGTTTTCTCTTGCACACAGTAGACATAAGTGCATTCCTGCTTTTACTTTGTTCCAAAAGAAATTCTAGCTTTATAGTAGTTCTCTATCCTTTGCAAGTCGATAGCATTTTCCACAAAATAGTGAACTATAGATCTGTTTTGCTGCATCTTATACCTCTGCTAGGTGAGCACAGCCTGCATGGTGTGTAGTTCACCTTCCCAGATGCTTTCATGATTGATCATGATAGGGATTTCCATACGTTAAATTATTTTGGAGAAATAGTGTGTGTGTATGATGAATGCTGTTTGTTTGTAATGACTGTAAACTTACAGGGGAAAAAAAAAAAGGAGGCATATTTCTTTTGATATCCCTGAAAGTCTAACACAATTTGATATTAGCACTGAGTTCTGGTAACTCTTTTATGAATGTACTGTAATTCTAGCAATAAAATGGTATTTTTAAGTTCTATTTCTTACGTCTTTAAAACACTCTTTCTTCATAGTGAGTTTATGAATATGTCTGTATTTTAGTAGCCTGAATTGATGAAAAAAAAATTTAATATTGATTTCCAACCATAGAACCTCAGTCAGTCAAACAACTAATTCATCACTTTTCAGTATAAACAGAAAAGCTGTTGTCAGTAGCAGCCAACTCACAGAAGTAACTATAGTGCAAAAGCAGCTTTCCATGGCCTTAGGTGTACCCAGAGTAGAACTCCACAGCAGAATGGCATCTGCATTGCACCAGTATTGGTGGAATTCGTTAATAAAAACGGTGCAGAAAGGTAAGTAAAAGTGCAAAGAGTTTTCATGCGAGTATTTTCTGAAAGTAGAAAGAATGATACGTCTGTCGAGGTTGAAATTAATGACATGCTCAAGATGTCAAAATTTATGATAGGCTTAAAAATGATGCATTTTAACTGAAGATGTGGTTTACAAAATCCTGAAAGGTGTGGGCTATATGAAAAGCACTTTACATCCCCTAAAAAGGAGCATACCCCAGTGACATCTGCTAGTGTCCTGTCATTTTCCTTCCGCATCAATAGTTAACTCAGTTTGGCTCTACCTGGTGAATGGTCAGAATCAGGCCCTGAAGTTTAGAGCTTTAGTCCCTAGAAACGGTACCGGTGACAACAAACTAGTTGCTGGTTAATGAGACTCTTTTAGACAGAATAAGTAACCTTATTCATGATAATATAAAGGACATATGTCACATCTAAGAGTAAGCAAAAGACAATTGACAGTTTTTATACAAACATGCCCACCTGGGAGTTGACAACAAAACTTTGTAGTTTGCTGACTCATGCCCATAGCCTGCTATCACAGGAAGTTTACAAATATGATGAAGGACAGACTTAAAATATCCACATTGTGAAGAACCCTTAGCAGTTGAGGAGGAGAGAGCATATTCTGAAGAGGAAACCAAAAGAAAAATACAGAAAATTCCCGTATGTTATCCAGATAAAACCTTCATTTTGTCTTGTTAGCAAACACAGAATTTTATCCAGAAACTTTTAATTTCTAGGAAAGGAAAATTTTCTTTCCCTCATAAAATTTTGAACTTTAACTTTCTTTCTATATAGAACTGATGCCTTAGATACCAAAAAGAAAGCCTTCGTAAGCATATCGTGGCTAATAGCATACCTGCCATCTTATGTAATCTTTACATCTGTGCCAAAAAAGATTTATATTTATGTTCTTATGAATAAATATTATTTGGTTAGTATATGAAAAATGATTTCTAAAGGGAGCAAAGTTGAAAACTATAACTCACTTATACTACTGTTATTCACCTAGTGAAAGTACTGTAGAAAATACATTTCTGGATTAGTCAAAAAGTTTATTAAGGTCCAAAATCTAATACTGCTTTCTATCAGAAAATACAGTATCCTGCCCCAAAAGTTTAGACCTCTATATAAAGGTGTTAATTTAGTTATATTCTTATGCAAAAGTTATACAGAAAAGTGCCTACCTTCAGTATGGAAATATTAAAGAAGCAGGGACAGGTCCAGCACTTGAAATTACACAGAAGACAATAGAAAATATAAATTAAACAATTCTAAAAAGAGGATCAGCTTGTTGCCTGAATCAACAAAAACTGGTGAAACAATATATGAAGAAAATTACTTTCCTGAAACTAAATTCAAGATAACAGAACAATACAAGGGATACTCAAATCCCTTGTAGGTATTGGGCCAAGACAAACTTTAAGCATTGAGCTTCTCTAGAATTCTGAAAAATATTTTCTTCAGTCTTTTGGGAGAGAAGATTTTCTAGAGCATGAAATATGAATCAAAATTTGATCTAGAGTCCAGACTTTCTTAACATTAAAGAGTGGTTTTTTCTGTTAGATAAAAATACGTGATGAGGACACATGTTTAATAGTCACTAAGCAATGTTTACATCCTATAGATAAGATTATTGAGATTCCCACATTTCTTTATTTTGCTGTGTGTCTTTACCGGAGTAGCACAATAAACATTAGGCCACACCCGTCTCTGTCCAGTGTAGGTTTGTGGTAATTTTGACATGAATTTGATTTGATTTAGTTAGTGGCTTTTTGTGATCAGTTTCATAAATATGGTATCTGTTGGCAAAGGCATGGGCCAAAACAACTACTTTTAATTACTTGGCAAAATGTTTTTTCAGAGCATGTATTTCAGATATATAATGAAGACTTTGTTCTGGGTGTTTGTTTCTAAGGGTTGATGTTTATCTGTTGAAAGAATAACCCATCTTGTGTGCTTTGTGTCTGATAGCTGTGATTTTACACTTTGAATAGCATTTAATACCAGAGCATTATTAAATAACTTTCACCAGATTGATTCATACAGCTGATGGGCCAAGGACTATTTAGTGTTCAGTGAAAAAATATTGAAAATAAATCAATTTAGATGATCAAGTTTGATCATCTAATTATAATTTGATCATTGATCATGATTGATCGTGGTCAATTCACGAGCTGAAGCCGAGGTGAAATTTTCATCAAACAGGTTATCCCTGTAGATTATTTGCCACATGCCACAAATAATGCTTCTTTGCTTTCTCTAAAATTAAAACATGTATTGCTGAAAAATAATGACTGACAAAACACACTGCTAAAAGACCAGTGCTTTGTAGTGATAGGAGTCTCTCTCTCATTACTGATTGCACCTATTTATGTCTTAATGCAAGCGTCAACAAAAGTTGCCAAGAGTACTTGAAATAGTCTTTTATATTGACACATATAGCAAAAGAGACTCTTGCATATGAAAATGTTGCCCAGGTGGCACACAGCAGCTTTGCTTATATTGAAGGAAAACTTTGGCAATAGTTTGTGGCTGATTTAATTTCTGTGGTCCTCAGGTCATTAGTGCTACATGGAAGTAAGAGTTGGTTACATTATGAAATTTGCTTTCAGAACTAGTACTAGCCCTTACGATTCCAGTAGGGTTTTTTTTTTCGCTTGCTTCCCTCTCTGTTGTATTATTCTGAACAGAGATGGATTTTTTGACATTTTCTAACCTACAAGATCAGAAGAGGGTCTGTTCTCCAGCTCTGTGATGAACAATGAGCTATGATTCAGAGGTTGAAATTTAGGTCCTTGGTATTCAAATGTTGAGTCATCTTTTCCTTTGTTTCTTTAGATTCATTAATCACCCCTGTTGCTTGAACAGTTATATAAACATAAACCCACCCCTATATACATGGAATTATAGACAAACTAGTAGAACTGCATTTTAGTAAGTAAAGTAGGCTTTTGATTGTTTATTTTTCAAGGGATAGGCCACCATTGTAGTCATGTTAGGACACCATTACCAGAGATATTTAGCAGTTTTTATAACAGTTTAAACCACCTGTCCCATTTTGGTGGCATACTTTTAGATGAGAAGGATATTAATTATTGTGGCAATTCAAAGGAGAGCTGACAGTCTGCAACTGGAACTTGGCTTTGCTTCTCAGAGTAAATCCAAACTAAGAACCTGCAACTGTTAAGACACAATTAACTTCTCATTATTGCAGTCATAGTATATGCAGGTGTTTATATTATGCAAAATATACAGAAGCCAAAGTATCTTGTTGCAGAGAATCTTGTAGCAAAATTAAAGAGAATGTTATAAGATTTCATAGTGAAGTGCTGTTTTGCAATCCATTATGTGCCAAAAGGCTTGGTATAACTCTAGAATATTTTGAAAGTTATGGAGTCATTGGAAATCTCTAAAGAATTCAAATGGAATGCAGGAGCTGCATTTCACATAATATAGAGTTTGATAATGTTTATTAGCCAAGTGAGGGAATTTATTAAAAAATCATCTATTAGTAATGTCTTCTCTGTAACTTTAATAATGTTTCTCCCATCCTGCCATGTAACAGTATACATAGCACATTGCCTATGTGATAAATGCCTAAGTATGCGTATGTATATGTATAAACCTTTGTTTTATGTTTTTTAAAAAAAAGTAACTGACATTCTCACATTGCCACTGATTTGTCCCAGATATGTTGTGTAACATGCATCTTTGGACTGGCGAATATCAAAAAGTGTGTGCCCAGGACAACTGATAAGTTCTTATCCAACACATTTTTAAAGAATGGATGGAATTTCAGTAGAATTTCTTTGCATCCTGAGTCGATAGGCTCAGGTAAAGTGGTGGCTAGTGTTCTTGTTGCTCCGTACTCTTAAGCCCAGTCTTGGAAAAATGACTGCAATGGATGATTATGAATATCCAGATGACTGTAATCAGTCAGTTCCCAGATGACTGGGATCATTTAGCTAGGTTTCATATCACTATGAATGCTTCATATGTAAAGTTCAGCACTGTAGTCTCTGGAAATGTAATGTCTGGAAAATTTAATTTCAAGTTTTTACCTGGAAATGAGCATCTGCAAATTTATGGAGTTCTGTCAACTCTCTGGTAGGGGTTCTGTCCTATTTATTGCTTCTGTGACTTCAGTGTTAATTTTGCACTGAAGAAAGCCTCATATGTTGTGATTGTTTGTTTTTAATTAATTTCATCATTTTTTTGAGCCAGTTACTCCTTTTCCAACTATGATGGAGAATCCACAACAGGTAATACTGCAGCATGACCTACTTTCAGTTTTTAACTACAGATGCAGGAGAAAAGGATTAAAATGTCAGCAGGAATGGAAACATTTGTTTGGGTGGATTTAAAATTGAAAATATACAAGCTACCTTCTGCATCACACTGCTTTTCCTCTTCAGGTTCTCCTCTGTGTTTTACTCCTACTGTCTAGTAAGTATTTAGGAACTTATCTGGACTTGTATGTAAATAACCATAACAAAAATGAATATGTGTTGACAAAATTAAGCTGAAAACCAGAGTCCTACACTTTGAGCTAACAATGAATAGTAACTTTGTTCTCTATCCATTTTAGGCAAACCACCCCTCCCTCAAAGAGTTACTCTGTTAAAGTAGTCGTTCTCTAACCTATCTTGAACTAAAAGGTTAACATATATGTGACTTAGGAAATATGTCAAAAACTATTTTCTTCTAAGGAGTGTAAAAATGAATAAAGAATAGAAATACATTAGAAATGTAAATTTCTTTTCTGCTGGGAGCAACAATATAAGAAATGAGGGTTGCAGTCACCTCTTTCCCCCAGTTCTCAAGTGTAATGTGTGTGTGTGGGAATAGTTTGGAAGCCTGAAGTATGCTGAGCTGGCTTTTTGAAGTGATGAATAGCTCACAGTTATGAAAAACTGAGCAGAGGCATAGAGCCAGCAAATGTTGGAAATGGCAGTTCTGGATAGCACACAATGTATTTTGTGTGAGGGAAAGGAGGAAACCTTTCCAGTGGAAAAATTGTTCAACACCTGTAGTCTACAGTGTGTTTTGTATGTCTGCCTGAAATGCCAATGACTGCCCGTTCTGAGAAATAAGGTGCTGCACAAATGAACCATTCATCTCATCAATTTGTTAATTCATATATTTCTGTGTCCCTTTTTGATCAGTGAAAAAAATGCCAGTTGAGACAATTGTGTAATTAAGTAAAATGTTTTTCCATACAATTTAAATGAAAAATATGGCTGGCTTCCACCTGTTCCTTCAGATCAACTCTGCATATCTTGTTAAACCCTTTCTCATTTAAATGTGAATATGATGTAGCATAAGATGCTGAGAGTTTTTGCTCTTGAACAACGAGTATCCTTTTTCTAGCCTGTGTACTGGGCACAAAAACAAAAGAGCTCTAAGGCTGAGATCAGGCCTCCAGAGCCATTCAAGCACATGAACCACTTCTGTTACTTGACACTATTCCATGATAGTTTTCATGAACATTTTTTTTTGCCTTGGTAATGCATAGAGGATGTTTTTAATTTCTCCAAAAGAAAAAAAAATACTTAATTTGAGCTAATGTTATCTTACTCAAAATAAAATCTGAAGACTTAATAGCTCTGCAGTAAGACTGACATTGGTTTCTTGGTCTGACTTGCTACATTGAGACTGCATCTGTGGCTTCAAAGCAGTGGTAAAAGTAACGTTAGTGACTGGCTTCCAGTGTTCTTAGGTGACTGTTAATGATTCTCTACATTTATGTTGTTATAATAGGAAGTTGATCTATAAATACATGTTAATACATAGTTACAGCAATATATTGTTATCATTAGTTAGGATACCTTCCTATGTTTAGCATTCAGATTCCAGTCATTAGATTTCTGATTTCTATAATGCCTTTATGTTAATACTTTTGTTTTCGTATTTAAGTTAATCTTTCCTTTTCTTTAAAAAAAAAAAAGATGAAAAAATGTCCTTGTAAAAAATGAAAAATGGAGAAATAACAACAGGTAGGGAAGAAACATAAAGAATACAGTGGAACAAGTAATGCTTTCTTGCGGTATAAAGCTGATACCTCTTACTCTCAAAAGCAAACCATCTGGTGAGATATTAAGAGCATAATGGGAAAGAGTCTCTGTTATGACTGGCATAACCATGAGGTGCAGATTAGCTGTCAGAGCAGACTGAAATGAATATATACAACATCTGGAACCCCACATAAAGAGGGATATTTAAGGTACTGCTGCTTGTTAATTACGTCTTTAATGGAATATTATCCTTTTTTGTAATTGTAAAAATATTTCAAAGAATGATGTAATTATAGAGGTGCAACCATTGATGGTGCTGTAAGAAGAATAAAATTGTCTGGAAAAATGTTTCATATTTACATGCGTTTAATATTTACCAAGGTGAAGAAATTGTATTATGTTGTTAAGAATTACATTTATCAGCTTATATCATATTATTTTTTCCGGTGATACATGTATCTTTATGACACACAGCTTTTCTCCTGCTTATCTCAGAAACCTGTCCATTTGGTCTTGTGCTCTACACACAGTGTGGCAGACAAATTGCTTGATCTCCAGCCAAATATGATACCAAATATTATTAAGATGCATTGAGTGTATCAAAAAAAGTTTACAGGTAAAAAGAAAATTGCTATCATTAATTTCATTTTGAGACATTTTCCGTTTAATCACATTATAATGTATTTTTCCTATATTTCATTGTGTTTTTGTATAAACAAACACACATGCATAAAAGATAGAAAACAATATATGCATAATTATCCCATTTAAAGAACTATATTACATGTTAATTGGACAAAGTGCCATTTTGATAAATCTTGATTTCCCAGGATGTTTTGGTTTTCTTTAGTGCAATTCTTTACTAAACAGATGACATTTAATAAAGCAGCAAATCACTATTCATCTGAACAAGCCTAAAAAACCCTATCATACAATATAGTGTATAGGCACTCAACTGTTTTTTCATTTGTTTTTCTTTCAAAACAGGTCTGCCAGAACCCAAAAATCCTGAAGATCTCATTGGGAGCAGGACAAACAACATTTAAAAAAGGAAAGCCTTCTCCATGTAACTCATTTAGGAAGAGATGACCCCTTTAAAGGTGAGTTCAAGTCTGTCACAATGTGAGCCACAGTACAATGGTCACCCTTTTCCTTTTTTTAGATATCTATTTCCTTTTTTTCTCTCTTCAGATACATTCAGAATAAACAAAAAACTTATGGTCAGAGCCTTGTCCAGTTTATACTGAGCAAGGATACTTCTCTCTTGTTAAGAATGCACCAGTAAAATCAGAAATGGTAATATTCCAGGTGCTTAAAATGTCTGAAGAGAACACACAGAATTTCTAATGAAACTAGTGTAAGTCTGTCCTGTGAACCTTAAACTGCAACAGGAGTTTATAAATATGATGTGTCCCTATGTAAATTTTCAGATGAAGAACTGAGAATGTTCTGTGTTGATAAACTTGATTTTGGCCAAAATGGCCAAGAAGAAAATGGTTTTCTCCAGAAGAAAGCCATTTTACTATGTTACACTTAAAAGTGAAGAACTGCTATGATATATATATTTTTTCAAGATACCATCTTGAGAAGAAAACACAAATAATTAAATGATCACAAACTGTAGTGCAATTAGAAGACTGTGATGAAAGATCTAAGTAATGCAAGTTTTAATAACAAAAAGAGCAGTTCTCCACTCAAATGCATATTAATCATCTCAGTATGTGGCTTTGTTGGTTGCTGATAAACTTATTTCTTTCTTTCCTCTGTTCACTCTGAGTAAACATCTATTTCCAAATGCCACCCATAGCATTGAGTGGAAGGAATGAGTCCTTCTGCAGTCTGACAGAATGGCATCCTGTACTCAGCACAGATATCAGCAGGATTTTTTTTTTTTTAAATAGTTTCTGGTGGCATAGGGGTGAATAATTTTTGGAACCAGTAGAAAAAGCTGAGAAATCTGTGATCATGTGATTTGAGTGTGGACTTTAAACCTTCTCCTTTTTCCCCAGCAGCCAGTATCTGTTTATTTACCTGTGAAAATGTGCTAAGCAAAAGAATTTTTGATATTACTGCTATTTCAGCAGTCGCTAGAAGTCTCAGGGCAGTGTGACTTCATCAGAAGAAATATCTTTGCTAAGGGGCAGGACTGCTGAGTGGGGCTATCGGTGTATGCTAGTGCACCTAAGTGCTCTGAGCAGAAAATCTGGTCTGAAACCAACAAGTTGTAGGAGATACAACACAGACGTGCTTTGCAGATTTCTCCCAAATCTTAAGAGTTTGGCGACTGTGCATTGGTCTTTAGACACAGCAATGAGGTTCCATTCTGCCCAATATTGTCATGTAGCTATGAGGAGAATTTCAGTCATCTGTAGACAATTCTCTAAAAATGATAATTTTTTCCTCTACACAGTTTTACACACTTTCTGAAATTAAATTTTACTTCTCATTTTCTTACTAGCTGTTCAAAGGACTGTTTTGAATTAACACCTCAGTCAATAGTATGTGTTTGAAAGTAAATGTTCCAAAGAAATGTGAAAAAAAAATTTATTAACCTCCCATAACAAGTGAATTATCTTGGATCTGGGGGCTGATATTGTAGCCATTACACTATATTACAGAACAGTCTTAGCTGTGGGGAAAAGACAGACACATCTGCAGTCTAATACAAGTAATGGAATTGAACACAATGGGAACATAGAGAAACTGGTTAAAATTATGCTGCTGTATGGCTCAGTGGAACTAAATGTTGCATAACATGTTTTTTGTTTTTTATTTTTGTAGCGCTTCACCATTCAAATTAATTAAGGAATCTTCCAGAATGAGGTGCAATGTTGCTTTGGAAAATATTGCTGTAGTAAGCTGTAATGGGCAACTCAGCATACTTCTGTAAAATAAGTCTGTAAACTTGTACCATTTATAGTTACTATGCTATAAATGAATTTTTAAAGTTCCTTATTTCTAAAAGCCATTTTTAATTCCCTCCATCATTAATGCTTTTGCACGCAGTTATAGTAGCACATCGCTGAAGTACATTTCAGTTTGTTATCAAAGGCTATGAAGAAATAGATGATGAAATTTCACACTGATTTTCAATACACAGTAGAAAGAAACTATCTTATTTTACTTTAACCATCAGAAGAAAGGCATTAAATTCACCACACAGCATCATATCTGTAGCTGATGCCAACATCCATTTCATTGAAGATACAGCTAAAGACCTGACTCCAAAATTTAAGGTGCGCTGATTTCTAATAATTAGAAATTATGTATACATAAATAATGTGGATGAAGTTGTAGTTAAGAAAATATCTTGACTAAGTAGCTCAAGAGAACAGATGAAGTTACGGTAGCCATTTGGCACCTATTAAGGACAGACACTAAAACAAATAGAAGAGTAAAACGCTACTTCAATTTAACCTGAACTGTGATAAACTTATTATTGTATCATCTGATGATTTTGTTCCAATGAAGAAATAAAAGGTATCCTTCATGAGGGGAAGATTCTTTGCTAATTAAGATTGCCAAGGAATCTTTCAATTTCTGAAATAGAGGTGTCTTATATCCATTGCACTTCAGTCCTCAGATTCATACTGGCATCTTTCCCCCATTCTAGGTCAGGCATATATAGGGGAAAAATTAGTAATTAAAAAAAAAAGAAGCTACAATTTGTGGACTGAATTCACAGATGTCTGCTTACCTCAGATAATTGTAATATCTCAGTAAAGAGAGGCTTGCACCATAAATAATCAAGAGGAAAAGAGATATTCATAAGCATTTCAGCATGATTCATTCAAGCATTCTTAAGTGACTACCCACAAATACTGTGTAAAGCAGCAGAAAAGGAAAGGCCACTTGGTCTGAAGTATGCTCAAAGGAATGTATGTAAGCATGAAAGATTTGTGCTGCATTGAAATTAAGGGAATTTATGACTTACTCTTTAAAAGCTGCAATTTCTTTTTCTTGAGATGTGGGTAAGTCATTTAACAGCACATCCTGGATAGTAAGTCTTTTTTTTTTTAAGTTAGGACACTGAGGACAAATTAGAAACTCTTAAAGGCCAGCATGGTGGTCAGCATTGAACCTAGAATTTGTTTTTTAGCAAGTTCTGAAACTACCATCATATTACCAAAGTTGAATTAACTGACTGAATGATGAATTTTAAAGAACATTGTTATTTGTCCGTTCACAGAAAGGAGATTTTACTTGGCATTTAGGATGCTTTTTATAGATTTCTCACTAGGAATAGTATTTGATGCTTTATGCATGACCCCTTTCATAGAGTTGTTCGCCAACAGTTTTGGGGACTCTGCTCAGGCAAGCGGGCAGTGTGAACTCCATGTTCAAGTTGTTGAAAGTGTGATCATTAATTTACTATGTGGTTTCTTCTTACTAAGATTTTTGTAAAGGTTAAGCTAAAAATTGCTGTACTTGAGTGACAAAGGCCTTATGGAAAATTTATCTCACTAGACATTTAAAAGTTAGCTATCTACATTTCAGCTGATCGTTGTGAGCTCCTTTCATTAACTAACAGAGAGGGCTCATCAATGTGAAATTAATTTCCCTCAGACATGCTTATTTTCCCCTGCTGACTCTGGCACAGAGCTAGGATGACTGGTTTTAGATGTAGGTGCCTACAGCTTAGGTGCCTAAGAAGAATCATACCTTTAACCTCATTGAACCTCCTTCATAAAATTTTGATTTTGCATTTTAGTCTCAATTTTTATATTGTTTTTATTTATAATTTAAATATTTTTTTTTCTAAAATTTTGTCTTCAACCATTTATGATAACTTAATAGAATTATGGTTCTATACAATCCTGCATTTCTTTTTTACTGCTCTGGACCTTCAACCTGAAAAACATATAACTGATTCTTCCTCCCCTGGAAGCTCATTAGCACAAAAAGTACAAGAATAACAAAACCGAAAAAACCCAAAAACATCACAGCTGTGGAAGAGGAATTCAGTTTTTTTCATTGTTTCTAACACAGTCAACACCTCTAACACAGTCAAACTTTTTGTATGGCATTCTTCTCTATCTCCACTTGCCACTTTATCAGCTGAATGCTGTTCAACTGATAAATAAGGATTGGTACAAAAGTTTTGAATGCTTTATGTTAATAATAGCGCTTGTAATAATGCATCAGATAAATCTTAGCTAAAACAAAGGTCTTCTCTTCACTCTTCTGAGAAATGGCAGCACAAAATATAGACCTCTCAATCATCTTGATTGAAGGAATTACTTGAATCACTTCTTTCCTCTCCATGTCTCTCAATAGTAGTGCACCATTCAGCAATGAAGTTAAGATAGCAGAGCGCTGCAGTTCCGGTCCCTTCTCAGCCCAACAGTTGACTGTCATCTCTCTTTTAGTGACTATTTATCTCAGTGCTTTCTTAGTAAAATTGGTTGTGAGTGTTGTTTCAAGGGTGCTAGAGCTCTGTGATACCATTGTAGGCCTGTGTCTGTGTAGTGAAATTAGCCTCTCTTTGTGTTTTACTTGTATTGATACCCCTTTGATATGGTGGACTAACTAAACATGGGACTTTGAAGTGTTTAGGACTTTGTATACTTTGTACACAGCTTTACTCAGGATTCAGGGCAATGAAGTTACCCAGCTAACACAAGGCTTGCTACTTCTAAATTGTAATTTCCATTTAATCACCAGTTACTGAGTTTGTTAATGTGAGATTTGGTCAGTTTTCTTAAGATCATCTCTGACTCCCTAACACTGATGTGTAGTGCTCCACAAAGCTATAAAATAATCTTTCTCAAAGCTGATGTGCAAGGGTGAACAAGTTCATGTGTATCAGAGCACCATGCATTTTATGAATCGCTCACTTCTTATGTATGTCATATACAAAACAGTCCAGCTGCAAGCCTTAAGAGGATTCCCTTTATATCATAAAAGGGTTTACTTGCCATGTGTTTTTTGGGCAACATTTCAGAGAACATTGCTACCAGAGAATCAGTTACATAAGTTTATTTCTATTTCACAGCCATTACTCTCAAAGCTACAGTTCTTAGTTTTTTACAGGTAGTGTTTCTAAAAACTGTTTACTGAAAGTATGGACTAGCTCCCCTAGTGGAACTTTTTTGGAAAGAAAATTCAACCCACAGAATCCATAAGGGGACCAAAGAGTTTTGGTTTTGTTAATGAACTGGAATTGCAAGTCATCAGGGACAGAGAATGAACACAAAATGTCTTGAAAGCAGAAGCCATTTTTGTGAAATTGAAAATAATTTTTTTATGTAAGAATGTATACTATATTGGGTTGTATAATTCCAGAATTCCAGAACAAATATATCTGAAGAAAAACTATACTGTAGTGTATAGATATGCTGTATGGTATGTTACATATAAGAAAGACTAAAATATTCAACTTTTTGTTATTCATCTTGCCTAGTCAACATCTGCCCCATGGTTTGTCCATTTGCTTACTAATCAGTGTCTAGTGTCATTTATCTTCATTTACTTGTTGGCTGAACAATGGGACATTGCTCATCTTAATTTTTTTGGTAGTCTCTGTTTGACATTGTTCATTATTGTTTGCCTTTCATCATGTCAGTATTTTGAGCTGACATTGTTTATCTTTGCTCACCATGCATTTATCTGGAAATTGTCTAATATCATTAGTCTTGGTTCATTCCTGTCCACTTGGCAATCATTAGCTGACAGAGTTCACTTCTTGTGGGTCAACTGTCATAATTCAGTCCTTAAATGAGTAGGAAGAACATTCCTGAGTGTTTTGGAAATTTAAACTGGAAGGCCAGCATTGTTCTACCAAAACGAGAAAAGCTGAGGCCCTGTGTAGAGTTTGAGTTTGCATGTGTGTCTCATTTATGTTCACACTTAGAGATGTAAAGCATAGTCTGTTGGTTATGGTTCTGTTTAACATTCAGCCCTGAAGATGTTCTGCAAAGTCCAGTGTGAATATTTACATACGTACCTACTTGAATGAGTCCAAACCCAAGCCAGAGTCCTGACATATTTAACTACAACTGATGTGGGTAAATCCACTAATTGAAGGCTGAGCTATGTCTTGGCAAGGTAACAATTACACGTGGAGGTAACAAAAATCAAAGTGCACCTTTTGCTATTACAGACATTTCCTAGTTGACATTTAGCTTTTTCCCCCCAAATTGTTAGAAAAGTGTTAAATGAAGTGGCTCCAAAATCTTGGAACTGTAAATTTTACCTCATCCTTGTAAAACAAAGACTACCTGACCTCTGTTTCTTTAAGGTTCCTCTCAAGATGAAGTTGATGGCAAGTCATAGAGCCTCAGTTGAGTTATGTTAACAAGTTTTTATATCTTTAAACCACGAGAAACAGTGCTAACTGCTTCATCTTAGCTACACTACAAAGTAGAATAAATCTTCTCAACCTTTGATGTGGTATAAAACAGAACACGAATGTATCAATTGTTGAGAAGTTTGTGTGTGATATCCTTTTAAAAGGTGACATATGACAATTCGAGCTTTATTTTTAGTTGCTTAAGCATTGTTATTTAACACAAAACAATATTTGTGTCATCGGTCGAACTGGCTGTATAATTTTCACTATAATTTTTTTTTACTGTAGTATCCCAGAAATACAGATCAAAAAATCTTCAGAAATAAAAGGACTGTTTGGGGAGGCTTGTGTGTTATGTATACTGTGCACTTGCTACAGACTTTGTATTTTATAGGTGTCATTCTAAATATAAATAAGAAGACTTGGAAGAACTGAAAATAGTGAATAGACTTGACTGCTTTTCAAATGTCAGATGCCATTTCTTATCTACAGTTAAATATGGTTCATATTGTTGATTAGTTCTGTAACTAAGTCTATACAGTTGCTAGACAATTTACAAAGTTTCAGACACCAAAAACTTTGTTTTTCTTAAAAGAAAATACTTTCCATAAAGATCTGTGTATACAAATGTGTCCAGGATTTTTATTGAAAGTAAGAATGCACATTTGCTTTGTAATATAAAGTACTCTGATTTAAATTGGGATTATGCAATTATGCTCTTACTCATGTTTGAAGAGGTAATACAGTGATTTTAGAAACTGATTCCAAATTCATGCAAAAATATGAAAAATGAATCAATTTTTTCATGTGTGTTCATTTTAAGGTAAGCATCCTATCTCTTGAGTCAATCTCTCATTTGTACCAGAACTGAAGCCCCTGACTGCTTTTGCATGCTGAATGATGCAGAAATTAGTGCTGCATCTCCTGGTATAACATTAGCTAAAACATATTTTAAATCCTAGAATAACTGGAGATACCACTTTAATTATCTCTTTCCATACATAGTAGTAAATACATTCCCATGTTCTGCAGGCAGCAAGTGTGTAGAAGATGTAACAGGGGGAAAAAAAAAGCTTTATTTGCAGTTGGAAATGTCAGAAAATGATCAATAAGTTGAACACAATTTCACAGAATATCTTTCGAGTCCATTAATCAGTAAGTTAACCTTTGTGACAGATGCAGTCATATGAAATAAAAAAACCCAAAGTTGCATTGGTTGATATTTTATGTCCTTTACACTAGGAAGTGCACTAAAGGTTACTGAATAACAAATACCTCAGTGTCCACAAAGTATAGTGTCAGGAACTCTGGGCTCATCATAGAGTAAACTTTATTCTTTTATAATCTTATTCAGTTCCCACCTCATTTTAAAAACTTCTTTTCTCTAACAAAGATTAAGTTCATGGCTGTGAATGGCTCAAGAGAGTCTAAAGTGCAGAAACAAGGTTGTCTGAAATTTCTGGGCCTAGAAAATCTTCATAGGTGAGAACTTTTGGAGGATACATAGACACCCATTATGATAGTTATGTATTACTGCTGCATATGCGTGGCCAACTGACCAGTCACAGGAATCTGTTCTCTAAATGAAGCTAATATTTTGCTCATCAGTTTCTCTTAACACAGCTGATTAAAAGAGTAGATTATCTAACAGCTGTCATTGTGTTAACTATCCCATAAACTGTTCAGTCCCTTCACTTAGTCCACTTAGTGGTAAAGGTCAGATTACTTAGTGGGATGTAGTAGCCACCAGGGAATTGGGTGGAGCCGCTATGAGAGTGATTTGTTCTGCTCAGGCTTCACGTTTGTGATAATTTCAATGTCTTCCACTGCATCTGCAACCATATTTTATATTATTTTCTTATCCTTTGTATGCAGTGACCTCCTCACAGGGCTTCACTGTGTACAACTGTCACCACAGCTAAATCTTTTGTCCCTGGATTACCTCAGTGCTTTGATCTGCCATTGAAGTTAAGCACATAGTATGTCTGGTACCGTAAGTAATGATATTCACAGTCTCTCAAGGCAAGAGGAAACATAACCGTTCAGCAGAAAACAAAAGTAGGTCATCATGCTACTTTTACTTTTATGTCACATTAGCTATTTCCCTTCACTAATACACTTCACATTTCCTTGTAATAAGCATCCTTCAAGTGTGAACAGTACTGTTGGAAAAGAATTTTTTTTCACTTAGATGAAATTCACTTCAATTTTGTCAGAGTGGAAGTTGCTGAGGTACACATAAGACCATCTCCTTGTTTAAAATTGTTTGATAGTGGGTATGTTGAGTGCTACAATAGACTGTGCATTCTCTTTTAATTTTGTTACAGCTAAAGCACTGGAAAACTGCACAGCTCTTACCATGGTGATTTCCCCCAGCAATCCTGTGATACTGCCCATGAAAAATAGACTTAAAAAATACTGTCTATGGGACAAGCAAATGGATAAACAAAACATGCCATTTGTCATTGCTTGGAGATTTTTGTAACCAGGAGACACTTCTTTCACATGTGATGGAAGCTTCACAAGAAGAGTGGTATAAAGTAATACAACTTATAATTGTTCTTTGAAGATAGTAAATACAATTTTTTTTTCTGATTGAACCCATATAATTGAGTTGACACTAGCATGTTACTGAAGTGAGAAAAATATTGTATTTGATAGCGAAATAAGTTTTGTTCTTCTTCTACTGTCTATGAAGTAGTCTTTGGTCCCAAACCTCTTAGAGTCAGTGACAGCTTTCCTGTTCCTTTGGTATGCTTTGAAGTACACCCAGCTAAAGAAACCTTTAAATTATGTTAAAAAAATTAAAATGCTTATTTCTCAAAAGCATAGATGATAGCGGACAAACAATCTTATGACTATATAAAAAATTAAGGCATTTTTTCTCATTAGTTCTACCAAGGTGGTTAATTCTGTATTGTCATAATAATTCTCTCTTCTAGTTCTTGTTAGTAACACTTTTTTTTTTTTCCTTCTTTTCCTTACTACTACAGAGGTAGAATGACTGTGTAATATTGTTGCCATAGTGAATGTTGTCTGATATCAAGGGCCTGACAATCAGGAGGAGTTATGAAACTAATGATGTGCTGTTCATATCATTCATCAAAACAATTATTACTAGGGAAACATGATGGTATGTGCTGGAATTTTGATTGCAGGTCTGCCCCTTCATTTTAAACTAAAAGTGTTTTTGTTATAAATGTGTACATATATATATTTTTAATGAAGAAAACCAATTTTTTTAATATTTCTTTTCCAGTATTCTCAGATTCTGTTCCTTACTATGTTCATGCTGTCACACTGATCTAGTTAAACTGTATAAGTGATAGTCTAATTAGCAGACAGCACTAGGCCACTTATGGCAATTGACATTTATTAGCTGAGGGAAGGCAGGAAAGACGTATAAGGCTTTCATCCCTCTGGGGGAATCAGCCAGTCATGATACGTCTCTTATCTTAGCACAACAGAAAAAACTGGGTGAAAAGGAGGAATTAGTTGTGGTGCTTAGTTTTGATCACCTTAAGTGAAATGTTCAAATGAACTAGGAGTATAATATTGAAGCCTAGGAGGACTTTTGTTTTCCTGCATAACAAGATGTTGGAGGATGGAAGAGAATGCAACTATGTCTTAAAAACTCATCTTGTGAAGGGAAATACAGGGAGACATTTCAGGAGCTCAGCTCCAATTCCAGAAGGGAAAATCTCATCAGGTTCAGTCAAGATTACAATTTACAGTACCTTTCCATTAAATAATATGTACAGTATTTAGAAAGGTTTATAGCTAGGTATTTCAGTAAAGCAACCAAATTCTAGTCTCACTTCTTACCTGGTGTCATTTTTCAGAGCATAAAAAAACCCAGCATGTATGGTCTTGCATTACTATTAGTCATTAAGGCAGAGGAAACACAAAGAATATGGTAAAAGGCAGAAAAGGGAGTTATTTTCTTCCCTCCTTCCATCAAAATAATATACCTGCAGACGTCACAGTCTTTGAAGTTCATACTTTCCTGATGTTTCTGCCGCTAATTCACTGTAACATTACCCAGAGACCATATGATTACAAATGTAAGTAGGGCTCCGTTCGCTTCTTGAGTTACTGATTAGATGTTAATTTTTTAGCAAAGTGGAAATTATTAACCTCTGATGTTGACAGATCTTAGTCTTCAGTTTGAGTATGTATACAGTAAAATTTTATTTCACTGTGTTTGATCAGTTCACATTAGTGCCTTGAAACAATCAATATCACACTGTGTTTAGAATTATCTTTTAAGGGACACAAAGTAGTCAGGTGGAAAAAATCTCAAGAGACCAGCATGAAACTAATAAGATTTACTAATAGGTTTTGCTTTCGTAATTTGAAGGGAAACCAAAGAGTAGACTCTGAATAGGTAGACTCTTAATTGGATATTGATCTAAACAAATACTCTCTTTCTAAGTACCTGTTAAAATCACTTACTGGTATTTGTTAGGACACATTATATTTATCCTCATTTCTGTAGAAGTGGTACTGCTATTCTAAGTTATATAAAGATGCATTGGCAGTACACTTTTAATAGACCTATTAAATTCACTTTGATTTATTCAGTATTTGAGTATAGGCTGAGTATTCTATAGAGCTGCAGAAAGAGGAGACCTGGAAATAATGTAATTATCACCATTTCTGCTACTATTTGGTTTGTTAATTTGCATGGAGCAGTGGTTTATGGAGCACTTGTGCTCTATCTGCTTTTAAACATGCTTTACATGTGGCTTAATACAGTTTCAGTTTCACTGAAAGATCCTGCTTTCCTTGGCTTTCTCTGTTTTTGCTTTTGCCTGCTTGCTTGTTTTTCGCAGTTGTAGAGAGACAACACAGCATTATTCTAGGAGTTGTATATCATTCTTTTTCCAGACAGACTCTCTTCAAGTTAAAATCATACAGTCACACAGGCAGAGCTGTGCAAAGTAGACAGAAAATATCAGTGATCTTTTTTTTTTCCTTTGCCAAATTTCTTAACAACTAAAGAAACAAAAACAAAACAAAAAAACCCAAACAAACCCAAAACCAAACTAAACAACAACAACAACCAAAGAAAAAAAAACAAACACCAGAAACCTGTTGAATTAAATAAAAGTACTTCCTAGAAGGATGTATGGAATGTGATGATAATTTAAAATCTTTATAGATTTAGCTTTGGTTCTTTATGGCATAAATCAAAACAGCATCTTTCAAATCAAACCCATCTAACAATTTGGAGTTTTGTGATTAACTCTTATTCTGACCTATTCACATCTGCTTTTATTTATCCCTAAAAATGTTTAGAATAGAAACATGATGTTTTGAGAGGTAAAATAGCATATGATTACAGTAGATGCAGTTATATCTCTTTTAAGCAGACTTCTACAGGATAGCCTAGTCCCTTCCTTGAGTTTACACTATTATAAGGCTTCTTTAGAAGTATAGCTCAGCCCCTAAACTATATTTTTATTAAATAATAAAAAATAATGAAACCCGAACAAAACCCTGATGGCTTAATTTTACTCAACAAGACAATTAAGCAAATTAATACGGATTGTATCAGTTCAGGGAAACTAAGAACTGGCTGCCCATTGAGCATTGAGCTATGGAACTGTTGACCCCAGATTAAGTTATCAATAACATATTAGGATACTATGATTACAGAAATTGCCCAATGAAAGCAAAAGTTATGGTTAAACTTGCAAATATTCAAAGTCCTCTCTCTGTTCTTCCCAATCACCTGTTTTTATTAAACTTGACACAACTTAACTATATTTGAATCTTTTACTTCTCCATGAAATTTGTGAAATCTGCCAGTGGGTTTGAAAGTGATTGGCATTTAGAAAGTGTCGCAAATGCTTATACAGAATGAGTCATTGGATAAATCAGCACCCATAAGGTAGACTAATAAAAAACGTTCCAGAAACAATATTCTAATGCTCTCCAGTATAATCCATAGCCTGGCCTCAGGTGGCCACTCTTCAGTCTCTTGCCAAATGCTAAAGGCAGAGGAAGTATAAAATCTTCTGGATTGACTAAGAGAAAGAAAACTGTTAGAGCTCAGGTAGGGAAATGAGCTGACTATGTCAGGTGAATCCTGGGCAAATTTCTAGATAATGTTTTTGTGGCTACAGCTCCTGGTGTGGAAGACAGAGACTGCTGGTGTGGTGTAGTGGCCTTGCAGCTAGATGTGGCTTTGGAATGACAGAGATCTTCAAGCCAAGTTGTTGATATATTGACTGCAGAAATATATTTCAGAAGCACACAGTAACAAAATGATGTCTATCAGCAACACGAAGTGAGACAGGTGCCGGTCCTGCCTCCATCTACCTACATGTTATTCAGTTTGTGAGTAAGACGAAGAAATACTTTGTTTCTGTTCCAGAAATGCAGTTCTGTATTTTTTTTTTGATTCTGATCCCAGACTTTTTATATGATGGAATATATAGCATTTGCACAGGCTGTAAAGACTTCAGAACTATGCCCATATATTTCTTACTCATTTGTCCTTTGAACAAATGTTTTTCTAAAAAAAAGGGACACGGATATTTTAGTAGTGGCAGTGACTGAAATTAAATTCATAATTCTGCAGAAGACCTGAAGAGATCACTCAGTCTGTCTCCCTGTTCTGAGATAGGTTTTATAGCCGTAACTCTCTTATTTCACGGATGTCTGTTCTTAAAGACCTGGAGCACTGGCACCTCCCCAGTCTGGTCCATTGCCTTATCATCTTGTCTACAAGAAACCTTTTTTGCTAGTATCATCTTGTGGGTTTTTTTGCTTTGGTCCTATCCACTGTCTCTCTGAAAAGCAGCCTTATCTTTGCTCTTGATGAAGCTTTCCATATTTTTAGTATTATGTCAGCCCCCTTTGGTCTTCTCCAACCAGTGACTGTAACCGGTGAGTCTCTCTGTAAACCACAAAATCTCAGATTAACAGCAACTGTGTAATCTGTTGTTATCCCAGTTGTGTATTTGTATGGTTGATTATTCTTGTCTGAGTAGATTGTCCTGTGCTTGGCTCCACTTATTTCTCCCAGGTTTACCAGATCCTATTTCAGATTTGTTGAAAACAATTTGACTTTTCAGTGTGTGGTGTCTCCCCACCTTCTATATACACATATTTGAATTACTGTGTCAACCCATGTACAATCTCTATTTAAGTTTAATATAAAGTTATACAAATATATTACAGTGTGATAAATAGCCATCCACAGAGGATGGTGACAAACTCATCATCTCATTGTAGTAGGGCTATTTGAACAGGGATCTAAATATAGGTTTCTCATTCTCCTAAAATGTTTTTCCTTTGAACTAGTTTGTTTCCCCTGGCTTACAGCTGTTCAGATGCCATGACGTATGCCAGTTGCCAACAGTACAATCTTGCTTCTGGAGCAGCCTGGGGACACCGGTGCTCAGGGAATCCTCTCTGTGTTTCATTTTCCCCAGGTACTTGCTGGACCAGGAGGGAGCGGGCTGTCATCGGAAAACAGATATTCCAGTTTGCTGGTGCCCTGCTGCAGTCCCTTTATAGCTAGTTATGCAAACTTTAAAGTTTCTTTGACTTTACAATACAAGATAGAGTAAAGGCACAATTTGAGGGCAGATTAGTGGCTATAGTTAGGTAGATCATATTGCTGAATGTTACAAAATAAGATCAGAGAATTATTTCTCATTTTAAAGAGAGGGGAGAGACAAGTCTAGCATTCAGCTCATCAAAAAGAAGGAAATACTGAGTGGGTTTCTGGCTGTTCTTTCTGGACCAGGCTACTCTTAAAAAGAATGTTTTCATAGAGAAGGACATTGAATAAGGTCTATCAAAAGAAAAAAGAAAAAAACAACAACAAAATAATTAGCTTGAAAATGATGGGTTAATGAGTGAGATAATGGGTTAATAAATGAGACTTCTCAGAAGCTTAGAAGGAAAGAATTTGTGCAACTGAAGAGAGCATCAGAACAAAAGTATTTTGGAGTTCTGGGTCCATCTACTGGTAAAATTATTCTTTTGATATTTTATAGGGTGAGCCATATGGTATTAAAAAGCTTCAGACAACTTCATTACCAATGTAAACTGTCAGAATTACTAAAGCAAATGAAATTGCGGAAGTTTACAATAGCAGTAATTTTGATGGACAATATTTTAAGATTTTTCTCCTCCATTAATGTATCCTGAAAAGGCTTTGGCATGAACTGACTTTCCTACCAAACTTTCCTTAGGAAAATTTCCCAAGTTTTCAGAAGCTATGATCCATCGATACTAACTAGAGCACCACCTCCACACAGTGAGGATTTGCAGGTTCACAATGAAAGGTTACAAATAGACAAAAAGAAGCATGGAAAAGAAATCTTTCCTGCTGTTTCCAATCATGTTTTTGCCTATTTGCCTGGCTTCAGAAGTTACTTCTTTTTATTACTTTTGGGGAAATACTCTTTTGTCTTTTTTCACATGTGAGGTAGAAAAAGGTATTTGTCTTCCTCTTTTAGCCAATTTTTAAGTTATGATTTTTAATTTTTTTGGGGAAGACCAGTTTAAGTGGAATGAATAAATAAAAAAATTATAAGTAAGCAATTATTTCTCCTCAGCAACTTATTCAGAAATATGCAGGAACAAGTCAAATGAATAATGGGATGATCAGGATACATGCATATCATATGATACGTAAATCAGCTTGATTTGAATAGACAAAATAACACCCGTCATTAAAGTCTGTTTAGGCAAGTATATGATTCATCATTTATTTTTGAGAATGATATATGTAGTTACAAAGCCCCTTAGGAAATCTCCTTGGCACACAGTAGATTTGTGAGACTTCCTCTGATGTGTTCTGATTCAGAAAATATCAAGCCTACCTGATTTATCTTAAGGCACTTTAGAGAGAAGAACTAGTAAAACGCAGGCAGGGGGAAAGTTTAAAAATTTATTTGGTCACTTATGCGTGCAATTCTTTCAAATTCTACCTCTTTGCTATTCTGAGTTATTATTTTATTGAGCATCTCTGTCAAATATAAAGTGTTTCACACAAACACTGTTGGATAGTGCCCTACCGTTATTTAAATGTCTCTGGCCAAGGCATCACAACTGATTGTTATGAGTAATTTTTGGGTTTGTGATTGAAATTATTAGAATACTTCAACATATAAAACCTTCAGGTCTGCCTCATTTCCAGTTAAGAAAAATGAAAATTAGAAAGATCTTGTAACTTTGGAGAGGAATTCGTTTTTAAAAGACAGCTTGATGAAAGGAGGAAAGCTGAGCAGGACTCATATCTTTGCAGAGTTGGATCAGGATACCCAAGGGATTTCCATCCTTCTATTTAATAATGAAGAATGTTTCTTGGGTGAATAGACGGTGTGTTCCAAACAGATCGGTGCATGTGTACATGCTGTGATGATCTTGGTCTTCATGACTGGATGACCACAGTTACTGAATATAAATCCCCAAAGAAACACAACCTTCTCTACCCCCCATCCCCGCCTCTATATATAGTCACTGCAGGAAGCCAAATGCTTTAGAAGGATGAACTTATGAAATCTATCACTCAGGAAAAAACTGAGCCGTGGATCACAGGTTTAGAGTGTGCTCTTCTAAAGAAAGGAAATTCTAACTCAATTTGACGCATTTTTAGGTTCTTCAACAACTTATGAAGCCGCGCCTAGGTATAAACACAGCTGACATGTTAACAGTATCTTCTACTGCTTAGCAGGTTATAGGATGCTATTTAATAAGGAGGACATGCAAGAAGGCTGTTTAACAGGTTATCTTGCTTTTGATAGATTAGCCACCCCAGATGTTTAACAGCAGAAGCATGCACAGAATGTATCTATTGAAAGTTCTATGCAAAACAGGATATATACAAAAAGATACAGGTGGCATACATTTCCATATATTACTTATAAATTAAGTAATAGTTGTAAATTATACCTATGGGAAATAGCTAATCTGATGACAAATTAAATATATTCAGTAATTAAAATGGCTGCCACATGAACTTTAGAGATAGAACTTGGGAAGTATCAGGTGTAACCAGCCTGTGCAGATTCACTGTTGAATTGTTACTGTTATATTTAATTTGATTTCTCCTGCTTTAGTTGGTATAAAGCCTACTGCTGATGATTTAATATAACATTATCCCTTAATTGTGCCAAGACACTTCAAATTATGAATGTCCTGTTAAAGTATTTGGATACCTAAAATTAGATTTATGAGACTAGAATTTTCAGAAAATCCTAGTAAAAATACCTTTTATAGAAATGAAAAATCAGCGTGGTGTTTGAAATGCATCTGCATATATGTCTTTGTTTAATCATTCTCTTGGATCATCAGGGTGGTCTGAGTCTTGCTGTTGCATTTAGTTTTGATATACACAAAAGGTATTATTTTTATTTTTTTTAATGAAGTGTCTGTTCCTGTTAGTTCTCTACTTCATGTTTATTTCAAACATAAAGACAATTGCTAAATCTTTAATCATGTACATGTTTCACTGGAAGTTTTTTCTGTAATTCATTACTTACAGCTGCTGTAGTCTATTTTCAAATGTACCTGAAGTCAGAGATGCTGAAAACTTTTTCTTCCCTGGCAGTTCCTTTCTCTCTAGAACCTATGCATTTTTATAAACTGTACTTTGGAGTAAATATGGTAATGTATTAACTTTCTAAATGATGAGTAATGTGCCATAGAGACATGAAATATATCTAGGATTATAAATCAGTGAGAATTTGCTGAAGGAATATAAATTCCATCGGGATCTAGCAAATATTGTATGTTACCATGAAGGCAGGTTAGATTAAATTCTCAGGTGCACTCCCTCAGTAGCGTTATGAATGCCAAAGGTCAGACAAAGAATAATAGTGGCCCAAGTAAGAAGTTTTAAAGCTGTCTATGGGAATTTGTGCCATATTAAACGTGGTCTTTAATTCCTTCTAGAGTAGGATTAAAATTCATTAATGTCTATGTAAACAGAAAGTTTCCTTTCATCATTAATTGAAAATAACAAAATGCATTCAAACAGCTGAAAATCTAAGATTAAATTAAATGTTTTGATGCATATACATTTAATGTTTTAATTTTTTTAATTTGTTTAATTTAATTCATGTTTTAATTAAAAGTTTTAATACATACATTTACAGATACATTCCACAAGTGGTTTTATTTAGGATCTATACACAAATATTTTTACTTTTATTAAATACAGAGGTCAGTTGAATATTGAAATACTGCAAAATAAAATGTACAGTTAAGGCAAATGAGAGGATAAATTCATTAACAAACTGAGTTTGACAGTTTAATTAATGAACATTATTTCTTTACATGAGTTAAGCCTTCCGTGCACTGTCTTGTACTATTTGAAAAAGTTTTCCTGGCAGGTCCCAATGCTAATTTCTTATGCCCTTATTAAAAGACACATAATACAATTTATTCTGGATCCAAACAGTATCCAGTACACAGTATTGCCAAACAACTAATATGGTGTTCACAGAGTTCCTACAAATAACTTTTTCTAGTTGACTTTTTTTTAGGAGCACACAAAACAAAAGCATAGGAATTAAAATAGCATCACTGGTACTGACAGCAGGAGTCTGAGCAGGATTTTCTCTCCAGGGATTCACAAGAAGTTGTAGATCTCATCTATAGTTACTGCCTGTGACGCTTGATGCTTCTCTCTCTAAGGGCTTGTCTGGTTGGAGATACTTGGCTAACTCATGTTAATTTTACTGAAGTGTCAAAGTTAATGAACATCAATAAAACTTGTCTGGATACTCTCACTCAGGAAAAAGTTAGACTTAAGGAGAACTGAGGTGCAAAGATCTAAGTCTATTTGACTTTTGAGGGAAGCCGATACTTTGAATTTTATGTTTCACGTGCTGTAATGTATTCAGCACTTTATGCTTTCAGGTGAATTGAATAACCTTCCTGCTTTGACAGACATTCATGGTATGGGTAATAATTCTGTTTTGAAATCTATGACACTGACTAGATGGAAAAACTAGCATGAGAAGAGGAAAGGTTCTGTATTTCTGTTATGGCCAAGAGACACTATCAAGTTATCTTTAATAGTTATCAACAGCGGTTAGTGAAGGAAGAAATGGTCTGATAAACTGAGTAGGAGTTTTGTCTGATATTCGGGGGAACAGGAAAGTAGTGTTGAGTGCTCTTTGAAAATACTATTCCTACCGAGTCAAAATTTTCCTTTTCAGAATGAGTAAATAGTTGTATTTATCTTCTGTCTCTGCTTCTAAATTACTCTGTTCCCTGAAAGGCAGCTCCAGTTATAGTGCAAATTTCCTATTAATCTGGACCAGAATTTTCATTTATAGATACAAATAATGAGGTGTAACTGGTATTTAGAGCTCCTCTAAGGAACCATTTCATAGCTTTGTATGGCAGAAGCATGTTATATGAATTTTTTTCATTCAAAATCCATCTCCGATTTATGTACGCCTCCAAATCTGAAAGCTCCTTCTTTTGAGGGGCTTTAATAGGCAGCTGATTTAACTGTATTGGAAGGAAGTCAAGCATTCCAGATCCCTGACTCTCTTAACTGAGTCAGAGCCTTCCACACCACAGAACAGTTACAAGCACACTGCAGACTAGAGGTGCACCATTATTGTTAACAGGAGAGGTACATTAAATCCACTGTGTGCAACGATTGTACTAATATTTGATTGTACTAATGCATTACTTGGAGTTTTAAATCCTCAATCTAGAAATTCAATTAATTTCTAGGGAATCTAATTTTGAAATACAAGAACTTTGCTCATCTGCTGTCACCTTTTAAAGCTTCAGCATCTGACACTGTGGTAGAATCAATTTTGTATACAAACATGCCATGAAAATCTTGGCTTAAGAGGCGTGTTTGTACTTTCTAAAGCAGGAGTGTAGCCGCTTTTAAAGGCAGAGTGCAAAATAAAAGTTCCAAACCCTGGAGCACCCCAGCTCCCACCACAACATCCTGTTTATCTCAGAAAGTCTGGCAGTACTCCATCCTCCATTCGTTTTATGTACAATCTCTTTTCCTGAAATTTTATTCATCTAAATGCATTTTTCATCACTGATGCCTTATTTTACACCAATTAATTTCTTTTAATTGTCATATAATAACTCTCTGATTTTTGTTTCAATCCATAGCTTATACATCTGCACAAAACACACAAAGTGCAGTGAAGATAAAAAAAAAGATACCCATGGACTTATAAACCTTGCTGAACCAGGACCTGAAATAGAGCAGTTCAAACCCACGGTATTTTAGATAATTTTATTAGAATCAACTCTAGTTTGTAATCATTTTTTTTGGGGACAAAAGTTCTAAATATATTACGAAGGAAAATGCTTATTCAGAGAAGAAAGAAAGGCAAATTTGTTTTAACATATCAGAAGTAAAGTATTTTAGACATTTAAATAAAAAAGTATTCTCTTAAACAACTTCTAAGCTTTTCTATCTAATGTATTAAACCCCTGAAGCAATAGTTTTAGTTTCAACATGGTATGATGGAAGGATGGACAAAAAGCTTCTGAGTGCTTTATTAGCTGCCTGCTATTCTTGGGATGGTAATAAATAAAAAATATTTCCAATAAAATAAATTTAATATTTCACCAGTAAAAAATTATTACATTTTTTCTCCAAACTGACCTTAATAACTCTTAACCTCTGAAGGCACCTGTGATGCGTATGACTTAAAGAAACTTTCATATTCATGAAAGAAATATAACAATCACCCTTCACTGTTGAGGTATTCTATAGAACATGTGTTAAGTCAGTAAAAGGCAAGAATTCTGTTGTGACTTCACTATTTGTGGGTTTGCTATGCAAAAAAGAAAAAAAAAAAAGAAAGATATATCTGGTTTCATTTTGCTTTTACCTCAAGATAAGGCAATGGGGGCATTAAATAGCTGAAGTAAAATTGCAGAGTCCTCCTTGTAGTGAAGATTGTGTCATATCTATGCCATGACATTTAGAAAGGAATATTGTTTAAGCACACTACTGGACCTGTGTTACCTTCTGCTCAGGAGAATAATGTGATGCTGCACTTACGTTTATTCAGAAGATTTCTTGTCTGAATCCTTAGTTTGAAAGTAGCCAACATTACATGCTACACTGTCTCACAAGAAAAAGGATCTCCCGGGAATATCTGGGCACGATCCCAGACAGTGATATATGATTTATGATACTCATATAGTAACACTGTGCTCCAAAACATTATTTGGTGTATAACAGAATGATATTTAGTATACAGGTTATTTTGATCTCAGAGTGTGGGACACAATAAAGATCAACGCGTAGACATAATTATTTTTTTTGTTTTCTAGTTGCTGTTGGTTGAATGCAGTTTTCTGGTAGTTCATACACAAGCCACTCGGCCATGCCCTGAAACCTGAAGAGGGCCAGAGGACAAAGAGAGAAAGATTGTGACAAAGGTGAAGGTATGTGTCATTAGTTTACTAAATTTGTAGCACTGTTGAACTGGAGAGAGCTTTAAAAACAAGAGTTTGGTGTAGATAAAATAAAGATTAAATTATTAGTGAGATATTTAGAAAGAATAGGCATACATGCTGGGCAAAATGTAGGAAATGGTTCTGGATCCTGTTGATAGATCTGATGATGGCTTTGGGGCTCTCATGAAAGTTGTTGAAAGTTATTGTGATAAAATATGGGGCTTTGATAGCCAGGATGATAACTGGTTAGAGTGCAAGAGGTTGTCCATGCACTGGATGCCCAATATATATGTCTTTCATAAAAATCATGCTGCCTCACATACCTAACAAAACATCTAACAAAAGTTCCAGTAGCTAGGGCTTTAAATCTAATTTAAAGCATTTTTCCACTTTCACCTATGGAGTGAGAGAGTCTACTTTCTTCAGTTAAAGTAGAACTAAGGCTGTACAGAACAGATTTTGCTTTAAACCTAATGAGTTTTACTGAACTAAAGCAAAACACTTGCTTGAGATCAACCACGTCAAGATAAAAGCTAAGCAATTCCTAACGCTGACATAGCCATGCATTGTATTGTGACTAACAGCCCAAAAAACAGTAATCTGTATGAACATTCCCTATACATGTTGCTTGTTATACTAATTTTTACTTTGAAAAATTAGATTATATTTTTTCTGAAAAAGGTTTCACATCTCCTATCATCTATCAATACATTCTAGAAGAACAGATTTGTAGAGGTGGCTCCAGGATGAAGTAAGGTAGAGCTTAAATCAGATACTTCAGAAATGTCCTCCAACAGCACTTGAAATTTCTTGCTCTAGAAACCTCACAAAAAAGTCACAAATAAGGAACACAAAAAATAAAATATTTTCATAAATTTTAAGCAATAAGTACTAGACTCAGGTTTTTCAGAAAAGTTGAAATTCCATTTCAACACTCAAATGAGTTCCAAACCCTGCAATACTTAGTATCAGTGAGAAAAATTCATGCTTGTAACTGGGACATGTTTTATGCCTTTGCACATCCTCATGGTCAGGAGAGCTCCATGTCTTGGTGCTGTGCTTGTTGACAAAAGCTGTTAATAGGAGCTAGGGTACATTGTACTTTAAAAATCCATTTGTTCTTTAAGTGTCTAATTAGGGGAAAGTTTCTTTAGGGCAGAACTATGTCAAAGGCACAAGTATTTTTCCTGGACATCTAACCAAATGTTTGTGGCTCTAGGGTTGTATGTCTTTCTCTTAATGAGACTCATACTTTACCTTACCTCATTAAAATATGCCAAGCACTGGGAAGTTCTTTGTAAGATGGAAATTAGATCTATAAAGATTAGAGTAACATAAAAGCTCAACTGCTTTATTTTTGAAATTCTTGATTCAGACCTGGAAACTCTTTTATGTTAATCAAGATAAATTTTCATTTTGCCTTAAGACTTTGTCCCTATCCTCACCAAATGTGTTTTCATTGTATAATTTCATATTGTTTTTGAAATTCTAATAATTTATATAAAATAGAAAATCAGGTTTCTAGGCTTCCATTTGAAAATACACCTTAAGTTTTTCCAGCTGTGATAATAGCTTTCTCTATTTAAAGTAGGACGATATATTGCTAGTGTTTAAACCAAGACTGCAGGGAGCTATCTGCAGGGCAACTGACTGAAATGACATTACTAACCTATGTGCCTATGTCATTTTCCTTCCAGGACATTACTTTCTAAATCTCACCAGTACAAGGTATACTCTTTTTACCTACGTATTCCCTAGATATAAGAAGCCATCCAGTTAATGGTTGCATGTGTGGTTCTGTATTTACCTGTATTACCTGATTTTGGTAAGGGCTTGTAGCACCTTATAAAAAGAATTATTATCAATATTCTTCTATCGTAAGTACAGTTTGGTACCTGCATAGGCTTTATGAGCAAAAGCCAAATGTAATTAAGATAAGGAGCATATACTAACATACTACTCCTTTTTGTAAACATGTAACTCATAGCTTCCAAAGAACTTGTGCCAAAACTCAGACGAGGCCAGTTAGAGTAAGAAGCAGCAACAGAACATTCCCTTTGCAACAATAAATGAAATAAGGTTTCTCTATAAAATAAGATGGAATAGTCAAGGAATTTAGCCTCATAAATGGTGCATTTTATACTCATGCATTTTTTCCATAATTTAGTTCTGCCACATCTTGGTTATCTGGATGCCTTTATTATGCAAGCAGGTTTCTTGGGGGCTATGTAAGAAGTATGATAATACTCAGAGGAACCAAACTCCTCTTGTGCTTTTACATGTGCTACTACCAAGACACATATTAGACTCAGATCTTCACAGTGTCACATCTGGGCCTGCCACAGTTCTAATGCAGCAATGTATGCTCTGCCATTTTAGCTGCCTGACCCTTTTCTTCTGCTCTTTCTTTAATTATTTTTCTTAAATCCCTTTTAAAAGAAAAGAGTCACAGCAAATAGAGCTTATTATGAGCTGTAGAAGTCATCAGATCCTATTTTGATGTTAGAAGGAAGAGAAACACAGAACACAAAAGACAGAAATATAAAAATTATTGAAATTTAAAGGTGCTTCAGAAGTTCACACTTCAGTGCTGAAAGGACTTTTCGCTCTTGACTCAGGGCAATGCATTTGAAATCCAGGAGCTAAATGAAGCATAGACTGGGGACATCTACAGTTCTCATCACAGCTGCTACCGCATCATGGAGACTATTACTAACAGAATAGAAAAAGAGAGAAAATGGACTTGTGCTAATATTAGAGTACAGTTCTGGAATGTGGAAGACCCAGATTCAAGTTGCTCCTCTGGTTGATGAAGGGAAAAAGCTTTTACTGTTACTTCAGTATATTTCAGCATTTCAGCCCTATTTCAGTGCTGCACTGCTTTCAGTTCCCCAGCTTTGAGTTTACCCTCACCAAGCCAAGTAGTTTGGGCCACTGAACTCATGCCATGAGACTAACTTAATCTCTGCAACTTTTATTAGTTACATCCATGCTTTAGCAGCAGTGTGCCAAGGCTTGCTAGCAGTCTGGTGTACTTTGGAATTCCACTACAATAGATCCTTTTATTATCGGTGTTTCACCAATTTAATTTTTATGCCTTTCAGTACGCGTTCTGCCCCCAAAGAACCTTAGAGGTGCTGGTCGATTGGCATTTGTTCTGCACTCATTACATTACCCGTAGCTTTGGTGCTGGAAAAAGAGAAGTCTGTATTTCATGAGTTCAGGAACCTTCAGCACTTTTAATTGATTTACTTTCTTTTCTGCTTCTTTCAAAAATATTAAGAGGGAATGAGAGGGAAAGCATATTAGTTTTTATACTTATGTAAAGTAAAGAGCACATGAAATTGTTGACTGATCTTACTCACCTGAAGGTACCCATTTCAATATCCATTCCTATTCCATACAATTTTATTTCCACTTAAATATTTTGATTCGTTTCTTTGCCTTTTGGTGGTGAACTCAAGAAAAGCCTGAAGCCTAGTTATTCTGAGATGGAATTGCCTTTTTTTTTTTTTTTTAGCATTTAGAGAGACTGGTAAGAGAAAATGTCCCCCAAATACGGCAGACACTACTAAAAGGTCATTTTTGACTAAAGGTGGGAGTTAGAGAAATCACGTGAAATCTTGAAGCCGAATCTGTGAATCTGTGTAATTTACTGATCTTACAGTGCAAAATTTGACTGGATTGAGGCACAGACAAGGAAAAGACTTGCCCTTGCTTCTCTTCAACCAAAAGGTCTTTTCCCTGTTTTCAGTCTGCAGCAGCCACTGTCATTGCTGCTTCTAACAGAGATTACATTTTTGACATTTCCCTCTGCTAGGAATAAGGCTGTGGGACTATGCTTCGCCAAATAGAGTTTCCATCTAAATACTACTGCTGGGAATCTGCTCTCCACTTCTGAAGCCTTGGTTTATAATGTTTATAATAATAGTTTCAAATCTGTTCATTCAAGTCCACATGGTATATTACTTGCTTTAGGAGACTGGGTAAAAATAAATAAATAAATACAGAAATTACAAGAGCATAATTGGCTTAAAGTCCAGTTGAAAGAATTGATCCCAGTTGTTTAACTTTTCAGTTAAAGCTCTGTTTAAGTCACTTTTAGTATTATAAAAATCAAGCAACTGACTAATGAAAAAGAAATAGAACAAATTAGAATGAAAATGAATTGAATATTTTGGTTGAAAAAACTTTCCAAGCTGAAAGCACGGTGTCTCTAGGGCAAATCAGGTTAAAACACGTCTTTTGCAGTTGACTGTTAATCATTTGGAATTTTTTCTTTGAGTGGTCAAGAATCATTTTCACTGGATTATGTGATTAAAGAGATCAAAGAGTTCATTACTGCTTTAAATAAATGCTAGCAAGTTCTATTATCCCATGTGCGAAGAGGACAGGTCTCCAGTTATCTCCCACCATTTCAAGACCTACCCCAAAAGTGCCCTATGCACTTTAATTAGTTCTGTATCAAAGTCCTTTTTCTCTAGGAGGCAAAAAAGGCAAAGCAGTGCACTTTGCTCTCAGCTATGCCAATCATGACTTAGTGAAATTAGGAGGGCTATTCAGCTCTATCTAGGGAAAGAATTGGGGCCATGAGGACATGTAACTTCTTGACATTTAGGTTTGTTTTATTTTGCTTCTGTTACTCCCTGAACACAGAAGACTGGCATTTCTTCATTTTTCCAACCCACCCACTTGTGTTTCCTGATTTTGATTCAGCTCGTTGTTTTCACTGGAAGCCAAGAAAGGACATTGCTGCCATTCTTGTTAGATACTGAGAATGAAATGGCCCTTTTTGGGTGGTTACAACAACTGAGGGGCCTCTTGTAGCTCATGACCTGTGTGAGCACCCATCTCAGCTTTGGGAATCACTCCAGGAATCCACATTTTTTTCTCCCTCAAGCCTGCAGTTGAAATCTACAGAAATAGGTATTTTTCCCTTGGTCATTTGTTTATAACTGCCAAGTTGTCGACCTTATTACCCCTTCAGCTGGACAAAACTTTTCAGAATTTATCTTGGTTCACAAAGAGTTATTCCAAGCTGTTGCAGGAAAAAGAAATGGAAATCACTGTACATCTTATATTTTAACCTTTTTCTTTTTTTTTTTTTTTTTGAGATCTTAGAGCTAACATTACAGTAAAAGCAAAAAGAAATAGATCTTATTCAGGTTCCCATGTTATATACAATATGGTAGGAGATATTTCTATGGTTTGACTTACATTTAGAGAATGAAGATTAATAAATTAATGCCTTTTACACTAGTTTTTTTCTAAGGAGTTTATGTGACATTTCTTCAGTTTTCTTCCTGAGTCCTTCTGATAGTATTTATGTGAATCTGTAGCCATTATTCTGAACATATGCAGAAAAAATGGTGAGTTGATCAGATGTTTTTTAACAAATAATCCTGACTATTCCTAGTTCTGTATAATTTATCACTCTGGCTGCCACAATCTGATTTTTGCATTGCTAAAACAGTCAGATAAAACAATCAGCAGAGAAAGGCAGACATCTCCAAAACCGGAGCCCGAGATGAAATCTGGCTTTTTATAAAAGTATATGGCAGATACGAAATGAATATTATTCTAATCTATTATAAAAATTTTAAAAAATAAGCTGAATGTAAATGGGCTGATATACTTTAAAAGTATTTGAATGGTTTTGAAGTCTCAGGACCAGATTTTAAAAGTATTTATGAACACATTTCTTACTTAAACACTTGGAGTTAATGTCCCTCTTAGTCCTGGAGAGAAGAAAGGGTCGATACAGAAACCAGGCATGAAATTCTTTGTCTTTCAGTGGGTCACTGACTTTGTGGTCAGTGCTCCCTTAGTGTTTCTATCTGAACCTATGACATTTATTTAAAGACTTACTGAAAAAAACCCAGCTTACTATTTTGTTTAGTTGAGATATTTGACTGTCCCACATAGTTTCATAAAATGGTTTATATAATTTTTTTTTTCAAAAAAAGTTTTAAATGAACTTACATATTCTACAATAATACAAAATGGAAAGCCAATTAATCAAATTCTTAACAAGAAAAAAAAAGTCCAACAAAGGTTACTGTAATTTCAAATGGACTTGAACCTAAAAAAATTACATTTTTTTCTAACCTACAGATATATATCTTCTTGTTGTTGCTATTACATTTTTCTTTGTCAGAAGAAAAACCAAAAAGCATGATGGAAAGCAGGAAAAATACTTTTTTCTCTTTTAAACTATGACTTTGTTTTTTATTTCCATTGCAAAGTTAACGAATTCAGAAATAGCCATAATACATTAGGAATAAAGTAGCCTTTTTTTTTTTTTTGCCTTTTTTCAATCATTTACATTTTATCATCTAATCTGTATAAATTGTTTAAGCCAATGCTATCAGTTATTGCATCTGTATTTACTGACAGTAGATAGGGAACAGCATAATGAAATTATTGATTTTACTGTACCTTCAAATTTGGAAGATAGTCATTGCAGAAGTACTAGAAATTTATTGACATTTTGACATCAAAAGTTATATTATTAAAATCAAACTCCACCTGCCCCAACCACCCACTCCCAAATTTCAATTTTCTGTTTAATCTGTGTGCTTAATTTACTATTTTATGATCTTGTATTTATGGTCTGATTTCTTTCTCTCAAACTCATGTAGTAAACTACATTTAGATTATTAGCTTAGTTAGTTCTTGATTAAATTGTTATTTAAAATTGTTATTTCACATTGATTCCTCAAGAATTTGTGGAATTGACTTACTTTTTCTCCTTTCTGCTTCTTTATGACCAGCTACACGGTACCCTCCTCTGCCTTGTTGAAGGTGTTACTGTTGGCAGCGGCAGACTTTAATGCTTGCCCTTAAATTTAAAGTGCGTCCCAGGGCAATTTGCTCGTGTAGCTGAAATGACTTTCCTCAACAAAACAAAGTACTTGTATCAATAGACTTATCGTATCACTTAAAAAATGAGTCAAATTGTCTTGTTCAGAGCTGCCGGTGCGTTAGTTGTCGCAGGCACAGTCTCAGTAAAACATGGCTTTGATTAGACCTGGCCAAAACGTTGGCAAGGCCATTAGCCACTCCATGGACTTATGTGTTCAGACAGAAATTGGAAGTTTTTGTTAAATAAGGGATGTAAAAGATTCAGACAAAGGGACCTTTCTCTGACTCAAAATGTGAAGTACCATGACACTTTCTGTATTAAAGAGAATATTTTCTTACAAAACTGTCATGTCCATTATATAAAGAAGATTTAGTATCCTGGATTATGAAGATATTCTCATAAATGTCCTGTCAATTATGGGAATACAAAGCAACCCAAATGAAAAATAAAAACACTGAGAGCATAATTCATTGTGGATTACATGCTGCAAAACAATAGAAATATAATTACTTACATTTCACAGACTGAGTAAATGAATTCTAGAAAAAATATGGCACAAGACAGTGGTTAATTTCTTTAAAAAATTACCCTTTTATACTCACTGTCTACAGCAACGCTGAAGCTGTAGAGTCCAGGATTCCTTTTTCTTGCTGTAAGACTGTGCTGCCTACCCAAATTATTTTCTTCTATTATTCCAGCTGTAGCACAAACACTGTTCATTTCTTCCCTTTCAGACCAGTCATTATGTCTCTTAAGGAGTCATTATACATATGTATTAATTAAACTAATATGAATTTGCTTGTGAGTGCATCTTTGCTCTTTTTAGGTACTCAGCAGTTTTGAAAAATGAAACAATCCCTTGTTTTATTTGAAGAAATAGGGAACCAAAGGGCACGTGCATCTTATGACATACACATTCAAATAACTGCATTACAAATACAGTTAACTATTTCAGAATACATTTAGTCCAACTTTTACACAATCCAATGACTTTTTACTCCATTGAGCTTAATGTTTTATAATAACACTTTTAAAATATAAGAGAATTTTGCTAGTTTCTCAAAATGAACTTCCCCTTTTTGGATTTTTTAAAAACACAAAAATTGACATGTCTCTCCAGTCACACAGGATTCTCATGAGAATTCTTTTAAGTGTTTTCCCCAAAAATGCATAAATTCTAACCTTTCTGTGTTTTCCCTGTCACAGATATTGGAACATTAAAAGTATTGCAAGGTTTATGCATCTCTACTTTATCAACGTTCAATCCCTTGCATGTTTCTGAAAGAAAATGTGTGCCAAGGTCTTCATACAAAGCTACGTATGTGTGTACCTTTGGTTGCCGAGATATTTTTAATTAAGAAAGAGATAATAAAGCAAATTGTTTATGGTAGTAAGAGGCAGAATTTTCTTAAATTCCCCTGTATTTGTTTGAATAGTGTAAAGGTTAGAAAAACCTAGGCAGCTGTGAATTAATTCCCCATGAAGATGGGTGATTTAAGTTCCACTTAAGTTTGTCTCTAAAGAGTTGTGACCAACTTTTTCATACTCTAAAGCATTTGATCTGAACAGAGAGGATTTGTTAAAAAACTCATGCAGTACAATGCAAGTGTTTTTTTTCTGGAGGTTGGTTGACGAGCTGACTCTATACCTTAATCAGCTTTTCTGTCCTGCAATGATGACCTTGACTACTTTTTTGAACATTGTGGTGATCATCCTTCAAGGAACTATGGATGTTAAAAGAGGTCCATTTTCAAAGAATTCAAAGGGAAGAGAGATGAAATGGTGATTTGGACTGCCAGAGATTATATACAGTCTCTATAGTGTGTGTGTGTGAAAAATCTACCTTTTGTTCATTGAAATGCTACCGTTTGATCCCTCCCTCACATCTCTAGGGTAGCCTCAGCATTTTTCATAGAAATGTCTGAAAATGCTACTCTGACCGAGAGCTGAAGAGAAGAAAGAAAACCTAAGTCCTCATTAAATGATGCCAAACTCCCCTTGCCTTATGCAGAACCCATATGGCCTTCTACTTCAGCTAAATTTGCCTTTTTTTTTTGCTGATGCAAAACCTGCTTAAATTGGTCCAAGGCAATAATTTCCCACTTCCCCCAATATTTATGCTACAAAATCTCCCCTTGTATATCATGTAAATTCAACCCAAATTGAACTGTCAATCATTTCTGAGTAGGTTATGCAGGAGATGAAGAAAGCAAAGCTGAGAGGACATTGTAAGATGAGAAAGAAAAAAGGAGGCTGTTACAGTGTATGAAAGTAGAAGTTCAAACTGGAATCTGCTTTGCTCATGGGCACATCAGTCAAGATGCTGCAGCAGAGAGTCATTATAGAAAAGTTTCTCTACGGTGCAGTTAGGAGAGCTTCTCAGCCAGTTTTCTAGTACAGTGTTAGAAACTAGTATAGTTTCTAGTCAAACAAAGAGAATATTGTGTAAATATATGCCAAGATTATGTATTTTATGCAGGCTTGATTGCATATTTTAATTGTACTATAATCGTTAAACATATCTGCTTAGTATAATTTTATTTTTTAATTAAAACACAATTCTTGGTATTAGACAAGAATTCTGATGTCACATTTATAGTTCATTAGATTCATAATTAAAATGTGCAACTAGACTAGAGGAGCAGAGAACATTTAATTTGGAAAAGCGTTTTATTTCATTGCTTCTGTAACAGGCTCGGCTCGGTTTCTACAAATGAGTTGTACATGTAACAACTACAAAAGCTCATTGCAACAGGAGGATTTCATTCCATTACTAATGTGTTCATGGATCTAAGGCTAACACATGATATGTTTTAAAATCCTTATAGCATGAATGTTACAAATACCTCTCCACCTCAGTCTCATAAATTTTTTAAACCAACACTACAATGCAGAAAGAATAAAACAGTGAGGTACCAATGTTATATCCAAACTGGATAAAAGTAAATAGCGTTTCATCTTTTTCTGACTACTTGTACTAATTCAGGCAATGAAACGGGACAGAACCCAGTGCTAACTTGTCCGTGTTTGGTGACTCTTTGTCCTAAGCCAAAACACATATTCTGCCTTAGTACTTCTACTCTGAAAGTAAAAATGAATAAATGACATACAACAAGTGTTTGGGGAAGGATGGTAGAGAGTACGTATTCTGCATAAGAGAAATTTTATCTAGAGAAGATGTATGTGATGAAAATTCAATACACTAAATGTGTAGTCTGAGTTTTTAATCTCTTAGGACAGGATTGATAAGAAACAGTGAGAATGCTTTTTTTTCTTGGAATTCTTTTCATTCACTTTTGTGACCCCTGAAAGAACTGCAGTCCTGACCACTAAGAATCATGTTGTGGAAGTGCTTCGATAACCAGAAAACTAACAAAGGTCAGGAAACTGGTTTTGTTTGGGGTATGTTCTCCACAACTAGAAGGGGTTATGTTATTACAGTTATATGTTATGGGAGTCTTGTTTTTTTCTGTGAACCTTTTCTTTGGCCACTTTTGAAAAGAGGGTTCTTTTACCTTTCTGAATTCCAGGCAGTCACCCTGCAGAGCTGCTCACTGAAGTCCATACAAAAGGTGTTTGTGCAGCCAAATAACAAAATCTGGAGTAAATGTGGAAGGATGTCTTCTGCAGTGACAAATGATGGTAAAAGTTGTTTTCCATCTCTGTGCCACTTACTGCAGTTGACAAGCAGCCAGTGAAAGAGCTGCCATAAAGCCAGAAGAGGGTGACTTATCTTCTAGGACTCACAAGAGACAAAAACCCACAATATGACAATTACTGTTATGTCAAAACAAGTTTTATTTAGATTAGTTTTTATTTACAGTACATTTATGATGCAGGTACAGATTGGATATTTGGTACATGATTCTAAACCTATTTACTTGCTAAGCCATAAACTCTTATTATTAATTATTATATTAATTACATGTATATTATGTGTGTGTGTGTGTATGTGTATAAACTTATATGGGTACATATATGACTCCAAGTAGCTGATGAAAATAGGACAAGATCAGTGTTCTGTTACCTAAAGTTAATCTCTATGATGTTTGTATACTATCAAACCATGAAAAACTATTTATCTCCTTCTGACAGGGAAAGTGTATGGATTTCAACATGGGATATTTTCATTGATGCTTATAAAATAGTGTCACTAATAACATCCCTGTTATTGAATTTTTACGCTTTCTTTACATGCATTATCAATATAGGACTAATTAATAAGTTAAAATATATGATAATTACATTATTTTCAGATCAGTTTCTATGCACTTGAATTAAAGGTTAAATAGTTTTCAACATAAAAAGATGCATATTGAAAAGAAGTCATTTTAGGAATGAGAGCATTCCATTGCCCCTAAGATTTGAATGTAAATTCCCTCTTTTCAAAAGCAACTAATCATTTGAACTTTTTGTAAGTTGTTTTATTCTTTTATTAATAGAATTTGTTTAACCTCATAGTTATAAAGTCATAAAGTGATTATTTTTAACCTTTTACTAGAGTAAAAGGAATGAAAATCTACCCTGTTAAAACACCCTGTGTGTGGGTTCTATGGTGTAAGATTGTATTTGATTCCGTTGGGGAAAAACCCCTCCAGCCTATCTTTTTTCCTAAAATGTGCTAAACAGACGTTTAGCACAAATATCTTTCAAATCTTTTATCTCTTAGTTTCAGCTGTAAGTTATCAATTCCTTGTAGACATGAAGTTAAACTTCTAATATATAATTATTTTTTCAAGACAGGTGATGACGGAGAGAAAATGAAATTATGATAGTGAAGCAAAACAAGTAAGTGCTATGCCAAATGTGTAAACTGTATCACCAGCCTGCCCAATTCAGATAGAATGCTTTTGCACATTTCAGCTTCATTTATGTTCTGGGAAATCAGAATATTGTTAGTATGATCAAGAGGTCATATTTCTTCCTTTAAGTCCCTCTGCTTCAAAAATGAGGCAATTAAGTACTAGTCATATGTTTTCTGCTCGTTACAGATTTCTTTTCTCCATTTTTTCGTTTTAGTTTATACTAAGGACATTTCCTTTCACTTTGTATTCTGACATATATTTGAATATGTAACTGGTTTAGAACTTTTTGTTTTTTAATTTCAACTTGGAGTGAAAACCAGAAATTCAGATTTCTATGAAATGTATTGACAGCCCCACTTCTAGTTTCAGTCTGCTTCAGTCTAGCTTTAGAACTCTCTGAGTCACTGTTGGTACCTTCTGCCACCAATGTTTGCAGTCCTAGTGAATATTTTACTACAGACTCTGCTACAGAAATACTACAAATATCTGGCACTCAATGTACTTGTTAAATGAATTAATGATTTGTGAGCATAATTTTAAAATATAATGGAAAATTTACCACAGATTCTTTTGTTCTGGATTTCAATATCTGTTACATAAAACTAGAAAAACAAGAAAGTTCTCTGATATGAAAACTGCCCAGAAACTATTCTAAACCAGAATGATTTGAAAGAAGAATTTTCTTTTTAATAGGCCATAACGGGACTATTACAGACTAAAAAAAATAAACTCTATCAGTTGGACGGTACAGATGCTTAGTATGGTAAATGTAAGGCACCTGAGCTTCTATTACTAATGACAGATGCAATGTCTGTGTCCTGTCTGTCTCAATTACATCTTTAAACCACACTTTTAAGACTCTTACAGTCCCGAGAATCACTGAGAAAGCTGTTTTCTAAATATCGTTTCTAAAATCCATTATAAATTAATATCTATTAATACACTCATTTCTTGTGAGAATGTTGAATTTGATTATTTTTCTTAATGTTTTGATGTACACCGCTCTCTCTAGTCCTTAATAGTCATCTAGCAGCTTTGAGTAAATCGTTTTCAGTGAAAGACAAAGGCTGGCTTACAGAAATCTATCCTAAGACACAGAAAATGTAATTGACTCTATATATAGAAAATTAAGTTTTGCTTTTGAAGTGGGAAGCAGTGGAATAATTTCCAGTATAGAGACATTTTTTATTTCTATGAGGCAGGTCCTATTTTTGTTCCACTAAAATTAATGTAATAAAAATATCAGTACCGAGGACTTTGATTAGAGAAGGATTAACTCTCTAAATATTGATTGATATTTATAATAGAAATGATATTTGGACTATAACTTGGAACACAAATACTTATATAAGGACAAATGTGTGTTACTGTTGCTATCGTCAGTTTAAATAGATGGTACTGCTCTATCGCACTCTGCCTGGCCTTTCTCATTTTTCACTGGGAACTCATAAATATTTAGTTTAGTTTCTATATTACCTGAGAATTTGAAATATATCAGATAGTGTCACAAGCGTTACCTATATATCAACTAATAGGAGAGAATTTATAGCAGAAAGTAATAATATATTTGATATGATCAAAATAATAAATTTCAGTTCAGAGTAAGACTTAAGGGTCACTTACTGCCTATGTCTAATAGGAATAAATCCAGAGAGGTCAGCAGAGTAGAGATAATTCAGCAAATCTCCAAGAGTCCGGCTATTATTTCATTTGTTCTGTTAGCATATCCATCGTGAAGCTGGATGGAAAGCCACACACAGTGCCTGAGGACATGCCCAAAGCCTACAGGCTCTCATGCATGAGTACATTTCAATGACACTTGCCACACTGATTGCTGTCAGAGCTCTTGACTCATGAGTAGAGAGAAAATAATCCCACTCTGCCTCAGACCTTCTGTCCACTTGTTGCTTTCAGATATGGTCTGTGCAAAATCCAGCTTCAGCAGGAGTGCCTATTACAGTTATTAGGAGGCAAAATATCAAGTATATTTTATAAAATATTGCAATAGCTAGGGCAAAATTACAACTGTGATATGTCTGAGTACAGGAATTGTCTACATTGAGCTCTTATTATTTAACAAAATTGCGATTCTTGGTAAAATACAAGGTGATATATCTAAATTTGAGTTAATGAAATCATCAGCATTTACAGTTTTAAGCTATTAAGGGGGAAGAGCAGAGTTATAATTAGACACTAAAATCAGAAGACTGGGCTGGGGTGTTTTTGTTTTTCCAAAGTTCTTCCTTAAGTAAAGCTTAATATTTCAGTCCTTCCTAAATTTAAGAAAGCAGTTGCTTCTGACTTGGTCAGACTTCTTTAAAGTTAGGATATATCTGAGTCAAGATCTAAGCTATATTCCTAAGGGTGGTAGCTACTCATTTTGGACACGACTGATTAAAGTCAGTCACCTGTCAGTAATCCACTGAGGTTTCATTTCAACAAGGTACATTTATTTCATTAAATTTCGTTCAATCAATTAAATTTTTATGATCTAGTGTATGAGAAGATATCCTCATGTCAGTTCATACAAAATTACTTGTTATTACCAGAGTTGGTATTTTGGTGTCAATTCAGGGATTTTTTTTTTACATACTTCCTATTAAGCAATAACTATGTAATTGTATTTTTACTACAACTTTGTATTTGAAACAAAGACACATTAGTAAAATTTGTAATGAAAGTTTCATTTTTTCACAGTTAAACGTACAGTTCCTTTAAATGACTGAAAGACAACACAGTGGATTTGAAGTAGAGTTTTGAAAAATACTATATAAAAGAAGAAATGGAACTTACAATCAAATCAAGGATTATATTCAGTGTTTATTTTAGTACTTCATCTTAAGCTTATGAAAAAATGTTTAAATATTGTGAAGTGATTGCACATCCATTTGTTTTTTAAATGAATAGAATATTTTTAAAAAAGGCAAAAGAATTTTCATCTTGTGAACATATGGAAGTGTTAAAATTGAAATCTGTAACTGTAAAAACTTACATTTTTAAGAGAACAGTATTTTCAATGTAATTTACTTGGTTTTTTAGCACTGTTGTTTTAAAATAATTAGGCTAGAAAACAGTTACCATGTTATTACAAGGATTTTAATTTTCTTAGATGCACAATAGCTTGATAGATTATTAAAATAGCTTTAGAATGTTTTTTCTCCCTTTTCACTTAGATTCTTCTGATATTTTTTGCATTTGTCACAGTAATAGATAGATAAAACCACCTGTCATATGAAAATCATACTATGCACAAAGAATTCCTTTGATAAATATGGTGATAATTAAGTTTTCTCATTTATCTGACAGGATTTCTGGAAAGGTGTAACAAAATTTCTACACAGCTTTGTCTGGTTAATCGTGTTTTTATCACTAGTGAAGTAGTAATATTTTCTTTATTGTCTTTGTGTCATTTCCAGGTTTTTCTCTTCAATGACTATGGAGGAACATGGAATAACTTCAGAAACTTTTACTAGTTTATTCTGAAATTGCTGCAGTTCTTTAAAAATAAGTAAACTTGATTTTCTTTTAAAATTAGCACTTATTTAAATGTGTATTTGAAGTTTTAAACTATTTTAAATTATAATTTTAAATTATAGTACCCTGTTTTAGTGTCTAAATCTGTTGTAGCAGACTGTATTAGCTAATACAGTTACAAAGAACAAGCAAACAATGAATTATGTTAATACAGGTTTAAAGTAAGCTGAAAGGGAGAAGATTACAGATTACACACCCTCATTAGGAATTTCTTAAGTGAGGCACCTACTTTTCACAGCTTTGGCCTCTGAAAGAAAAAATATTTCTCTGTAAAGAAAAAATATTTTCTCATTCCAGTTTAATATTTTTAATTAGATTCAGTAATTAAAACATGGATAGCAGATATATATTTAAAGATTTGGGCCAGAGGAGAGGGAGGGAAGAATTAACCAATAGATGGCAGGGAAAATAGCAAAGACAGTGAGAAGATAAATGCTGAAGGAGCAGTAACTGAGAAACGTGCCACTTCATTTCCATCGTTCTGTTTCCTGCATTTTGCTGTTATTGACTGTCAGGGAAATCTTAAAGTAAGAACAAAGTATTCTAAATGATCACATTACTATAATTCAACAAATTACTGTTTCTCAGTTGCATCTCAGTAACCGACTCTGTGGTTGCCTAAGTTTATTTCAAGTGCAGAATTAAATACGTTAGCTCAAACTGTTATAATTACTCCATAATTAATATTAATTGTTTTAGAAGAGCTAGAGGATCTGACTGTAAGAGAAAAAGAATATGAAATGGATATGTACAACTAGTGTTTACTGGAAGCTCTGGATGCTCTCTTTTGCATTCCTACAATGGTAGGCTATTTCTACATGAAGTTCTTCAAAATGTTCTTCAAAAATGATGAAGCGGACATATTTTTTTCTCCTAGATTTGGTCAAGAGTATTTGCCAGCTTTTCACTATGAGTTTCCACTTTATTTAATCTTGAACGAAGATTCACAAGAGCAAGTAGTGCTAACCCTTCACACTGGCAAAGGTGACAGCATAGTAAACCACAAGAGTGGAATTACACAAAAGCCCGCTACCGATGTAAAAAAGCATCCAACAAAAAAATGAAAGACCCCTTCTTGCATTCATGTTCCTTCTTTCCATGCAGCTCCTTCTTTCCATGCAGTTCTGTCTTTCTGTAACTGCAGTTTATGAATAGAAAAGAATTGATTTTTCTCATTTTTTTAAAGTAAATTAATCTTGTTCATACTAACAATCTTATAAATTATGGCAACTGTGGTCATCTCAAACTGAATTAATTGTACCAGGATTGTCTTTTTAAGTTTAAATTAAAAAGTATCTTGAAACTAAGATTGAATTACAGTGACACAGATGGTTTAAAATTTTCCTTTAATGGGTGTTAAATGATGAATTATAGTTAATATTTGTTTATGTTTTTCTGAGAAAGTAGAAAATTTTCTTACTAAGCATAAATAGGGTTTGATATACCATATTATACATTATCAGCTGGGGTTTTTTTTTCAGTATGAAATAATTACAGTGGTAACCATGCACGGATGGAGTGCTACAATTAATCTTACTGCTGTATTTGTTGAGGCTGCTCACAAGAGTGAAGACTCATGGAGCAGAAGGCATCACTAGGGCCAAACCCTATATCTAACGAGAGCACTGGGCTGATGGTTCATCTGGCAGCAAGCCCCTCGTAAAGACTCAGCTGCATCCTTACCACTAACTTTGGTGACCACAGTGATCTTAGCTCCACATCGAGACTTACCCTGCAATGATCCAAGAGGGTCATCGGTTGTGCTGTCCTTTATGTGGAAATGAATCCAGATTCTTTTGGGCCCCCATTTAACACACTGCGTGTTCTGTTTTGTGAATTTTTTATGTCCACTGTAAATAAATTTTTATAAATCTAAAAAGCTAAATTTAGTCTACAAGCAGAGGAGCATAAAATAAAAAAGCGATTTTTCTTTTCCTGCAGGTGTTTGAGTTAGGAACCAAAATCCACACTTCCTACAGCGAGAAAAATCAAAGTGTCTGTATGAAAGCAATGAACAGTACCTCTTCAAGAAAAATAAACAAGGCAACTTTTTATCTTTTTCATTTATAGTAGAAAGCCACAAAGTTACTGTGGTTTCAATTATGTGGATGCAGCAGCTTTCTAAATATGAATAATATCTAGATTACTTATTGATCTGTTTCTTTTGGTTCATAACTTGCTTTTGGCCATTTTGCTTAGCTTTGTACAAAAGTTTGGAATGGACAAAAAAGGGAGAAAAAGAGCAAAGTTTTGGCTTCTGGTATAATCAATTTTCTAGCTTTAATGGTGGGGGTTTTGTAATATAATGTCTTCAGGTTTTGATGATGATTTCCTGCAATAAAGTCTTGCCTTCCGCACTGGTGCTTTACTGTAGTGGAACTTTCTAGTCTGAACCAAAACAATAATAAGCGGTGACATTCGTGAGAACACATTAAATTCTGTCATTTTACTGAGGCTTGAACTTTTAGTTGTTATATCAGTGGTGAGGGCTGATTCAGCAGATGGGAGGAGTTGTAGGGAAGAGATTAGAATCAAATACGCTCTTGCTGCACTATTCTGCTTCCTGGTTTCTGGAGAAAACCAGTATTGCTCACACTTCTGCTTCATCCCAGGTCACAGTCCTTGGCAAACACTGTTGTCAGCTGCTCCAGTCCTCCACACAGGACTGGCTCCCTTCTTCTTGTCCATCAAGACAAGTAATTCCCACAGTAATTAAGAACTTTACTTTCATTTTCTCAGGTTTATGTGTCTCCATTTATCAGATCGTACCCTCAGTTTTTCAGCCCAGGCTGAAAGTTATTTGTCTCCAAATTCAGTGTTCTGACAAATTCAAATTCATTGTTTAAACAAATTCAGAGTGCTAGTTTCAGTTGCAACACTCTATAACTACTTCTCTTTTTAGACAAAGCTAGTCTGTCATGAAGAAAAGTACCTGAAGTGGCAGCAGACGACTGACTGTGCCCACAGATGAGTTTGCCGGTGACTCCTCCAAACTTCTGCTCGAGTTCTCTGCAGATTGCTGCAAGTACTTTGCAGCAGTACTTTCCCAGGTAGTAAATATGCATAAGCTCATGTTTTTCCTTTCATATGTCATTTTTCTGTTTTTTTTTTTTTTATTTTTTTTTATTTTTTTTTAAGTAACCTTAATGAATTCTGTATTTGTTTCCTTTTGCCTTTCACATTTCACCCCCTTTCCTTAAAAGGTTAATGGAGCCATTTGAGACAGGAGCCACATATTACAGTAGCAGAAAATATTTGGGTTATATCAAGGTGACTTGCCCAGAACCTGGAATGAGGTTATACTTTTATCATGCAAGTATGCAGGTTTTCTCATTGCTAATGGCTGGATAACACAAGCCAAATACTTGGAAACTTTTCTTTATATATAGCTGGATCAAAGGTATATGATTACATTCAGCAAGGAATACAAGTGAGGACATAGATAAAGGGAATACAATTACATCTGACTGACATGGTGAGTTTCATTTTTTCTCTACTATTATTTGTTTAGCTCTGGGGAAGAGAGAGATATAAAAGCGTCCTTCAGACTAGTTCCCTGAACTTTCATGGACAGAGTCCCTTCTTTGCCTCTAAGGTGTCCTAAATTCCTGCCATCAGTATTGCAACAAGGTGGGGGGGAAGTATGTTTGTAATTAAATCAAATGATATGTTTCTTTCTAAGATGTACAGGACAGCTTGTGAGCTTTATGAGATCTGTGGTTACTGGTTTCTTCATCTGTATGAATCAGGATGGGGAAGAGCATGGCAGTTCCCTTTGCTTTGGTCAGAGAATGTCATAAATCACAGAATGCTCAACACACTGTGCAGTGCTTCCTTTTGACTTCAAGGTATGAATCCAAACTAAATTGTATCTTTGCTTGGAGAGCCAAGGGTCACTTCATGGCATATAGTACTTTCCAGTGTGAGAAAGGCCACTGTTGTCCCATTCTCTGTGACTATTCTGTGAAGAATCAGATTGCATAATTGAATGATACTTCCTTGAAGAAGAATAGGCAGTTGGACTTGATTTGTTGCTCAGACCTTGTGGTGATTATCCTGTTAGATTTTAAACCAAAATTTCACCTTAGACAAAATGCTGTCCTTTCAAAATTACATGCAGACTTCTTTTAATGAGAGAGGCCTATTTCTGTACCAAGTGTTAGGTCGGTTTTGGTCTTCAAAGATGTGAGATAGAGGCTTTATTTCTCAGGAGCAGCAGCTCCAAATTATGGAAGCTGGGCATTCAAAACCAAGATCTTATAGAGGTATAAAGAGGGAGTAAGACAGTACAGGAGAAGCAGCTGAGCTCTACGAGTGTTTCCTACTTACTGTTCTGATAGTAGGCAGCTGAAAGAGCAGAAATCATAACATTGACGGAGGTGTGAAAAATCCACGGGACTCTGCATTTTCCATTTTCTTCTTAGTATGCTTGCTGAATCCACAAAATACTGATTTTAATTTCACTTAATTTTTTCCATAATATCAAAGGCATTATAGAGGAAACAAACATCTTCATCTTCTAGAATGCTAGGCTTGAAAAGGGTACAATTTTCCTTCCTCTGTGGTATATTTTTTTTAATATAATTTAGATTTATAATTCTGCAAATGAAAATGTAATATATAGTCATTATTGATAAAACAGTGACTGCCCAAATTAGTGAGAGTAAAAATTAGTACTGCTTGAATAAGATGGACATCATGACAAATGACAAAACTGTCATTAGATTCTTCAGGAGAAAATTTGACTTAGTTTTATTTAAAAGAGATTGATCAACAGTACTTTTCAAGCCTGTGGTATTTACATTAGACAAATAGTTTACTAGCACAGCTGAGTTGTTTAGGACTTGTGTCTAAGTAAAAGCAATATCTTAATTATTGTCAAATCACTGCAATTGCCTGGTGACACTTTTCCTGTTGTATTCTGCTCAGGCATGACCTCACATTCTGCAAGGTCTCTCCAAATGTTGACTGAATTGGTCATTTATTGATCATACCTTCACGTTAATGCAGTGTAACATTTCACATGCAATTGAGATACTTATTAATTCAGAGGAAAGGAGGCCGATTGATTCCCACAGGAATCTGCTGAAACATACGTTAAGTTACCAAAAGCAAGGATATTGGGAGGAAAAAAAAAAAAAGAGAGAAAAACTCCAAAGGTATTAAACTTTGTATTTAGAGAAGGCATATCTTTTATTTGTAGTCTTGTGAACACAATTGTTTCTTTCATTGCATCTGTATGTAAAGAAACATATAGATGTTATATACAGTAGTTCCAAATAGTCATAGTAAAAACCATAAAACATATGCATGATTAGATGAAATCCTCATATACTGTGAAGATAATAGATATATTGAACTGTGAAAGCCGCCTCCTCTCTGAGCATTAACAGAATGCAACTTGAAAGGCTTTCTCGTATCTAATGCAGTGAAAATATACCCCACATACAAACCATTTTCAAGGTGACAATGTTAAATAAAGAGAAAAATTTTAGTATGCAGTGCATAGAGTCTCAGATTAATTGCCTTCTGGTTTATTTGGAAAATAAAATGTATAGAATAAAAGTATTTTACTGTCTGTTTTACAGACATTTGATTTAATTGACCTCTAGGGACATAGGAACCCAAATTCTAATTTACTATGTCGTTGAGTAGAAAGGAATGCAAAATCTTATATATCTAGCATATTTGGTTATTGTGAAATGAATTATCTATTACTTCTCCAGGCAGGTTCTCAAATATCAGCTCACAAATACAGAGGACATAATTCTACGTACTTTCAAAAGAATATGCCATAAACCAGAGTGGCTTGCACTGTTTCTGTAGTTAGTAATTTATGCAGAGGTCTCAGCCGTTCTTTAGGAGCAAGTTCAAAGGGTGCTATGTTGAAAGGACATGGGTTTCCAAACTGTCTGTACAGTGTTACTTCATTGGAGCTGTGCCATGGCTGTGAACAACTAAAATGATTTTTTTTGGTGGATTTTAAAGGTATTAATTTATATTTAGATTAATACAGTTATATCTGGAAGAATAATCAATGTTCGGATTTCCTTCCTGTTGATTGGTGTTTGGCTTTGGTTTTGGTTTTTTAAATTACTAAAAGTGTGCAAGTTTTCATTAAAGTTTTAATCACATAGAAAAATTGTTTTTAAAAAATAGTAATTTCAGGAATTTCACAGAGAAAAACAGATGGACTTAATATTTCAATTTGCACCAAAAAATACTAATAGAACTTCAGATCTACACCTACCAGGTATTAAGGATATTGATTTGACCTTAATTATTTTTCTTAAAAATAATCAGATTGAAAATATATTAAATTTTAACTCAGAAGGAAAATCACGTATGTTCATAAGGTTTTACAAATTAAATTCAGAGTTTTACATTATTCATATACCGATAATTGAATTAGTAGTCCTCTTTTTTCCTTCACTGAACTCACATTTAAAAAACTTCTAGAGACCTTGTAGCATGATCTCTCAGAAATCCTAAGACCATGGGAATAAGATGGGTTTAAGACAACAAATGTAACTATAAATTGACTGTGACTGAACTTGAAGATTGTTGAGATCAAGGAGACTAAGTCCAATTATTGTATATAGGGATTTGTGTGAAATTTAGATCTGGGTTCATAGTAAATGCTTACCACTTTCCAAGGATATGTTCTTATCTCATGCTCCTCTACATTTTTAAACTATTTAAAAGATAGATATTTGCAGATGGTCACATTGTAGAATGTAACTGTTATGTCTAAAATGAACTTCTTTCATGTGAATCCATTATCTTTTTTAAATCCACCTCTAGCCATATTATTATGCTAATATGACAACTCTAATTTGAGTATTTGATGCAGCCTCTGTGTGGGATGCTTAACTAGAGTGGAAATAGTAGATGAACCATTATTTTTAGTGAGAAACAATTCAGTCTTCTACAATCTCCTTCATTATCAGCTTCAGCTCTACCTTCTGCCTTAACTTTGCAGCTGAGTCATATGCTTATCTGGGTTGGGAAATGTGATCATAACTTTAATTTGAATACTTTAATTTAAATGTTTTCCTTTTTCACAGATAATTAATTCATCTCTAAACTTAATGGAACAGTGTAATATTTTGGGAACTGACCATCTCAGCATGCTGTAGCCCAGGTAGCAGGTAGGTTTCACAACAGCACAGGTCCAAAGAAATCTCCACAATTTTACTTATGTGTTCTCACAGACATCACTACTTTACAGGCACTTCCACACACTAGTCTAATGATGCCTTTTGCCATTTTCTGCTACTCTTCCCTCCTACTCCTGGTCCTACTAGAATTAGTTTCAGAATCACGAGTTTTGCTTGTTCTGGTAGGGGTGAAGATCTGGCATTTTAACCATAGCAGGGGACAGCTACACACTATTTATCTGTATAAAATATTTGTTCAGGGAGGAAGAAAAGGGCAGGAATTTAGGTCACAAGGTACCACTGTTTAAGCAGGGAGTAAGCTTTCTTATTCATGATTTCATTTTCAGCTCTCCAGGCCCTCAGGTCACTCACAACAACTGGCTGGCTCCAGCAAGGAAAAACACAAGGTGATGAGGAAATAACAAGCATCTGTCTTTATTCCCAAAAGTTAGCCTGAGCAGTTGAAAGCCTCTTTCCCACAGATAATCCCAGTGTGGGTTTGGATAGGGAAGGTTTTTGCCAGTGAACATTAGTGCTTTGGGAGCATTTCTCATATAGGTCTCAAAGGTATTTCCTTTGCCTCCAAATCAGTCTTTCAGTATCGTAGGCAAACATGTCATTAAAGACCATTCAAAATTCAAGCTCCCTTAGGCCAGAAAAGCAGGAAAATTTATTAGATTTAGTGACTAAAAAATTCCAGACAATATTTAATGTGCTTCTTTAGCAGAATTACAAGTGGGGTTATTTTAGTTGTAGTGGTGTGGTTGCTCTGCTTCTCTGAGAACATGAGCCAGGTGAAGTGTGATGAGATCCATGGCTGGCCAGAGCCAGAGGCAGGTGCACGGACCTACGTGTGGGTCTTCATATCTGCTCACACAGCCAGTTTCCCAAAGGCTCTTAAACTCAATATGAGGTTTTATTAGTATCTGAACTATACATTTTACTTGTTGAATGGAAACTCACAATTTAGAGAATGTATTTTCACAATATTCCAGGAGGAAAGTTCCTTTAAAGGCATATATCCTTCTGGATATCTCAAATGCGCCTGGCAATCTTCAGTGTAAGACTGCTCAACACCGTAAGTATAAGATTTGTCTTCAAAGTATCTTACGTTTGTGAGATACATAGCCACAAAGACAAGTGCTATCTCAGGAGAGATTCCAATAGCAGATCTCAAATATAAAGAAATACCATGGTTGGCATTGCACAGGAATTACACAGTGATGAACTGTGTCACCTATTGTCTTTAACATACATGAATTTATACTATTAAGCTTATTTTACTGATGATTTTACTAGAAAATACCCTAGAAAAGACCATTCTTTTCATGTCATAATTATGTCAGATGACATGATTGTGACATGACATGACATGACATGTCCATTGCAAGCTTGAGCCTTGAACAGCTCCTAAAATGCAAGAAGGAAAAGCACCACTTTGACCTGTATCTGAAATCTCATTCACCTAAAAAGTACCTTTACCATGCTGTTTCACAGAATCACAGAATTGTCAGAGTTGGAAGGGACCTCTAGAGATCATCTAGACCAACTCCCCTGCCAAAGCAGGATTGCCTAGAGCACGTTACTCAGGACTGCATCCAGGTGGATCTTGAAAATCTCCAGAGAAGGGGACTTCACACCCTCCCTGGGCAGCCTGTTCCAGTGCTCTGTCACCCTCACCAGAAAGAAGTTTTTTCTCATATTTGAATGGAACTTCCCATGTTCCAGCTTGTGCCCGTTGCCCCTTGTCCTCTCACTGGGACCCACTGAAAAGAGTCCGGCTCCCTCCTCCTTCAAACCACCCTTTAGGTACTTGTGAGCATTAATAAGGTCTCCCCTCAGCCTTCTCTTCTCCAGGCTAAAGAGTCCCAGCTTTCTCAGCCTTTTGTCATCAGGGACTTTCCAGTAGTTCCCTGTCTCTCTTGAACTGGGGAGCCCAGAACTGGATGCAGTATTCCAGTTGTGGCCTCACCAGTGCAGAGTAGAGGGGGAGAATGACCTCCCACGACCTACTGGCCACACTCTTCCCTACGCAGCCCAGGATTCCATTGTCCCTCTTGGTGACAAGGGCACACTGCTGGCTCATGGATAATCTTCCAGGACCCCCAGAGCCTTCTCCTCAGAACTGCTTTCATGGGGCTGGGTTTTTTATTGCAAGTGAAACACCAGCCACACATCTGGCAAAGGAAAGGAAATAAGTTTATTAGGGATATGTCTGTATGTGCAAAATGTTGATGAATAGAGCAATTAGTTAACCAGTGGCTTATCATTATTTATTCATTCTTTCTGACAATTACACACTGCTTGGAGCGTTTATTTCTCTTTGTTTGTAAATCATTCTGCGTGCCTGAGTGTCCAGGGAGGATGTGTGGATGTCATGGGTACACAGAGCTCTGCACTGCAAACTGCAGCTGCTGTTTCCTCTTGCAGTTATATTTGGCCTGAGGGACTACAGGTTTTCATCACGAGCTGGTCCTCCTTGATTCAGGTGGGGAACTGGAATCAGGGACAGACGTTATGTTATGGGAAATGCAATCTCTATGGATTCTACCCCCAAATACAATAGTGAGGAAGCCATTCCATTCTTTAAGAATTGAGCAAAGCCTTTAGTTATGCATAGTCCTAGTTGAGGTAAGTGCTGATAGCATGTAGTCATGGTGAAAAAAAAAAAAAGGTAAAAATAGTAAGTTCTCACACTGCTCTGGGTAAAAAGTGAATTGAAATAACTTTCACATCACTTCTTTTGAACACCTTTGAGTGAAATCTGTTGTGTGATCCTCTGATATTAGCAGAGTTCTATGAAGGGTATATTTTTTCAAAATGTTATCCTTTTATTAAACAATATATTCTCTTCTCTTTCAGTTCTGCCCCATTCAAGATCTACAGACTGATCAGTAAGGTCTTTTTATACTTCTGATAGTGACCACTTCCACTAATGGAGGAATTGTTGGTGCAATCTGTTCTGCTGAAGGGCAAGTGAAAAATATTGATTGTAGGTAAGTGCCAAAAAATGCAGACTCTGCTGAACTGGGAGAAGTGATACCCAGAGGCCACACAATTGCTCCTGTCTGATTTATGTGACAATATATGCTATATATTCATATGCCTGGGGTGAAAAGACTTTACAGCTCTTTTACACATACTCCTCTTAAATAACTCAGTTCATCCCTGGTGTAACTGTCCCAAGAAATTCTAATTGTCACTGTACTACAATGTTTTTTTTTTTCAAATTGTCTTACATATCAAGAGTCATGGTGTACACACTGAAATGACCTGATGATAGTTGCAATAACCTTCTTTCTTTCCTTTGTTTTCTAATTATCAGTCCAGATCCATTGACTGAAGAGAAGAAGTTGGCGTTTTAAAACCACAATGTGCTTTGTCAGGGTCTGATTAAAATTCTCACACTGCCTGCTGTGCCATGCTTTGCACTTGTACTGATGCTCATAAAAACTTGTAGAGCTTGCAATTGATGCCACCTGATGTGTACTACAAAATAATTTATTTATTTATTTAGTACAAATGAGTGCACACGCTTATTTGTACATGTATGTAAGACCCATAAATATTACATTCTTGTACTAAGAATGAAGCCGAAGTAGCAAAGCCATATCCCAGGCATCATTTACTTTTTTCTGATTTTTACATGGACTTAATAATAATATCTATGTTTTTCATTTGAAATAGAAAGTACAAAAATGCCTCCTAATTTGGGAAAAAGAAAATAGGTTTATTGATAAAGTTTATCTTACTATTTAATACTAAGACACTGGTCCTCACATTTCTCAGACAAACTCCCATTTTATTTCATGCTTCACAGTGCTCATACCACAAGGTATCATTGCTATTAAACATATACTTTTGGACATTTCTATAGGGCCAGCAAATTTTATTATTATAACTAAAGAGATGAAACTGTTGTTTATCCACCCTTACAAATTATTTGCTGCTTTTTTTGTATTACGTTCAAGTTATATCTTACATTTCCTTCTTCCCTTCCCAAGCCTAAGGTCATATGAACACCAAAATGTCAGAACTCAGACATGTATGCTTTCAATGTAATTTTCTATCTTTTCCCCACATCTACTCTCTATTTAAATTTCCATTTAGATACAGTTAAATCCATAAAATAAAAAATTGCTTCTAAAACCACCTAGAATTAGTGGTAGCTGATAGTAAACTTAGGCACTTCTCAGGAAATCTCCAAACTTTATCAAATTTCTCATTTACCACTAGCCTGGCCAGAGTTAAGAAATGTGTTTTCTACTGAAAGAAAACTTCATACAAAGCACAAGTGGGTTGGGTTTTTTTACTTTTTCTAGAATATTTTGATTGAGATACTATTTGGAGGCCAAGTACAAATTTAATTATGCGGTTTTACTACTAAAAAACAATTAGGGCAGATTCATGAAGCAATTACATCAATTGCCCTGTGGCTCCTCTTAGATTTAGTAAATGCTTTCATTTTTTATCTACCGCTTGAGCTGTAATGAAGCAGATGGATTTCAGCTGCTCTAAACCAATGGATAATTTTCAGATTTTTTTTTTTTTTCTTTTAGTCTCAGTTAACTAATCAGGGGGGGCTATTAGCCAGCTTTATAAACAACTAGCACATCTTTCAAATGAAATAGATATTTGGTCATTGCAAACGGCCATTTACAATTTTCCAAGTTGTATATAAGTTACTTCAAATTAAGTGAATATTGGTAACATCAGTTGGTAATCTTCAGTGTTTAGTATGATTCTTGTGTTTGTAGCCATTTGTTGTGTGTTGGATTGATATAGTCAAATGATTTGCTGAGTTTGGCGGGAAACATCAGTAACACAAGAAAAATGAATCCTTTAGTGTCAGTTCTGAAGATAGTAGAAATACTTGGGTACCACAGAACAGAGGTGTTTTGTGTCTATAGATACAGTGTCAGTCATCTTCAATAATTTTTATGCAAATAAACTGATATCTAAGAATGAGAGCTGGTTATTTTCTCTTGCACAGTAATTTCTGCAAGAAATAAAATTTCTGTACTAAAACTATTTCAAGATACATTACTTGTATTTCATAAATGCAGAGAACAACTTGCAAAACCCACTTAAAGGTTGAGTAATAAGGAAAACAGTCTGTAGCAAGCAAGTTTTTTAGTTAAATGGTGGTCCTGCTTGAGCAGGGGAATTGGACAAGATCGAATCCAGAGGTGCTTTCCAACCCCAACCATTCTGTGATTCTGTGAAATAGTGGGCTATGAAAAACTTCTGTGTTTTTCCTTCCTTAGAAATGAAAGTGATCTGTGGTTCCTCTTTTTGGAGTTTATACAATTTACCCATTCTACCCATCATGTTTAAGCTGCTGGAAATGAAAATTCTGAAAAAACTAAACCAGCATGATCTTAGACCTGTGAGGTAAGATTTATTTACGAGTGGTCATGTGTAGTTTCTCTTGCTTTCCATTTGACTGATGAGTGCTTTTGAAATGAGTATGATCTGAATTACAGCTAAGATGACTCTAAAAGATAAACAATACTGTCTGTATTCCACTGTCCTTGCTCATGCAGACATTACTACGTGCCCAGTGGCCTTTGTATGTATGTAGTATGAGGATTTATTTTGTCTCCTTGCTTTCAATTGAACAATTAACAGTAAACAAGGGCTTTGATGGCTTATGGTAATGTTTCTACAGAACAATTATGTATTAAGATTCAAGGGATAATGTCCCCTGATGGCATCTGAAAAGTGATGTTTGCATTTCTCAGAAATGACAGATTTTACTATAAATTCTACCTTTTGTAAATGCAACAAAATATGGTGAAAAGTGAAATTAAAAAAAAAAAAAACAACACAAGAACAATTATTGTTTGAGATGCATTTGGAAAAAGAGTCCATGTTTGATATGCTCCTACTATACACAACGACAGAGTCATTTTAGAATTGTCACTGACAGATTATTTTCTTTTCAAAACTGTTACTTTTAACTGTTAGTTAAAAATTATACAATAAATCATGTCTCAGAAATGTATTAGTTCCAGAATGCCTGTTAAGTATGAGTATGATAGGATGTCCTTTATGACACACCGAATTTTCCTTGATTGCTTTTAGTTTGTATGCAAAACAAATGAAAGACAATAAAGGGACTAACCTTTTCATGTAAGCCTGACACACAATGATATGCAATTTCCATTTCCCATTGCACTGTTAGAACGATCAAACTTTGTTTGTTTGAATTTAGTATTTATGATTATAAATTATCTAGTCATAACCAAAGTAATTTACATAAGAAAATTATCTTCCATCAAGTATGATTTTACTGCATGTGTTTTAATACTGTAACAGCCTGTTAGCATTATTTGGATAATTAAAGGGATACTGTAAACTCTGATTTAGCATAAAATTTACCAAAAAAACCCAAATAAGGGCTGTTATGAAAGTCAACATTGGCTAAATATTCTCATAAATTGAAGGGGAAAAAAATCTAAGTGAATTTAAAACTAAAATAACTAAAACCAGCTACTGCATCACTAACAATTTGAAAATGATCATAAACAGAACCCAAAGTTCCTGAAATCAATACTGAAACTAATGTCCCAGGCGTTTTATTGTTCAAGCTGAGGAAAAAAAACAGTGAGTAACTGCATTATACAAACACCGAACTTAGAGTCAAAGATTTTCCTAGGAGTTTCTCCCTGAACTAAGAGGAACCCTGAAGTTAAGGTGAAGCATGGAAAAGTGATATTGATACCAATAGTAGTAGTACCAATGGTAGCAATGTGCTGGTATACCCCCCGTGAAAATGGTATGAGTATGCTAATTTTTCTATCCCTTAAGAGGATAAAGACTTGTTTGTGGGCTGAGACACCAAGACAAGGAATGAGATTGGGTTATCCCACTGCAGCTTTTGAACAGCAGGAAACCTGGAAGGGCTGGCAGCTGGGCTGACTCAGAGTGGTACATCTATCAAACCACTCTCGTATGTTTATAAGTGGTGCAGTCACATGCCCCACTTCGGGGAATGGATTAACTAAATTCAGTGGTCCTTGCACATGATTGATTATAAAGTATTTTCCTGAATCAAGTCCTAACCCCTACATTTTTTACCACTGGTTGCCCGTCTGAGAGTGGAAACTTCAGTTTATAAAGTTGGAAAATGTTTACTTTTTAGCTCAATATATTTTTAAAACCTTTAAAAAACTCCCTTGAAGAGCTAATAAAGCTTACTAGCTGGGGGAAAAAAAATCATTTTATTGCTTTTTCTCCTTGGTTGTTTATTTTTGTCTTGCGGGAAGGGAGGATATCTTAATCTTATTGCTGTGGTATCTGTCTGGAAATAAATTAATCTTTGAGCTTTGCCCCTCCACCCCTCTCTTGAAAAAATCTTTAATCCTTATACAACTCCTAGTGCTACAGTACATGTCAAAGAGACTTCCTATCAGGTTAGTCAGGCTCTTCCAGCATCAGTCATCGAATGGAAATATGGTACAGAAAGGCTGGTGATTAACTCTCTGTTACCAAGAGTGAAATTATTCCACAAAAGCAGTATATTGCTATTGTAAATATATTGCTTATTCTTATACTGTTAATAATTACACTGGAATAGCACTACTCTATCAACATCTCTCAAAGTTTATTTCTGGAGTTAACATTCTTGTAACTGCTTTCAAGAGGTCTCATGCCTAGGAGCTGGGTGAACAAGATAGTCCCAACTGCATAAACCCTGCAGATACTTAAGTCTGCTTAGGTGCTGCATGTGATGTCCGTGCGGGGATCGTGCAGAGTTTGTACTGAGATTTAGAGTCCGTAAACTAGTTTTTAACCATAAAACAAACAACCGCTTCTAACCTGTGCCTATATGTTACTAACTTAGATGTGCAAAAGATCTCTCCTTCCCAGTATAGTGAATGGAGGAGACTGTAAATTGAGAAGGTCTTCAGGCTGTGTGAGTGCAGTGATTTTTAGGTCTTGAAATAAGACCTGTAACTTAATAAAAAATAATTTTATTTTCTTCCTTTCCTGTATTAAAAATCTTCTTTTGGCTATTGTTTTTCAAAGTGGTCACCACGATAATGTATAGAAGGTAAATACTATTGGTACCTTATTCTTCTCAGAATAATAATGCTATATTATTATTGGGGAATGGCTTCAAGCTCCAACAGGGTAGGTTTAGACTGAACATTAGGAAAGAATTCTTCACAGAAAGAGTGGTTGGGCATTGGAATAGACTGCCCAGGGAGGTGGTTGAGTCACCATCCCTGGATGTGTTTAAGAGACAATTAGATGCGGTGCTGAGGGATATGGTGTAGGGGAGGACTTTGTAGAGTAGGATAGATGGTTGGACTCGATGATCCCAAGGGTCTCTTCCAACCTAGATGATTCTATGATTCTATTCTATGATTCCATGAAGTTTTTTCTGTTGTCCGTAGTAAGAGTGTAGACTGCAATGTAGTCAGTGACCACTGCAACAAATACTTTCTGCTTTGTATAAAGGGAACTGAAATCAGCAAGTGGTCTAAGAATGATGAAAGAAGCATTCGCTGGGATTTTAGACAAGTTAGTTGTGTGCTAATTGAACAGGAATTTACAGAGAGACAGACATAATTTTTGGTCAATATACTTGCTTATAAAGAGAAAACCTACAAGCATTTGCTTATTTTGTAAAAGCAGAGTTGTCTCTTTCTCTGCATGTTGATGAACAGAATTAAGTGTTATGAACAGGGAAGAAAAGTGGTGTAATATATGACAAAGTAGCTGATATGAAAGGGAGATGGAATATCCTATGCAAGATGTTACAATCTTCTCTCATTTTATTCCTACTGTGAAAATGCATCAGAGGTGCATACTAATAATAAAGTGAATACAAATTCGTGTGCTAGCTGTCTGTTATCATCTGAGCAGCTTTTTTAAGCAATTATAAATGCTTGTCCTGAGATTCTCATCCCAATCAGCTATGTGTATTGTGAGGAAAACCTAGCGTAATATTTACATTTGTCTTTGGATGTTCTTTAAGTACAAGTCACTTGCCTTAAAAATCATGTAAAAATCAAATATTGATTTTGCTGAAGGTTGCTCAGATGCTTATTGATCAAGGTAGAAACATGATACTGTTCAGTCACTCACATCTCAGGTATCTGGGCTTTTTAACTTCAGTTTAGACTAAGCTTTCTGGATATGTTCCAGTACAGAGGCAAAACAGAGAAGTACCTTTTCCTGGAATTTTTTGGAGGTATTTATTTGAAATGTTTATTTCTAACTTAGCTAATCAAAAGTCTAGCTGGTGACTGAAGATGTTCTAAGTTTTACATTAGCTGTATATTTAGGATGTTTAAGTATCCTAATAATGCTATCTACTTTCCAAGATCTATATTTTACAACAGGGGGATTAAAAACTTTGAGGCTGCTTTAAAAGTTGCTCAAAGGCAGTTAAAGATCTATAATGAGTTCTTGAAAGTGCATTCAGGAATGGCAGAATTATTTGTGTGTCCTCTGGGATGATGTAATTTACTCTAGTGTTATCTGGAAAACAAGATTAAACCACCATTTGAAAATTTCCGTCTGAACTTTAGAGTACAAATTCCCCTCTTCACAGCAAAATGCATTTCATACAGGTTTTGGCTTTACTAATTTAGGTACTTGGGAGCAGAATTTAGACTTGAAAGGTTTTCACTGTGTTATTTGCAAGGAAATCTCCCCATGATTTGATTGGACCAGATGACCTCCAGAGGGCCATTACAACCTCAACCATTCTGTGATTCTGTATAAGGCACAAAATAAACAAATGCAGAAACCCAGAGGGTGACAGTGTTTTTATCATCTAACCATTAAGGTACTAGCATTCACTGGCCCTGTAAAGGATCTTGATTAAATGCAAAATGAAGAAGGGGCCAAAAAGAAAAAAAAACTGCTTGAAGTTCCATAAATATACATCTTATTGATTGCCTAATGTGAACAATCATTTCTACATATTTGTTATAATCTCCCTACATCTGAATTCATTGATGAGATAATGATTCTTCAGTGGTATTACATATGCATTCCAAATAAGTTTTTTTGTTGGCTTTTAAAATTTTAACTTTAATCTTTCCTTTCACTAACACTTTATCTCTTCACTGAAGTGGTCGTTAAATATTTTATCTTCATTATAAAACCCACTCATAATTTCTTTTCCAACCTAAAAATATGACACTATTCTTCTCTTTTGCATTCATCTATTCACATCAGAGGCCACTGCTTTGACCTTGTCATCATTTTATGATGTATGTATTTTGTAGGTTTCTTTGTGTCATTTGATCATTGATCACCTTCCCCCTTCTTTACAATAGATGTGCCAATACCAATTAGTCTTGAACTGCTTGTTATTTTGTGACCTTTAAAAAGGCCCAGTCGCATGATTTATTTGCTGCTTCTGTGTATGTTCAGATACTGTTTTGCTGCAGTAGAATCACGGGCCTTCTCTGATTTGGTAATTCATTGCCTTTTGTCTAAATGAAAACCCATCAAGAAATATTGACATTCTCACTCTGGTGGAGACTAGCAAATGCTATCTGGAGAACTGTTCTATTTGATTTCCTAATTTTAATTGCTTGAGGCAATTCCTCCAGCACGTAAATTAATTATAGAGAAAGAGACTTCTAGACACTGTAGAGGGATCTTGAATTTGCTGTAGAGAGCAGCAGGATCTGGGATGCAGAAGTGGATGGAGTGGGAGGAGGCAGGTGTCACATGGTGGCAACGAGTAGTGCAGCAATGTGAAGAATTTAGGGCAGGCGGAAGAGAATAAACAGAAAAGAAGGAGCTGGTGGATACCTTCATGTGAAGAAGTAGAATGCTATTATTAAAAGGTAAGAGGTTTGGTTTTTTTTCCTTTTTTTTATATCTGTTTTCATGAAAATATCTTACTGCTTTTGTCCATTATTTTACTATTCCTAACTTAATAGTTTTTAAACGTTTCCTCTTAATTTTTTAAACAGATGAAGTAATTCCAATATTTCAAAATTAAATTGCACTTTTTAGGCCACTTTTTAACAAAAGAGTCTTTACCTCCTCTCTTGGGTAAGTACAGATATTCGTGTTTTTATGTTAATCTATTTCTTCAGATTGTAATAGCCATGTTCTTTCCCTGTATAATTCAAATAAACTTCACAGGAGAGATATTTGCCTGGAGGGCCTGGAGAGGGAAAATATTAATATATTTTTTACTATTGCCAGCTACTGCTGTTTGACCCATTGGTAAATTCTGGCCTGTCCTTTATGTGGGATCTGGAGTTTATATTTCTGACTAACTTGCAGAATATTAAAACTAAATACCAGCCCACCAGACTATGGCTCAGAAAGTCAGAGTTTTCATTTGTTTCGTACCTCGGTTGTCTTAGTATATGGTACCTTGTTTTAAAGACCACTTTTAAAATTTATTTATGTAAATTGTTGCAATCAAATAAAATATTACATTGTAAGCAAAGTGCCATGGGTCAAATTTTGAAGTCCTATCTCAAAGGAGAATATATAAATGAAAATAAAATCATTTATTTGGGAATGTAACGGTGATAAAATCCACAACAGATGTTGTGGATCTGTTGTATTCAACAAATACTGAACTTGACATTGAATTTTTCAATATGAAACCACAAGATGTTGCGACTCAAACTAAGGAAAAACATCTTCTGTTAAGGCTGTTTTACTTCCCGGGATTTAGACCACATCAAAGTATTCCAGGTTTAGTCGAGTGCCTCACTGACTGACAGGCATGTGTCACCTAAGTAAAATGAAATGCATCCAGGCTAATGACATCCTTGCCTTCTGGTTATGCCTACGGAGAGCTGTAGTTGTGGGGTTATAGACATCTAACTATGTTGAACTGAACTAAACTCACCAGTAGTTTAACAGGGCCTTGCAGGCTTCTACCCAAAAAAGGATGAAAATGAAAAATATTGGTTCCTATTTCATTGGCCTGAAATAACAGAGGAAGACAGGTAAAACTATGACTCTATTACTTACGTTGTGCAAAAGTTAGTAGTGTTATTGTCCTCTCGTGCAGATGGGCATTAAAAGACACTGTGGCCTTTTGAAATACAGCAGGTTACTTCAACTCTGCTGTTACATGCCAGCTACTCTGCAACAACTGCTCGCGTGCATATGCTTAACTTCAGACAAATATGAGGTAATGCAACGTGACCTAAAGTCACTGGCTTTAAATTAAACTGAATTACTTCACATTTGTTGTGAACTGTGAGCACAGATGTGGACAAAATGAACTAATCAAACAGTGTAAATTACACTCACTAAATTAGTGAGGCAGATAATTGGTCTGTGGGACTGGCCGGTATAGCTTTTTGTAAAGAAGAGAAGAGGAAAGGATGAAGAAAAGCATTTGATGAATGTTTGTCACATCTAATGAACTGGAAAGTGTTAAGCAGGAAAGTAATGTAAGAAACTTACTGTCTGTTTCAGAAAACAGAGGCTTGCACCCTGCTTTCGGATAATCTCTGACTCTATGAGGTGGTTTAGACCTCTAAGTCTGCAGACCAGATTTCTGAGAAAGAAAAATTCTAATGACAAAATCCTAGAAAGTGTTCTGCAGAAAAAAATACAAAGTGCGTGTGGATTAATTTAAGTTATGTTAAGTACTACTCTTAATATTCATGTTCTCTAGCACTCAGAAATACTAGTCAGAATTAAGAGCACACTGTTGAATATGCAGAGCACAGGGTAAGTCTTTGTATCAGAAAGCATATGCAAAAAATTCTTAAAGCAAAATGATATATCATCTAAGCTATCCAGATTTAAAGGTCTGCCATTTATCTCAGGAGTAAGTGTCATTAAGTGTCAGTATCCACCTTGGGGAGAAAGACCTCTGTAACAAGTATAATAGGCATTTGTAGCATCCAACAAAACATTATTCTGAGTGAAAAATTACTTATGCACAATTAATCATTCCCAGCCTGACGATCCAGGGTATCCTAACAAGGATGACTCTGGATTTTGCTAACAACTGGACTGAAGTTTCCAAAAGAAAATGTATCATAGCTAAAAGAAACTTTTCAAAATTCCTCACAGACTTTACTTGGTGGTACCTATAAGTACGTGTTCATGAGAATCAACAGAAAGCTGGATGCTGCTAGTGGAGAGGGATTTTTCTTCCAGCTAGTAAGTTCAGTGTGAATTATGAGCATTGAAGCTATAAGGCATTTCACATTCAAATAAATGATAAGATGTCCTGTTCTACATTCTCCTCCCTGTGAGTGAAAGGTTTAGTCCAGGGGCCTACCTGCGCGTTTCCTTGCGTTACCAACTTTTGGCAGATGAAATAACACCTTCGTGTGTTTTGCCGATTAAATCCCCTTCGAGCATTTCTGGGAATCAAATTTATATTGAAGCCACCTTTGGCTCCCTTGGTTGTGCCGAGCTTTTCTAAGTCATGCCACAGCAGCTGGGCCTTTGTATTTTTTATTTTATTTACAGATTTAATGATCCCAGGTGGAAGACAAAGTGCATTAAACCCCTTACCTTTGTCTATAAGTCTATTTGGGAACAAAATCCGAGTCTCTCACCTTCCCAGAGGAGACCTGTGGAGAATCAATTTTGTAAAACACGCACATCTTGGTAAAAGAGAGTGTAAGAGTTGGGTTTTTAATTGTGGTGGCTTGGCAACAGGTAAAGAACTATATCCTGCTAAAGAAAGCTTCTGGTACAGATATATGAAGGATCCAAATTATCTAGTAAACAGAGATTTTTAAATATTTATTTATTCCTAGTGCAAAGGCAAAAGATTTCTATCTAAAAAAACATTGAAAATATGGACTATGTACGAACCATAAGGGCTTATTTACTATTTACTCTGTCTGTTCTTTTTTCTCATGTTCACATTACACAGTTGTACACTGGGTATTTTATTCTTTGCCAAACCTTCCTCGCAGCTCTGTCCGTGTGCAGCCCTTGTGGCTGGACCTTTACTTGAGTTACAGTTGCTGCTGCTGGAGTCAGAATCCCTGTGGACTAAGGGGGAGCTTTCTAAAAAGCAGGGGTGCAGGGCAATACTGTTGCAGGGCAGGAACATCTTCTCTTTTCTTTCTATCCATTGAAACTGGAGGCAGCTTTATTCCACTGGAAGGCATGGCAAGATTTCCCTCGATGCTCATGTCATCCAAGTCACACTTGAATCATACTAGGGCTGTCACAAGTTTCTCCTAATGTGGATTGTGACTGCAAAATCCTAGATATATATGCTCCTTCTTAAGATGACATAGACGTCAAACAGAGTGCAATTATGCTCCTGGCTTAGGAGAGGCAGCAATGTTAAACTGTCCGTCCAGTCTGCAAGCTAATCTGTGTCATCAGCTCTTTGCCATCTCAGAAAATAATGAATGTAAGGCCTTGCTACAAGGACAGGAGCCTATTTCAGCTGTGGGTTTTTTTTTTGTTGTTCTGAGTTAACATTCCTCTCCGTGTCTCATTTATCTCTGACAAGTACAATGTTTAGGAGTCAAAGACTTATGCACTTTTGCAAGAAGGTCTGATTTCTAGATCAATAGCGTCCTTCTAATATACCAATATAATCCATCCTCCACCATTAGGTTATCATGAATCAGAAACGTGAGAATACAGTCTAAGCCCTTTTTTACCTTTGGTAATTCATCTTGCATTTTCAGGTCATTTCTTCTTTTGGTGTTTCAGTCTTTTTCATATAACTCCACACCACAGTAAACCCTTGCATTTTTGGCAATGTGCCCAGGGTCTAAAAAAAAAAAAAAAAATAACAGGGAGGAGAAAAGAATTGTTACATTTCTCAGGCCTTCAATGTGAATAAACTGTTAAAACTTCCAAACTATTACTGTCATTTTAAAACCAAAAGAGCTGCCACCTTTCTAAAAACAGTGGTGCAAGCATCACAGCTTTGTACTTCTACAGCGTTTGACATTTTATGTGCAACAAATATTGACTCCAACATTCCCTTGACAGAGCACAAAAATTCATTTTGTGAATTGTATTGACAGCCTAAGCAGGTTCTTTCTTTTTCACTTGAATAGGTTGCTCTAACTTATTAACTCAGTCTTGAGGGTTTTGAATATTTACCTCTAAGATCTAGATATATTTACAGGACAACATATATTCTGATGTGCAAGAGACATAGGATGAAGGCTACCATGTGATCAAATTATTGGAAAACTTCATATAACACCCAAACGGTAGGTAGCTATCCTCATACAATAGTCCCTAGATCACAAAATGGATAGATCAGCTTCAGGCAGAAGCTAAAGTGACATTCCCAAGGTGCTTGCTTTCATTCGCCATTACTTTCAACTACCAGTATACAAATCTGCCTCAGGACACTGAGGTAAATAAAGGGAATTTTAGAAATTCATTTCAGTTAATTTAATTGATAAAATAGGAACTTTGGCTTATTAAAAAAAAAAAAGAAGTTTTGCATCAGAAAACTCACCAGACAATGCTCCAACCACATACCCACCCATGCCTCTAATTTACATGACAAACAGACAGGACAAGGCCAATCTTCAGCAATATTATTTAATGAATCATAACTTGATTAAAAACATTTCTGGATACTACATTTAACAGCTCATGAGCTCTCCCAATATGACAAGTTTTCCTAAGAATATAGCAGTGAGTTAGGTTTCGTATCTGACGAGCCAGACTTCAGAGGACTATATCTCAGCTCATTTGGATTTCATACCCTAAACAGACCAAGATAAGTTTTTTTTATACTTGTGAAGCCATCTATATTTGCCTAGATAAACAAAGATGAAAATAGGCCTCCTTTTTCAAAGAAACTTCAAAAGTCTTCCTTTCTTTCTACTGATCCATCAACATTTTTATAAGCCAACTGTGGTTCTCTTTGAGCTGTTGCAGGTTCAATCAAATGGGATAAATCTTCAGACTCTTTCTAATTGGAAGAAAGTGTGGCAACAGCCGCTCTTGCTTAAAATCACTGTGGTGAATGTTGCAGCTCTGACAGTCAGGGGAGCTAATTAAATCCTATCCATAGTTTTCCAGTGTATAGACTTAGGTCAAGTGTTTGACTTTTAACGCAGTGCTTACTGTGAAAATTCGTGCTTTATCACTTAAGTCTGCTCTGCAAGAGAAATGAAGCTTTTGGTGCATCTCTTGGCATCCTAGTCCTGTGACCCAAGAATTCCTGTGATTGAGTCTTTGCATTTATGCTGCAGCTTCTCAGTTAGGATGGCCCTGGAGAGGTTCCCTGGGAAGAGATCTTCTCTCCTGCCACCTCTGCTTCACCTCTCCAGTTTATTCTCGTGTCTTGTGCTTTATGCAACATGAACTTTTAAGTTTCTAAAGTAGAAATACTGTACCCCAATAATACAAAGCTATTATGAATAGTAAGATCCTTTAGTAACTAATGGTTGGCTTTTCTACTGGCTATTTCTCAACCTTTTCCCGAGGGTGTAGTCCCCCTCTGCCCTGTTTAGGTTCATCTGTCAGAAGGAGTTTGGTTCTTCCAGAGCCTGGGGAACGAAAAGTTGCTCAGCTGAAGGTATGTGTGCCCCCTCCTCTGCCCCAAAGGCAGGGAACTGCAGGTAGCCATGGTGAGCAGTTACTTTCCTGGCTAACGTGAACAATTGCTGCCAGAAATTGCAAACTGTTCTCTTCTCTCAGCCTAAAGGACTGGGATTGCTACTACCATGCTCCTGAGCACACGCATAGTTTAAAATGAAGTTGACACAGTCCCCATGATACAGAATAAAAAAAAATAAAAAAAGTTAAACCTCTACAGTAACTGTTGCTGTGAAATAGTCATATTCCTGTCATATCCTTTGACTGTGTAAAGCAAAGTCAAAGAAATCACATGCCAGTAGCTATAGTTAAGAGATACTGTCTATTCTAGAGAACAGATGCTGTTAAATGCATCTATTGATCATAAAAATTAAAAAATACTGATTTCTTATTTGTAACCACCTCTAACGTAAATAGCATCATACAGTCAGTCTCATACAATACCCAGTATATTTCCAATTGCGTGGGAGTTTAATATTTGTTATACAAGTTTCCAGGAATCAAAACAAGTCTGAGCATCAGTGGAGAAATAAAAGCCTTCTGTGCCAAAGGCAGACAAGAAGTAACTGGTCTTAGAGAGATCATGAGAAACATTGTATGTATATTTACATACTTAAAAGTGTAGTACTGACTTCCTGCCATGATAAACCAGGAAAACCTGAGAATAAAACAAGTGCAACAGATACTCCAACCCAGACGGGAGGATCAGTGAGTGCTGGTAGTTTACAAACAAATGTTGCGTGGCTATTATTCCAAGTATCCATTGGCACAAGTCAAACAGTCTATAAGAAAATCATCGAGATAACACTGTTACAGCACAAGGTTGGTAAGATCAAGATCAGCGTTTGCTGCTTTGCCTTTGAAACACTGACAGGAAAACACTGGGAAAGCATTTCAGTAGAAATTCCAGGAGAATTTAATCTTTTGCTTTTATCTTAAGTTTCCCAATGCCAGGTTGCTAGGAAACATTTGCAGTATAACTAAAGAGGAATGATGTATATTACAGAGTTATAAAATATTCCAGTGTTAACCGAGGAGGACAATAGTTTAAAAGCTGCCATTACCACCAAGAATTGGAAAAACTACAGCATTCTCAATTTTAACTTTCAGTGACTATCGTCTAGAATTTAATTTTTGATTCTTTAGCAAACCAGAGAACCCTTACCTGAAAAAACACAGTGACAACTACTTAATATTACTGAAAGATCAACCCCTTTGTTTTCTGGGTTAAAAAGGCAATTTATATTGAGGGCAGTCACAATTTTTACCCTATAGCAACATATCATGTTATTTATTGATAATTTTAACTGCAAATAAAAGTAATAGATGTGGGGTTTTTTTCATGTTGTGTGTCAAACTATGAGAAATAGTGTGCTAGCTGAGGCAGAATAAATGTGTATATCATGTTATATTCACTCATGTTAAAAAAATATTCCTTAATTAATCCTTATATTTCTAGGACTGAATATATGTTAAAGGTAACATAAAGGTAGAGATTAATCAGTAATATTAGAAGCATCTTTTCAAAATATGTATCTACATACATTTTTAATTTTGGGGTAGATCAATACGTAATACATGCACTCATTTCTCTCTAATTATCTCACTAATTCTTTGAATAATGTCTTCAAATTTATCCTGGAGTCCCTTGCTCAGTGGAAGGTAATTTCATACTGAATCTCAATGTCATGCTTTCATGCTAATACAGTTAATGTAAACAATCAAATCTGTAGTAAGAAGTTCAGATGGAGATTGTCTTTACCGAGTTCCTTGGAAAAGTACATTCATATGTGGTCACAAAACGATGAAAGATATTTTGCTGATAAAAATAGCGCAGTGGCTGTTTTCCATTGTCTTTAACATGGCTGCAAATGTGGCATCACTCACCCATACACAAAAAAGTTGTTCATTTTCTTTCAGGGTTTGTGGGTGCAATACAATACATTCTTTAATGAGACAGCAATAACTAAAAGTGTTTTTAATGACAGGAAGATGTTCTTGTTCCCAGAGCTTGTTTTTGTCTTTCAATTGATAGCATATATCTGTCTTCACTGAGACAGCTGTGAAGATTACTGATAACTAGTAATCTCTAGTGTACAAAGGATGGAATTTATCTTCAGATTTTAAACCCCTGAATTTGGGTGCCCATGTATGTAAATGGGATACCTCAACTCCCCCAAAGGTCCCTGGACATCTTGTAAGTACAGCCAGTGATGTCTGGAGAAATACCTGTTTAATTTAGCTGTACGGCCTGTTCTCCTGGGTTATCTGAGTGTTCTGTCTAGAGACCACCTGTGGCTTAAATAGGACATGGGTGTTTCTTACGTCCTGTGCCGCAGTTCTGAGACACATGCATAGGAGCTGGATATGTTAAGGGGTTTAAATGGCACTAAAACTAACTATGGGCAATGGAACTGGGCCAACCAAATGCTGTAGATTTTGGTGAAAGTTTAAATACCTAGTTCCTATAAAGACATCCACACCTGGGTCTCCGAACCTGTCAAATGAATCCCTCCCAATTTTAAAGGATGGTAAAAGCCATTGTATTTAAATCACTTTACAGCAACAGAAAGAGTCACGTGAAGATTAGCAGACTTACTGCAGTTAAAAATAACATGAACTAGAAGAGCAAAGCTTCCCTTTGCTAGTCTTCCTCCTTAGTTTTCAGTCCTATCTAGATAAAAACCTTGGTGCAACCTTTTGCCACATCCATTTCTTTCTCCTTGTTTATAATAGTTTTATTGTATAAATAAAGCATACAAAAATTCTCTCCATAAGATATAAATCACATAATTTATTTTCATCCTTTATCCCTAATCATTCAAAAGGAAAAACAGAAATAAATATGGAAAGTCAGTCTTTGTCTTTTTTAGTAATTTCTCTTTCTTTGATTAGCTACCATATTAAGTTTCTCCTCTCAAGAAATCATATCATCATGCAGTCATTGTCTTCTCTTAGCTCCTCTTGGTTCTAGTACTTGGAACAGCTTGAGTTTGACAGATCAGTTTTGGTGACTGTTAATAAGCTAAAGTCAGTAAAACCTTTGCCCAAATAATTTATTACAAATGTAGCACTGGTGTATAGGTTTATATGCTACTGGAAGCCATTAGACAAGTTAACTTGCAGCAAACTTTCAACATTTAAAAATTTTCTAGTACTGGGTTTGACAGGGTTTTGAGTGCTACAATTATATAAAGATAATCAGACATTGTGGTTTTATTGTGCTGTGAGTATCCTTTCTCATTTCCTTTACAAAGGTCATTTAATTTTTCTTACTTCTCTCCGCAGTGAGCAAACCCCTCTATCAAAACCCATAAAAGAGAAGACTACCCATTGGTTCCTGTCTGCAGTTTCACACTGGTATGTGCATTATACATCCTTGCGTGCTGTGTACTGCTGTAAGAATAGCTGTCTGTATTGAGTCACACTGAAAGTATGAGTAGTCCGATACTTTATCTACAGTGGTGGCCAATAATTGGTGCTGAGGAAATAAAAAAACCTAAAAAACAGAATAAGCACATAATGATTTTTCCCCATTATCATCTCTTAGTTTGCAGCTACCTCCTGCTCAGACATTTACAGAAACTGAGTCTTGTAGCTCTTTCACTAGTAACAGTTTACATCCTGTGTCTTTTGCAAAATGTAATTGGTAATGTTTGGCCACAGTGAAAAATGCTATCTTTAACTAGAAACCTGAATTGGATACTTTGTGTACTCCCACCTGGATATCAGAAAGCTGAAAATCTTACTGATCTTCACAGGTTTTGGTTCCTTTTGCCATTCCTCATTCTGTCAGATTGTAGTTTTATTAAAAAAATGTTAACACTAGCTTTTTATCATTCCAATCAGAAAGAAATGTTTGTGACTTTGGAGGAGAAGGTGAAATCATAAGAAAATAGGATGTGGTTGCCATAAGTGAAAAATATGTTTCAGGTAATATATAAGATATGTTTTTCATTAGTTGGATTAGGATACCTATTTTGATGCACAAGAACGTCTTTTCCAGTGTACAGATTCAGACACTTAAGAGAGTAAAGTATTGAAATCTCCAAATCCCAAGTGAAAACAGAATGTTTGTGCTCTATTACGCTTAGTTTTTTCTTGTAGGTTTACCTGTCTGTTTCTTGTAGGATACAGGAGAAACCTAAGACATCTTTGCCAACGTACTGTTTAAATAAGTTAAGATGTGTTAAATTCCTTTTGTGCATCATATTTGGTATCACTTAGTACTAGTACTGTGGTGAAAAGGTCATCCTTCTTAAGAGTTCTGCCAAATTGTTTCACAAAGTGGCACCCTCAGATCATTTGAATCCGATTATTCAAGACATCATTTGAAAAGTGCATATATATATATATATACACACACATATACACACATTGCTATATTATATAGCATTGCTATATTGATTAGTATTACAACCAGCCAACAGCTTGTCCTCTGAAATCTCAGAGATATTTTTTCAAGAGTAGTCAAGAATATCCTTTTTTTAGCTAACGACTCAGATTCGGTTAGGAATTTGAAATTGAATCCCCTTAAAATTCTGGCAGTTGAATGACTGGCAACAGACTTCAGTGCAGTTGATAATGACTTTGAATCTGGTAGATAAAGCAGCTCCTGATATAATTTCAATGAAGTTTTCTTGACCATCCCAGAGGGAAGTTTAACCGCACGTGAATCAAATGCAAATACCAAATAATACATACACTGCATTCTCGGCACTGAAGGTTGATTTATTGCTATTCTCCATAAGAATGACACTTTCTCTCCCCAGTCTGCAAGTTAATGGTGGAGACTGTAGACTCCTTAACAACTTGTCATTTGCTAGTGATATTCCTTCTAAGTCAAGTCAAAAAGACATCAACAGCTTTCCTTAATCTTAGTAGGAAAGTGTAACCTACCAACCTGCTAAAAATTGAGAACGGAGAAGCTTTCACAAGTCAAACCTTTGCGGGGCCAAGGAACAGTTTGGAGGGTAAAAAAAATCAAAATGGAGATTTGTGGTACTTTTAAACTTGACTGTCATCCCTCTGTGAAGTCTTCAGTTGCCACAGGAGGAGAACAGGGAATTGCAGACTGTAAGAATGTATATTACACTGGGTGAATTCAGAAGAATCACTCTGTCCTAATAACCTCTGTGATTTGTTTCTTGTGATATTCCAGTTCTTTTCCTTTACTTCAGAAAAGTACATTTTATGTCAATGTTTAACATTTTTCATCTGAAATGAAGGTTACTTCAGCCAAAGGAAACATTTAGTAGGATGATTTCTTTTGTTTACTTAAAATTCGGTAGATGACTTAGCATCTGAACAGCTCTTTCTTCAAACTTTATTTTTTCTCCTCAGAAAAGTACTTCTCAAGGACTTGCAGAGTCTAAAAATACTCAAAATATGTCTAAACTCAGTTCATTCCACATCTGTATGGACTATGGCAAAACACATATATGTCTAAAAAGCTTACCATATACAGAAAAAATGGGGAAAACCATGCTTGATTTTGAAGTTGCTTTGCAAGACCCTCATTTGTCAACTTTCAAATAAATTCGCTAAGGCTTTTCAGTTTAAAAGTTAAAAATCTCACTCCCACTCTTCCTGAACTTTGCGACATCCTCCTTTTGAACACATTGGAAATAGATGGCACACATAACATTCCGATAATATCTGTCTCAAACATTGTAAACTGAGAGCTGAAAAATCAATTTTTAGAACAATCAGATGTTTTATCTTTATTATTTCCTTTCAGTCTCAAGCCATGCTTTTCTGTACTTTACTTAATAGCCAAATTTCTAAAACAAAATTATTGATCTTTCATATACTGGTACAAAAATATGTTGGCCTCTGTGAAAATGTAACATGCCAACTTGTAACAATTTCAGTAAAGCCCTTGAATAGATGCATCAAACAAGAAGCTTTGGAGTAATAGTTTTTTTGGAGAGGAGCACCTTTATGACTAAATATTTTACTCTGTGCTCTGATGGCCACTGGTTAGAGACTGTGAGGGACATTTCCTCTGATAGTCCCTCAAATCAGAAGGGGCTTTTCTTTCCATGAAATGCAAGATTGTAGCTGTACTGGAGGAAGATAGCCCAGAGCAGCAGAATTAAGGCAAATTCTATGAAACATCAGAAAACTTCAGAGCTGCTTGATAGTAGTAAGGAAGCAGCACATCCATAAAAATAAAGCAAAATTTAGACAAGTAACTGGGTAAACAGAAAAAGAAGCAGCTATATAGATCTAGCAAAGAGTGTCATGGGAAGCAAGTGATAAAAATAGTATGCTGCAAAGCAGCAGGATGAGCTGACTGTGATTATTAAACAGAGGTTGAGAAGAAATTCCCAGAAATTCTCCAAACCAGAAATTCTACAGATCTCTAGTTGGGGTTGGAGTAGATTTGGCACTAGAGCAGATTGTTCTTATTATGATTTTGGANAGTTGGGGTTGGAGTAGATTTGGCACTAGAGCAGATTGTTCTTATTATGATTTTGGAAAACAGTGTAAGGAATCTGTTGTAGTTGCAGAGCACTCCTGAGCTGAGAGACTGCCTCCTTTACCAGCTCGGTTCAAGTAATTTATTGTCATGACTAAGACCAGAAAAAGGAGGTCTTACTTGAACTCTCAAGTTCCATGTTATGTGACAATGCTGAGAAAAATCAGTCTAAATCCTAATGAATTAAATCTCATCCATTTGAAGTTAGTGACAAAAAAATTGTTTCTGATTGAGTGCCTAGAAAATTTACAACCTCAGTTATGCACATGAAGCTTCAAAGGGAAGTGTCTTACAACAAATAATACCTCTAACTTGTCCAAGATGTTGACACGCTTGAATTACTATATTTAAAACATTCCATATTATTATTACAAAAGGTCAAATATGCAGGTGGCAGAACACATAGTACTTATTAACTCAGTTGCTGAAATGTTATTGCAGATACTAACTAACATTAGAAATTTGACTGGTAGCATCTTCTGCATGATTTTTTCACTCAAGGAAAGTAATTGAAAACAGGAAAGAGCGCAAAAGAGGACAGGTTCCTATTCAAGCTCCTTTGTGCCTCTGTGTACTTGTGGGCTGGGCTATGCAGCTGGCTTGTTTTAGGAGAGAGCCATTTCTGATTGGGTTGAGAAAGTTTTTGGAAGTATTTAGTGGTTCATGTCATTCTGAATGAGCATACATTTTAAGGCTGATGAAAGCAGGTCCCTCCTATTTGACAGTATTCAGTTTAATAGTAATGTGATGGAAGTGAATGAAAATATATCCTTATACAGCCTGATTCAGTTGTGTCACCTAAATTCTGTGGAATTCTTTTGATACTAATAGATGTTTCCTATGGAGATTTACCATTGTCTCCAGTATTAAAAACTGCTCCTCGGTATTTTCATTTTATTTAAGAAAAGAGAAACTTAATGACATTTTTGAAGAAATTACCAGATAATTAACCACCTTGAATTTTTTTCTTCTTTCTTTTCTGTTTTAGAGTAGCACACAGTAAAAATCACAGCAATATTTACCTGTTCCTTCCTCCCTATTTTTGATCTAGCATACATTCTATTGTTATATTCCTCATTAATATATTGTACATAAATACAAGTTCAAATTTGAACCTTAGAAAATATTAGTGTTCGTTTTCTTCCTAAGGATTATTGAGCTATTGGCATACTTCTATGAGCTGCCTCATTAGGAAGAGATCCTACCTTTTGATGCATTTCTGGTAAGTAAAGAGTACTGTTAGATTACTTCCCTGTCTAGGACAATGACATAGACGTATAAGGATATAATATGCATATATAATGGATATATTATATATGGATATAATATGCAACTGTTGAAAACTAATAATGTGCAGTATAATTGTCATTAGTTCAAGTGAAATTTTGAAAGAACAGGTAGTTTAATGTGCATATATATTTAAATAGGACACTCTATCCTAGAACTGCTAAAATATTAAAACTGTTCTGCTGTCTGCAGTTGGGTTGTAGAGTTAACTTCTGTGGAGTTAGGAAATAAGTAAGTATTATAGCAATTGGCTTGCATGAAAATTGGCTATGAAGAGTTACAAATTAGAATATGGAAGAGTTTTAAACTTTAACATCTTACATTACTTTCATCACATTCAATAAAATATTATATTCTTCCATGATGTTTCATCAGTATGCATAACTTCATTATCCCCATCTTCTAGACGCAGCTAGTGATGTGCAATGTTTTAAATCATGCTGCTGATGAGTTTTCTTCGTAGCTTCCTTATTCCTTTCAGCAAATTTCACAATTCCCACGTCCCAGAGGAAGTTTTTGGAAAACATTTTAGCAAGGAATAAAAAGTACATGGAACGATATAAGAACTGTATCTGTTAAAAATTTGGTATGTTCATTTGAATGCATAGAAATAAACTAGATGAGAATAAATAAACTAAAAATATTGTGTCCAGCCACACTCAGACTAATGCTAATATTCATTGTCTGGATGATAACAAAAAGTTTGAATGTATGTTAAAAAGGGAAAAAGAAGGTGAAATTGCTGAATCGTTAAAGGCTGCCAGGCTTGACCTAGTAGTTATCGAAGATGCTGGTTAGACAAGAAACATAGACTTTTATGGGACAAAACTAAATTAACAGAAGGCAGACGTGGGGTTAGATGACAGAATTATCTTTAAGGAGTGTATATAACTCATAACTACATGTTAAATGTATGTATTTGGAAAATTAAGTTAACTTAAGTAAGATAACAGCTGACTGCACTTTGGTCTCTGAAGCAGCTCCTAAACAGTATAATGATGTCCTCCATTTGGTATTCCTTGAATAAGTTATTTTATTTGCTTAGTTTTTCTTGGGCTGCAAGATGAGATGAAGGTTATTTGAATTCTGAGAACTTTAATTTATTTTAACTTGGATGACTTCTCTGTTCTAGCTGCATATTTTTCCAAGTCAATATGAACATGCTTATTTACTTGAAAAATGTGCCTTTCTGCTATCTTTTCAGCTAGTCTTTCCAGTGACTGTTCTTTTAGGTCATTATGATGTGGCCTGTCTGTTGTAGTTACGTCTTTGGCTGGTGTGTTTACAGCTGTGGAGTGTAATTATGGGTGGTAACATGAATAGATACTGTTTTAAATTGCAGGGTTATATTATGGAGTCATAGAACAGTTTGGGTTGGAAAGGACCTTAAAGACCATGTAGTTCCAATCCCCCCGACATGGGCAGGGACACCTCCCACTACAGCAGGTTGCTGAAAGCCCCATCCAGCCTGGCCTTGAACACCTCCAGGGATCGGGCATCCATTTGTTTAGAATGTACTGTTCTATTAAATCACATTTTAACTGAGTGGATATTTTTATTTTATCCAGACACCCTAAGCAAGGTGGAAATAAAATAAAGTTAATTTATCAGAGCAGCTGAGAATTATTGTTTACCAGCTAAAGAGGTGAAAAGAACCTGAACTGATACTCAGCATCATTAGCTGTGAAGAATTCTCACAAAAGCCAGTAGGGATTTTGAATAAACATTGACAGCAGGGTAATGTCCTTGGAGGTTATTTCTGTTTCAGATGAATCTTCCTGTTCTGCATTACCACCTGTGCTGGACCTTGTTTGACAAATTAAAAAGAAGCATCACATATATTTTAATAAAAATCAAAGAGTGCTGCAAATATTTTAAGGGACAAAGCAGTGCCACAGAGTTTTGAAGTTCAGAGTAATGTATAACAACTTTAAGATATTTCGGTATCTGCGCCTCTTGAACAGCATGATACACCCTCCTGAAACCAAATCAATAGATGAAAACCAAAATAAAATAACGTTTTAAAAAACAATAGCAACACTGTAACACATTTACTGGAGAAAGCATCGAAGAGGAAAGAATAAGTTTGGATGTTCACCCATCGCTTTCAGTTACATTACTGAAAAGTCCTCAAGTTGAGCAAGAACAGACAGAAAATATCACAGAACTCTTCAGCACATACTTTGCTACCGGTTTACTAAAATACACCACTAATCCTGACTTCTTGATACAATTATGTTGACTGCTTTTGTCATATGCCAATGAAGCACTGAGTGATGTTGACTAAAAGGATTAAGGCATATTTTCACTATTCTTATGCTAGACATATATTAGTAGTTTAATATGATAGCTTATAAAAATCCACTTAAATATATATACAGACTTTTAAACTTGCCTTGTTCCCTTGCAACACTATTAGAATCTGTTTTATGTGTACAACTGGGTCTTTTATTTTGGGAGATAAAACCACCTAGTTTTCAATCAGATTAATCCTTTCTAAATGTGCTATTGACATCTGCTGTCAATTGTCATCTGCTTCGTAATTAACAACCCAAATTTTCACATAGTATTATCTAAAGAGAATCAGTTTATTATTTGATGTTCCTACATGAAGCTTATGACTTCTTGACTCCTATTCCTCATCTTCAGAAAGCAACAGGTTAACTTCCAGTGATAGATGTGAATAACATTGGTGATGTGTGGTGGGTGTGTACTGACTTCTTAACTACCAAAGTTTCACCCTTTCTTCTCACGTTTGTTTTCCTGTTGTTGCTATAAACCCCTGTCTTCTCAGTCGGATGCAGCATTAGCGCAGATGGCCTAGATGCCAAAGTTAGGTATTGGGGTCTTCCTCTTCCTACCTGCAGAGGTCAAAGTATACAGGTAGTTCCCAGACTCCGTTTTGTAATTATCTCTGACACATTCTGCTGTCTCCCCTGAATTATCTTTGTTCTGTCTTCTTGCCCCAGAATTTCAGCTTCTGATTGGCTCACCAGACACTTCCACACACTCTGATATGGATCTGGATAACCCTTCCAACAAGCACCATCCTTAAGTGAGTAAATATACACCAGTTAAATGACTTCAATTTTTAAGATGTATGTCTCATAGTGGATAACACTTCTGTGTCGCTGAACTATAGTTGAAAAGTAGAATTTATATCAAACATATCAAACAGCAGGAAATTTAGTTAGAAAAGACCTTGAGATTTATCCTGTCTGTTGTCTTACCTTTAAAATGTCATTCCTTATATGTTCTCTCCATGTGTCTTGTCTTATCTTGTTACAGACGTATGTTTCAGAGCATACGTATCTGTCTTTCCTGTAGATTCTTATGTAGTAGTTTCCTGAACTGCTGACATTTGTTTTCTTGGAAGAAATTATCTTGAATTTGCTGTACTATTTCCTCTCCTACCTAAACATTGTCTAAGAATTGTTAAATTTACTATTTTATGGTGACTTTCCCTCAAGTTGCAAGCTTCACCTTTTCCAGAGCAAGACAGGAAGATGCACATTCCTGTGTCCTCAGCTGGACCCTATAATCAATATCACTGACTGTGAACAAATAACTAAACATTGCTATAACTCCAATAGAAAAAACCAAAGGACTAACTGATCTCAAATTATACAGACCAGAGACTGGACTCATATTTTTCCTAACTGAGTGCTTTGACTATATTTTTAAGTGCTTGGAGTATTTTTTTCTTATATACCATTCCACATCAAGATTGTTCAGTTTTTGTGAACTTGTGTGTCTTTATTTTGTGTTAATATAGAATAATTCTAAATAACAAAAGATTTAGGTTTTTTAATGTAACATTGTTTATTTTCTGGCTGTCCTTAGTCATCTTTTAGAGAGAAAAGGTAGAAAGAAAATCAGCTGTATAGCAGAGTGAAGTGACTATACACAGTGAACATCATTGTGCATACCACAGAGTATTATGTTAGTTAACAAATATGTGCAATATTAAAATAGCTATAATAATTGTAGCTGCTTTAAATTGCATCATGCAGTCTGTCCTATTGATTGGAGAAAATGAATTTATAATTCGTCGTAGCTTCATTTTTTTAATCTGTTATCTTTCACTGAGTGGTAGATACTTGATTTAAAGAAATTTAAAAATAAAAACCTGTGATTCTTATTTTCATGGTGTAGATATCTTTCTAACAAAAGTGAATTCAAATGAACTGATTTTTTATGGATTGCAAAGCAGCAGTGATTGGCTGCTAACACAGTATTTGAATTTGCATTGCAGCCAGTGAATATTGATATAAAATTTAAAGCGTTCACAAACTTTTCCTGATGCTCGGTATTAAATTTTCTATGCCCTTAGGAGAATGTGTTTTTGATGTAAGTGCTAGAAGCCTTCTCTGATTATTTTCAAAATAGGAACTGGAAATATTTTCTAATTAAGAAATGTGTCACAGTTTGGAATTCTTTGATTAGAATGCATCATTTGGCAATGTACAAGGTGGTGGCTTCTGGCTTGCAAAGGAAGATGATGTTTTGCTGTAAAAAGGTAGCTGTGGAGATGTCAGTAGATGTTGCTCATTGAAGATGAATATGCAAATTGAGAGTTTAGAAACAAAAGAAATATTGTGCCTTGGGAATATTTCCTTTGTTGTTTTCTTTCCTCTTTTCTTTTGGGGAGAGAGTTGTTAGGAGACTAGGAATATTAATTATTATGATAAGTGCATAAAAATATTCTGAGTAACATCTATTGTATAAAGGAAATTTTCTTGAGATTACAAACTGGGAACATGCTGCAGCTTAATGAAAAGGATAATTTAAAATTGCATCAAATGTATATTTTTTACCTTTTTTTTCCTCTAGGACTGTCTTTTCTCCTTATTTTTATAAAGAAGAGTCTGAAGTCCTCACTTTATAGAAGGAATTCTGAATAATTTATGTAATGAACTGATGGAAACAAAAATGGAATTTATAACTCAGTGATATTTCTCTGCTTATTGCAAGAGGAGGAGAAGAGTTATGTGATACATTAACTATAAAAAGGAGTGGGAACTTGCTTCATAGTGAGTAATAAATAAATTACAATGGTATTCAACGTAAAATGTGTTTTGTGAAAAATATTAATAAGACCACGGTTTGATTACATAGGAAATCCATTGTCATTCAGCATTTAGTTTACATTTCCAGGCAAAAGCTCTTTTATAGCAGAGACATTTGCAAATGTATTTGGAATACTCTGCTTCCTACAACAAGCCTGAAGGCCCCTGCCTCAATGGATGGCTGAAATGGAGCCCTTAGTGAAAAAATATTTTCTTCTACTAAGTATTTTCTATCTTTTGTGTAAGGTTGGGGGCTTTTTTTTGTTTGTTTATTTTTCTGCCGTATGTGTTTAAATGCAATGACTTGTTCTCTACCAAAAATTTTCTACATTAAACACAACTGACTCTTAAAAAAAAGCAAGAGTTCAGGCAACAGCTATCAGAATGGTAACTGTACCCAGTCCCCGCATTCTAGATCTGCCTATTGCAAGCTGGAGAGATTTTCCCTGACATATACACTAACTAGCAAACATTTTGCTTTCAATTTTATCTCTCTGCTCAGTATACCCCTGTAGCTTTATCCTATTTGTCGCACATTTACTAGAGATAAATATAGTACAAGTAGACATTGCATTTGCTTTTGATGATATAGTTCAGAACTGACCTTCAAGTCTGCTGTAATCTTATTGCAGAGTGTGTCTTGGGCAGAAGTTACCAAATAGTATTAAATTATACTGAGCTGCAGTGGTCTGGAGATAGCAAGAAACTACATGAGCAAGTGCATCCTACTTTCTTCAACTTTCTAACCAAAACTCCACCTAGACTGCAAGGATCTGAATTTGCAGTTCTGCAGATGTTCTGCTGCATGGGTGGCATTCACATAAGAGTTTGCATGACTTGCAAGAAAAAGCAATGTTACCTACCAGGTTTTCCAATGTTTCTTAATTTTCTCAAGATACTAATTCTTTATTTATTTGTCCTTGGAATTGGCTTAACCCCTGAATGAAGTCCTGGGAGGTGCTGGGCACCATTTACATCATGGCTGAAACTTCAAACTAAATTTTGCTATTGATGATAGAAAAGAAGCTGTACCCATGCAGGCAGCTGGCTGTCTGTTGCAATAAGGTGGTAACCTGGCTGCCAGATTTGTAATCAGTGGGAAATAGGGCTTTTCAGCAGTTCTTGAGATTTTCTCTACTGTCTTTTTAGGTTGGCTTGAAGTTTGTACTAGAAATATGCATCAGCTAAAGGTATGCCGTCACTAAAAATAATTTAACATCTACTGTTACAGTTTAATAATAGAACACATGGTTGCTTGGAAGCCCTATGTCCTTTTCCAAATACATTCTACTATATTGAGCTATTTGACTGTCATAGATGTCTGGTAGACTAGGCATATTCATAACCATGAATTATATGTGCAGGCAACATTAACGCTTATATTTATCTGATACTAAGAAATGTAATGCTAAGTTATTATTTGAGGAATCTATATTCTCTTTCTAGCATCAGCAGAACATAAGGGAATATGCAACATAGCCCATGGAAGCTTCCAGGTATTTGTCATCTTTATAGCTAGAAATGTATAAGAATAACAAGGTAAAGCTTAATTCCAGAACAGTTGCTAAGTATTAAGGTGTGATCAGAGCACACTTACTGTTGAAAATGTGGTTCAAAGGGAGAAGTTTTAAAAGCTATTTGGAAGGAATGTTAATACTGCAGCCTGCTTATGGCAGACTTTCTTCAGAAATGATAGAAAAGACCATGGGAGAAATCTCATCTGTTTTGCTCAAATAGATGCTTCTGAGCTCCTACCAGATTCAAAATCTGAACTTTTGGTTTCAGTCAGGAATCCAGGCAAAATCTACTGTATAGAAGTATGGAGTCAAACCATGAAGTTGCTATCAGAATTTCAGTGAAAGTATTTTTGAATAAAGAATGCAGATTTCAACCCATGCTTTTTATGGTTTAAACAAGACAGATTTTATGCAGTCCTATGTTGATGTAACAACAAAATGGCAGATTTATAATTAAAGGTGTTCAGAATTTTAGATTCCCAAAAACCTAAAGGAAGTCTTTAACAAGCTAGTAAACCTCAAGCTAGTAAACCAGTCCACCTGGTAAAATCCATGCTGGATTTATACACCTTCAGTACAGATTCATTTAATATGTTTACCTTCTGAATCACTTACTGTCTGCACTCTGAGTATCGCCTCTTAGAAATAAATATGTGTAAAAATATGTGATATATATGTGATCTTAAAAACTTTTCATAGCTCAGTCAATTGCATTGAATCACACAGAAGAAAAAGACACGTGCTAGCAGAGGTTAGAACACCAGAGGTCTACTACACAAGCACTCATTCAGCCTTGACAGCAAGCATTAGGTAGGGCAACGGTCACCACTGGAGCTTAATAGCTAGCTAGTGAGATTTCTGCTAAGGAAGAAAAAGAGAAATTCAGAGGAAGAAGGGAAGGTGGTTTATTTTGCACTTTTTTTCATGAGGTAAAATAGTCTGTCATTAGAAAGTGCCAGGTTGTTTGGTGTGCTAACTGGAATTTTTGTTTAAATCCCAAGTAAGTTTTGCAAGATCTGGCTCCAACCCGAAATGATGTAGGTATCAGTCAAAACAGCTCTTACTAGGCTTTCTGGATCCTCCCAGCACAAGGTTTCATGTGTTTAGGTGTATTGTCACACTGACTTCATTATGGCAGAGAAACACACATCTTTTCCATAAAAATAATTTTTGAATTAATTGAATCATTTGCACTCCCTTCATGTGTCAAAATTAATCAGAAAGGTCTAATTTACTGTCAGACATAGGACTATGTTTGAAAAGCATTGTTATGAAACGCTGTTTTTCAGACCATTTGTACCTTTGCACGCTACAATCTTCTGCTTATGGTGTAAAATAATTATCTCCTTTAGGTTGTCTTTATATTAAATATTGAATTTCTTAGTTAGTAATAGGTATAATGCAGTTCTGTGTGATTGGTAAGCCCATCCTGATGATGTGAGTTATGCCAAAGTTCTTGAATTTTTTGTATTCTACTCTGGAGGCAGCACACAAACCAGAGAAAACCGCAGCTGGTTTATTTAAACTCCCCTCTTCTTTGGCAGTAAATAATGAGATTATTTAAGAAGCTGCTCATGAATCCATCAAATTTGCATTATTTAACAAATACTGTGTCTTATAAGTCATTAATTTTTAACAAGCTCTCTGCCAGTTCAGAGAAGAGGAGCTTCCCTGTGAGGCCCATGATTGCAGCAGACAGACAATGCAATATAGAGTATCAATGGTCTAATCATATGGATTGTTCCCATTGGCATATTTAAAGGCACCTGTGGTTTAAAAGCTGGACTTGTAAAGGTCTAAAATCTAAATTTTAGAAATCAATGGCACCCTCACTGCTAATGAAAGCCATGAGATATTTAGCCTGGAGAAGAGAAGGCTCCGGGGAGACCTTATAGTGGCCTTTCAATATCTGAAGGGAGCCTATAGGAGAGCCGGAGAGGGACTCTTTGTTAGGAAGTGTAGTGAAAGGATAAGGGGCAATGGTTTTAAATTGGAACAGGGGAGATACTAGAAAGAAATTCTTTACAGTGAGGGTGGTGAGGCACTGGAACAGGTTGCCCAGGGAAGTTGTGGCTGCCCCATCCCTGGAAGTGTTCAAGGCCAGGCTGGATGGGGCTTTGAGCAACCTGGTCTGGTTGGACCCCCCTGTCAGGGGGGTTGGACTTTAAGGTCCCTTCCAACCCAAACCATTCTGTGATTTAAGTTTGGCTAATAAAATCCTCATGGCATCTATTTTTCTTTCTCTCAGTGTACATGTGCACCACGAAGCTGAGACATTTCTGAGTCTCTTGGTGTTTATGCCCTGGATGAATTCACACATTTGATCTTCTGATTGTTCTTTCTTTGGGTATGATAGGTAGGTATTTTTAGGGCACTGATAAGGCAAACAGAAAACAGTGGGGGAAATGTCTGTTGGCTTGCCCATGAGTAAAAACATTCATCTGGAGTGTGGGAAAGAGTGTAATTTCTTTTTTTATCTGATTTCAAAGTCTGTGCTGAACATAAGTCTTCCTCCCATAGGAGGATTTTAGTGGCTCGATATTAGCTGTGCAGTAGTGAATCCCTCTCAGTCATTCCTCTTTAAGTTATCCCACTAAGTAAGTTAACATATTCGTTTTAAGAGAGTATTTCAAATTTCCCAAATCAATACCTTATAATCAGACATAAAGTATTTATTACTCTGTTTCTGATTATACTATCCTTCAGTTATACTAAACAGCATGAGGTCATAGCAAGGGATAAAGACTGAGAAAAAAAAATATTGCTGTGTAATCAATAGTGAAGTATGTTTGGACTTTGATCCAATGCCCCTAACTTTCATGGATTTTGAGGGAATTAAGTTATAAGACATACATGAAGTACACTAGTGAAAATTTAATTTCATGCAGTATCAGTTTATTAGGGAAAAATTGTTGACGTTCCTGACACTGTATCTTCAGATGATGTGAACCAGTACAGCTATACTGTTTTAGTGTAGTTACAGTGGCCATGGGCTGACCGAATATCTCTTTAACACTTTTCGAGAAGTATAAATTGAGATGAAGAAAGCATTTTTCTGTTCATGCAGTTCCTTAATGGTTCTAGATGTCATTTCATTTGAAAAATAAAAAAGAGATTAAAAAGTTGGGCACAAATTTTATTATATTGGATTGTGCTGCAACTGCAAACACTCAATAAAAAGTCAATGGGTGTGTTATAGCACTTTATTTGACACTTAATTTTGTAGTGCTAACAACTTTGTGCAAAATGAAGATCTAAAGTTGTATCAGGATCCAAATCTCAGCTTGTTGAAATAGTAAAGTGAAGATAGAACAATGGTTTTTTTTCTGCAGCATTTACTCAGCCTGTAAAATTAATTTCTGAAGGAGTCTTGAAGCTCGGATATTGTTGTAGACACTAATTTTGTTAAACGAAAAACAAACCATTAGTAATTTGTGTTCAGGCAAATTGGTACGTACACGACATGCACAATCAGATCTCTTGCCTTGTCCTACTTGCTGCATCACCACACGCTTCCATCAATGCATGAAACCATCACAGAATGTGTCAGATTTCGGGCTTTTTGAAGCGCATATTACATTTTTCTTAATTATCTTTTCAGAGCCTTTAGGGGCCAGGGTTATGTTTTTTAGCTTCTCTCTTCGGCAACAGAGAATTGAGTTGTTGTAACCACTAATAAAAAGCTGTAAAAATAACACATGAGTAACCTTTGAAGAGGTCTGCCACAGAATTAGATGTCAGATTCAAGATGGGTATATTTAATACAAGTTCAGTGCTAGTCAGGATTTCTGAGTCTCATTCCATTCAGTCTCATTCAAGGAAGTTTGTAAAAAAAAAACAAACCAGAATTCTGTTTATCTTCCAGATAATCAGACAGGCTGGTTTCCCTTCATTTTCTCCATTAATCAGTCTCCGATTTCTTTGTGGCCAACTTGGGATGCAGTGGCTTTTAGTGTTGGTAAACAAAGTAATGAATGAAACAAATAAAAGAAACCCTAGGCTGCTGATCTGGGTTATTTCAATATCCCCTCGGATAAGCCTTCTGATTCATTAACAGAGTATTTGATGAATCACTAGACCTTTTAAATTCAGTGCAGTGTGCTCATCTCAGTTCATTTGGAAGGAATCGTGCTTGATTTAGTTATTTCACATGGCAATGTATGTCACTTGATAATTTTCCTTAGCTTTCACAGATTATATATTACCTTGCATTTACATTTCATTTGCTGGCACATATCAGCATTCAGGAGTTTGTGGATTAAATATAAATAGAGCGTGCCTGCCTGCCAGTCCAGTTCCAGTGAATTAATAGCTAAGTGTGAATTACAACAATCCTGCCCTAGGAAGGTTACAAAATAGGTGTAAGACTGAGAAGCAGAAATTTTCACTGAATGTGATGTTTTCACAGAGTTTTCCCAATAGGTCACCAAGCTTTTCAGATAAGTTGCAACATATATGCAGTCAAATTTTCAAAAGCTCATAAGCAGATTTGACTATGCCTGTCCTGCCATCCAGAAACAGAACTTCAAGTCAGCTCTTTATATTTCATCTGGCTCTAAATGAAACGCAAGTCTGTAGTGGTATGACAGGAACAGCACGTTGCTTCATTGCAGACTGGCTGAAAACCCATTTTTGGATGCCAGAAAAATATCTGGTTAAATAGCTTAGAGGGAAAAGGGTGCATTCTGCCTATTGTCCTCTCAGGAGACAATATAGTGTAAAACGAGTTTCTGTCGGTAGGTGTGGTCTCCAGGGAACCATTGGAAGCTTATTATACTTGTGCTTAGGTGTTTTTAGCCTATAGACAAGGATCCAGCTGGAATACGTTGGCAGCTGCCCAGAGAGGTGGGCAGGGCTCTGGTGAACTGCAGCCACTGAGGATCAAAGCTGGTCCATGGTAAAGAATAAATGCAGTGGTTGTACCTTTGGCCATTCCCAGTTAGTGCAGCAACAGTGCCTTTTTATAAGTAACTCACACCCTGTAGAAAATAAATGTGTTGCATTATTGCTAAATTTTAAATAGTAGGGAATGGATGAATATTTGCCAGAGCAGGAAAACAGGTGAGCTGTTTTGCTATTTTCACTTTAAAAAATGGAATTCTATTGAATATTGGTAAGTCCCTGTAGAAAAAAGAAGACAACCAAAATATGCTCCAGAGATCTGCTGACATCCTTTGTGTGGTTGCTCATAGTAACAGACCCCGTATTTCCCACACTCCCATGGACTTGTACTGCAGAATAGTCTTCACTGACGGGTTCACAGAGCTGTACGTGCCTATGGGCTCCTTGTAATGTTGGGGAAAGATCATCTTCACATCAGGCTCGGTTCAGTAGCGCCAGGGACTATGTCTAGCCTGCAGAGCTGTTCAGTTCTCGGATGCACTTCATTGTCTTAGAGCACTGTGTGGTTTGGGTTTCTTGGCCAAAAATTGCTCCTGGGGTTCTCCTGACATGAGTCATCACTCAGAATTGTGGGAAACGCCTTAGGACCCCCTTGCTTCGGCATAGGTGGCTGGTGAATCTCTGCAGGGCTGTCATTGTAGCGC